>JACBWW010000144.1:33046-221651 GCA_020086605.1 Lanius collurio
CTAAAATCTTGACTCTCAATGGAAATTGTCTATCAAAGACCTTTCCTCAGAAGGGCTATGAAACTAAACAAACTGGTCTAAAAATCTCCTGGTCATGTCCTTGATTCTTAAACAAAATTATTGTCTGGTTCAGCCACTGTTGCTATTATTTCATGAGTTAAAGTACCCCACAGAAAAAATCACAGCATACTCTGAAAATTATAATATTAATAGTTTCACTGTCTCTCAGAAGTGCCAGATGTTGAGTAACATTTCTAGTTGTATATTTGCATCTTTTAGTAATAGAGGAATGGATTGAGAGCAGCCCTGAGAAGAACTTGGAGGTGGCGGTGAATGAAGAGCCAACAATATTTGCTCATGGCCTAGAGAGCCCCTCGGCTGCATCAAAAGTAACAAGACAAGGTTAAAGGGAGGTAAAGGGAGATAATTCTCCCCCTTTGCTCTCATGAAATCCCTGGATTGCCACACTCAGCTCTGGGGCCCCCAAGACAAGAAGGATGTGAACCTGTGGGAGCGAGTCCAGAGGAGGGCCAAGAACACGATCAAAGACACATATCTGTGAAAGATAAAACACCTCTACATACTGTAACCTTCTTCTGTTTATAATGTCATCTCTTGCCAATATACAGACCTCCAGCATTTATAGGTTAATGAAAAGTTTGTAGGAAGTTCTCAATTTTAAGAGATGTAAGTTCTCAATTTCCCTCTCATTTATTCTATAATAAAAACCTTGAAAATATATATATATATATTTAATTGAAACATATATTTATACCTGCCTTATACCAACAGATTATTGTGTTTTCTGAGGTTTCTAAGTACAAGTCACATTGGTGCCCTTTACTTACCCATACATATTTGAACATACACAATCCTGGATTTCTTTCCATTTTTTCCTTGCATGGACTGTATTGGACCAAGAACTATGAGATGGGATGTGCCAGTGCACTGCCAGGAACAATCATTCTTTCATGTCTTTCTCCAAAGAGACATTGTTCCTTGTAATGAAAGGGAAAATGGGAACTGAAGACTAATAAGCTTTTATGAAAAGACTTTTTTTAAGCTTCTAATATAGGTAAACTTAATAAACCTAATAAAATACTGTACTTTTTGCTTGCTGTGCTTTTATCTAATCTTATAATATGAGATATCTTTTATCACTTTGATAGGTGTAAGGTACTGTACTTAGTGGTTAGAGGAGTTTCACAATGACATTTGGAGCACACTGTAATCAGCAAAATGATACTTCTGGGTTTTAGCCTTCCTTTGAAGGCCTGTCATAGCACATGGACATTTTGTCTATTCCATCTTAATACTATTTTCCCCTGGCTTTCATCTCTTCTGTAAACCACAAAATATAATAGTAAATGGTTTAACCAAATGGGCATAAACGTTACTAGCATTATTTTCCCTTTGAGGGCCAAACTATTGCAGCTGGGCAGCTGAATGAAGCACGGTGATGTAACAACGTGCGTAGCTGTATACAGAAAAGGTAACAGTGAAAAGGATGAGGGAAAAACATGATGACAAGTATCAGGATAATAAGGGGAACAGAATATGAAAGGTTGGCTGGTAATCTGTTCTGATCAGAGCTGTACCATGTTTTAACTGTCAGCAGCAAAACTTGAACTGAATAGACTTCAAAGGAAATGAAACCCCACTAAGGACATAAAGAATTATCCAAAGGTTGCAATGTTATTTGTTTTCTGAAGAAGTCTGTGTTGAGCAATGATTTTTTTTTTTATTTTTTTTTTAAGAATTAGAACAAAATTCAGCCCAAGAGAAGAAAGATTTACATTACAGAGCAAGAAAACAAACTCATGCTCATAGTGAATAGTTGTATTAATACACTGTAAACTGTGAATTCACCTTTAAATTATGAGTACCCTAGTAATTCCCTTTGAAACTAATCTAATGCTTGTGAAGTAAAAGAGCTATTGTTTGATGCTTTGTTTAACAAGAACATTAATTAAAACTAGTTAAATATTGATATTTTGGAAAGCTATATGTACATGCACTCCTGTGCAATGATGGCTAGAGTACATGTAACAAAAGCACTGTTTTATGCTGGGTTTTTTGTAAACATTTTTCTCATGGAAAAGAACAATAGAATGTTCTTGTTTTTTACTTTCTTACTGGAAGGGTCACATTTTTGTTTCATTAGTACTATGTTGCTTATTTAAACTCTTTGACAAAATGTAGATATGAATGCTTTGAGGGAAGAAGAAATTATAATTATTATTATTCATTTATAATTATTATTAATAAAAATATGCTACTAATAATATAAAGCATTGTAGAATGTCAACAGAAAACCTAAAAAATAATATTATTTTCAGCTGCAACTGCAAAAGAAATGCACTTTAATTTGAGAATACTTTCATGAGCATGCTTAAGTCATGGGCCTTTCAAATAGTTGTCTTTGACATTTCAGCAAGAGGAAACAGAATTGGAAAGGTCAAGCAAGGTCTGCGAATGCCAGACTTCAAATATGTATAGAAATTGCTTTTGTGTGTACAAACTTCAAATTTTTTTCTAATTCCAATTGAATTCAATAAATTCAATTTGCTTAAGATGGATTTCTCTGATCCTACTCCAAAATTGAATTCACAGAGCTGGAGGAAGAAATTATTGTGTTGGTCTGCTCCTTTTGTCCAGCAACTCAGACTGTGTCCAGGCTACACTACAAGATGCTTTACAGAAATATGAGACAATATAAGCCAATTTTTGCCTTTGATTCAGCTGAGAAGTTCTTTTAAGTCTTGGCTTTCTCAACCTGCACCAAAATTGTCTCACTAATATGGAAAAGAGCATTTTGAATTACCATTTCTTTGTGATAGAACTTCTTCACTTTGTATATTATAAAAGATGAAGTACTAATTCACACAGAGGGGAAGCACATAGGAGATATTATTTAGCTTGAAGATTCAGATCCTGACCTAAAAAGGGGGAGAAAAAAGTGCCTACTCCCTCTGCAAATTGTATCTGCTCATTCACAAAAATGTGAAAAACTGTCAACATAAATCATAGAATTGTCTTGATTTCCCAGTACTCACTTTTTTGTTCTGTCATCAAAAGTCCATAGGCTCAACATCAATACATTGTTTTGAAGAGAAACATAATCTTAAAACAGGATGAAGATTTTATCCAAATTTGTTTGAGGGTTCTGTATACCAGATAAGACCAACATCATAATTTTTCAAAAATTAGTATGCTATTTATTTTCCTGCTCTCCCATAACTAACTCTGAATAACCCACATGGGTGACATGCAAGATTCCATGTGGATATTTGATTATTCTTTATTTATAGAAATTTTTTTTTTTTTTTATTTTTTTAATTTTAGAAGTCTTTTATAATTAACTTCAGCTATTTAACTGAAAGATCACTTACTCTTTCAACTTCACTTAACTCCAATAGATATTGGTGGAAATCAGTAGTCCTAACCTGTACTAAATGGTGATCACATTTAACAGTATGATTTTTAGTATGCCTAATAATAAGTTAGTGTTTCATGGTTTGGACTAGTCAGTCATACACAGTCCTTCAATTGCAATAAATTAGTCTGGTAAAAATAGTTAACTTACTTAAAATTAATGTAATTTTAGATTTAAAACATTTAGAATTCATTACTCATTCTGCTCTTTTAAATTAATAATTCAATTTCAGATAAGCTTGTATTTTTATTGCACTTAGTATCAGATTTATGGTATAACAAAGTCCTTTTAGAGAGTCAACATCTTACATTTCCAAACTAGTTCACTCAGCATACACAGATACAGTGATAGCTGATGTCTATCTTCAATATATCTTTTTTAAATATAAAAAAACCCTGAATATTTAAAAATGATGACAGTTTTTGTGAATTATATCAGTTATTACAGTAGCCCTGTTTTTTTGTGTGCATTTTAAAATATCTGTTTATAAGACATTGAATATTTTTAAGTCAAAACAAATCCAGAGAAATAATCAGACAAGACATGGACTTAAGCATTTATCTCTATGTTATTCCTTCCTTTTTCTGATTTTTAATTGTCATATCTGTGGTTTTATATGGCACACTGAATGGTGTATTAATTATTATACTGTAGCACAATATTGTGATTTAGGAGTTCTTGTTTTAAAACTTCATATATCCCTTCTAAATTCTTCAGTCCAAAGTCTCCAACGGTCAATATATGTTAGTTAAATACATTTCAGAGCCGCATTTGGAACTTGAAATATATTTCCACTATGAAACGCCAACTTAAAGACATTTCTTTTTTTGTTTTCTTACATAGGATTTCCATAACAAATTCTAAAATTTCTATTACTGATGGTGAAATTGGCAATAGCAAAAGGAATGAACACATAATCTGAGTAGTACTGAATAAAAATCCCCAAACCTTTCTATAAATATGTGGTCGTTGAAGAGTAACATTACCTCTAAAATATTAGTATGATTGTCATTGCTTTGCTCAGAGTATCTTTCAGGATGGAGCTGGGAATGGCTACAGCAGATAAGCTATGGAGGTAACTGTGAACTTTTGCTTATAAATGTCTGGCTTTTAAAGATAGAACAGGTCTCCTTGTCCATACCTACCCGATTTCTCTGTGCTAGTTACAGAAGAAGTGAATGAAAAGATTTTGCTCCTTCTCACGACACTTATTCCTGCATCCACTGCATGCAATCGTGGTTGTTATCATTGACTTTGTTAATATACAGATCCAGTTCCTGAGTTCCCAGCCACGCCATTTTGCACAAACTAATCCATCTTCTGATCCCCAGTTTCATTTCACCTTTGAATCCCCAAACTGTTTCTTTCAGTCAGTTGTGAGCTGTCATACTACATCACTCACATCAACTTTCCTATCATGCATTTCCTTCCAAACCTCAGCATAAAAGTTTACTTGATCTAACCTCTGCTTGCTGCATATAAACCAATTTTATCTGCATGTTTCAGAAGTCTTATGTGTGGTACACAGTCTTCTAGTCTGTGTCTTCAAAGGTTCACAGATTATCATGATAGCAAATAATTTGGACTCAATTATAAGTAATCTATTAAAAACATTATTTTTGGTTCTAGTTGTAATAATATAGATACGCGTACTATTTGAAGAAGTGCAAATTACTTACTGCTCAATAGTTACATTTATTGTGATGGTTCTGACTCTAAATACAAGATACTACTAAAATGAACAGGAAATGATGCAAGTAGGAAACACTGAGTTTTTAACATTTACTGCTACAGCTAGGAAAAAAATGATTATAGTCCAGAACAAATTCTGTGATTCCTAACAAACAGCTATTCAACACAGATAACTGCTGTTGAAGTAACTGTGGGTGTTTTCTGTTCTGAAAGAATCAATCAATATGGTCCCTTTGAACATGCCTTTATTTTGTAACATTTCTTTTGTTGACTTTATACTTCTGGCTTTAAGTGTCTTTATAGTATTCAAAATATTCAAATTTTAAGCAGTAAGACCAGGAAATAAACAATGAGATGCCCCATACAGAAATTCACCACATTCATACCATACATTACATACATCAGTCAAAAGATTATTTCTTACTGTCTTTCTTCATGATGTCTACTAAATAAAACTTTCATAAAAGTAATTAGGATTCGATAGAGCCTAAAAAAGCTGATCTATGTCTGTCTACCTTAGGGACTAAGAACTAACATTAAGAGCTCCTCAAAGAGACAAGAACAAGAGGGAAAAAATATAACTTTCTCCTTTCTGGTTCAGGAGATTATTCAGTGGCAAATAGTCACTATTTGTAGTTAGAAAGATGTACAAAAGGAAATATACACTTACAAGAAGTCAGGTACAATACCTCTATTATTCTGGGTAATAGCAATGTCCAAAAGTGGAATGAGACATCCTGCTAAGCTTGTGGAAGTATTTCCCATAATATGATTTGTCAGAAGCCATGTGCCAAGATACTCAGTCCACACTTCTGAAGAGGTTATTATATATTTAAGTTGTCTAGTAGTAACTGCAGCTATTGTGCCACTGCTGGTACTAATCTCTGTATTCAAAGTTTTATCTTAGTCATTGTATTAAGACGGGTGAAGCTAAGTGATAATAATAACTGATCTTCATTTCCTTTTATCAAATGTGTGCAAAAGTTTATCTTTACAGAATATTGTGATCATAAATTAATTAGTGCCTGTGAGAAGATGGGAAACTGGTTTAAGTACTATTAAAAACTAGAAAATATGTTTAATGCAATTCTCGTTATTCTCAAGTTTGGTGTACAATTTCAGTATTGTCTATCCTGAATTTCTACTCCTTAATATAAAATGTGCATTTTATAAAAATACTTCGTACTTTTCTTGAAAATATTTTTTTTTTAAAATTACTGTCATCAAACATTATGTCATCACTTTCTATATCATCTCATGGTAGTCTGCAGGATTAAAACTGATGCAAAACTTGACATAACACACCCCCTGCCTCCCTCCTCCCTCAAATTCTGGTGGTCTGGTTTGGTTTTCTTTCATGAATGCAAAATTCACTGAAATCAGTGAGGATTACATTGAGATTAAACAAATGGTGAGTACTTTTTATTCCACTACATACTAGCCTCAGAACCTGCAGTCAAGGAAAAAAGAAACAAACAAGAATTGTTTTTCTCCAAATCACAGTCTGATATTTCTGTACTCTGGTAAAGCAAGAAAATAAAGTTCTTGCCTAACAGCAGTGCTGTACAGAAGGACATATGCAATGAGTTCAACTGGAATCTACCTAGATGATTTTCCTTCCTCTTCTCATTGCCTGTTCATTTGGTCCAAAAATATGCATTTCAGTTTGTGGTTTTCTCACTTTCTCCCACTATGTTCAGTTATTGAACAGCTAATAAAGACAGAAGGTATCTTAAAACAGGTAGATGATTTATCTATGCCCTTCAATCTTTAAACAGAAATATTAATTTAAAAAATCACTTCAGATAATGGAAAAAAGTTATATTAATTGTCAAAACAAGGGATAATAATAGGGGTAAAATGCTGCTTCTGTTGGTAGATCAGTGTCTCAATGCATAAAAGGAACTATGTATCTGTTATTTGAGTTGTAGCCAATCCATACATAGTAGGGCAATGATACTAGTGCAGGCTGCTGTCAATTTAAGCATCAATATCCATCAGGTAAAGTTATTATATATGCATCTATCATTTGATGTATTAGAAATAAAGTCATTGTAATAGAATTTTGTCATAAGATCAATGTTAGAAAATAAATTTCTTGGCTTCACTTCAGTGTTTACAATGTTTGGTAGCAGTGTTTTGACAATCTTCTACAGTCGTGACAATATCTCTTAATTTGAGATCAAGTACAGAATATGTCCTGTAGGTTTTTTTTATTATTTTTAGATTTTTGCATTAAATTTACTATGAGAAGGTTCAGTGAAACATGAGGTACAATGAAATGCTATTTGTTTCAGTCCTTCTTAGTTGCAAACCTGACTGGTCACATATTTGCATTGTTTTGTGCTCTGTCTTATCTCTACTGCCCTAGAAATGTAATAACACACAAATACAAGAGCAGGTATTCATTAAATGTGTCCCAAGTCTGCTGCCTGTCTTCAGCTGATACAATGAATGGGTGTAGGACTTACTGACATGAGAAATTCTTTTTTTTTTTTATTTAGCCAAGCATTAATATAACTTATTTGCCTACTGAACTATTCTCACTAATCACTGATATAAATGAGAGAGAACTTTATATCTATGAATATTTGTCATGGCCAAAGCTTTTATATAATACTTATGGATTTTAGACTCTGGTGGGTTTTATTCCCTCCATTCTGTTTTTTGAATTGTGTAAGACAAGTACATACACCTGTACATGAAAAGAAGGACATAACTATAAACTAAATGGCCTTTGATTTTTTTTTTTTTCTCACAATATCAGTCATCATCAAATGTTAACATTAACACTAATTTCTGTTGACTACAGATAAAACAAGTGACAAGACATTGCTTAATTTCAGCTCTAGTTGGGAAAAGCTCCAGTGACTGGTACATGGTTGGTTTGTCTCTGTCCTGGAAAAGAGATGATAGAAAATTCAAAAATATGACATAGCTTGGTGTCATCAGCAAACTTGATGAGGCTGTACTCACTCCCACTGTCCATGTAATCAACAAAGATTTTAAATAGCTCTGGGCCCAATACAGATTCCTAAGAAATGAAACTCATCATTGGTCTCCTCATGTCTCTGAATGGACAACAGTTCTTGGTACCCTTTCTTTTGTCTTGAAAATATATAGAAAAAAATTACAGCCAAGAAAATATTTGTGTATCCTTAGATGCTCATCTTAAAATTGTTGTAGGTATTTCCTTCGATAACTTATAATTTACTTCTAGGATTAGTAACTTGTTCTTAAATATGAACTTTGAACCCAGAATTGAAGTAGGAGAATCACTAAGAGTTAAGTAATTGTATTATTATTTATGGTTTTAAATCCATTTACTGCGAGAAAATTTGATACAAATAAAAGGAAAAAAATTCACAATACATAAATAAATTACTATTATTAGTTATTCATAGACTGGGTAAAATGTGTGATCATTACTTGCTGGTCATTGTCATTAATCTGTTTTCCTTAGCTTTCAGTATCAATTAGTCTTATTTCAATGAATCTTGAGAAGGTTTGTACGTGCTCCTTGCAAGGTAACAGGCAAAATGTTTCAAAAGTGTTAGTGAGGTAAGGAGTAAAGGTAAAAATTTCCTTCCCCATTCATGAAAGTTTGTTTGGTTGCATCTAATGAAGTTGCTGATATCAGCAACATAAATGGAAAATAACTGGAATGAAAGCAGAGCAAGACATTATGACTGGTAGTTATAACATTTACTGTACCAAAACCATTTCTATATTGATGCAAAAGAGCATGTCTGTGCTATTTATAAATTCTGGGAAAATAGTACAAGCCATGTAAGTAAACATCAATAAGATATTTTCAGTCTGATATGTACTTCAAGTATGAGTTTGTCACTAAAACTGAGCAGAAAACTAGTTGGAGTGGGTTTCTTTCAACTGAAGGATGTGATCAGGCAATCAATGATAATGCAAAAGGCTTTTAGAAATGGGTACTACAAGTGAAAACTGGGAAATCTGAGCTAGTTTTTAATAGCTCACATCTCAAAAATTAAATCTGTTTTTTTCAAGAGTTCAGTTATAATTAGGATCCTAAATGAGTAGCTTTTGAGAATGTCTGCTTTTTACAATACTGTAATTAGAGCTGCGCCCATTTTTTTGTTATAACTTTAAGATGCAGTGACACAGAATCACAGAGAATCACTTGTGCAACCATCTGAGTTTTTTTCCTTGCTTTACCTAGTTAAATAACATTTTAAAGGTATAAAAAAGAAAAACCCAACCAACCAAACAAACAAAAACAAACAAACAAACAAACAAACGACAGAATATTTTATGGGCTCTTAAAGCCAGTAATAATCTGTTTTCAAGTCTTTACCAAAATTCCCACTGACACCAGTGGGTTTCAGTATGCATACTGCCAAAATAAAATATTAATGAAACTGATGGTCATGAACACACTGTGTAATATAACACAGCGTAGGGAATCCCCTAACCAGCTCTCAGCCAGCCTAAACCTCTATCTGAAGTGACACACTGTCATAGGGAGATGCTAGCTCAGATCCTAAAACAGCATTGAAGTGTCAGCCTTATACAGCACCATAAGAAATTGTCTCAAAGATAGGAGGAATTGGCTTGCTGCAGCTCTGCTAAAATGACTATAGTCATTATGGGTCTACAGCTAACTCTTTCTCTGATATACTGGGAAAGCTCTGCACCACTTGCAGCGCAGACAGCCATAAGATATTCCACAAGGCCAGTTCACATCAAGAAAAAATATTGTCATTCCAAAAAAATTGGCTCCTATTTCATAATCCAGCATAATTTCTTAACAGCATGGTAAAATAGTTAATATCACATGGTGGCAACATACAAAGTTGCTGAAAAAAATTATCCCATAACCTGCAGTTTTTAGTCTCTTGATAATGCTTAGCTTAGAAGAAATAAAATAATCACTTAATTGCTCTCACATTATACAGTTGTTCCCACATAAAGTAGTTGGCACTCAACTAACTAATCAGGTGTGATTACAACTGCAGTATTTGTGAATACTTAAAAAAGAAATCTTCCTATAAATCTTTGGAAATGAAATGCAATATGACTGTGGCAAAGAAAACAGCACGTAATAAACATTCATGGCAAGCAACAAGTCTGGATGTTTGAATGTTTGGATTCTAGGACAGAGTGTTGTAAATAATGGATTAATTTAAAATTCACTATTCAGGCCATATTGAAAATCTGTAAAATAAAGAAAAAGGCCAGGAGAACATAAATAGATATATATCAGGGTTTGGACCATACACAAATGAAAGAAATGTTAGAATAGGTATTTTAAACATCTCCTCCTACTCAATATAAAAGAGTTTGTTTAATTTTTGCACTCCTTTTTCTCAGTTTTGGGTATTTTTTACTCAAATGTAAGTGAACCTGAAAATAAAAAATATTTAAAGGAAACAGAACCCTGACATTTTTGTAAGGTAAATAAAATGGAGTTTCTACAATATTTATTAGAGAATTTTGGAAATAAAGTATATTAGTATGTTTTGAAATCCTGAACACCATTACTGCTAATATTTTGGCTGAAATTATTAGTTGAATTCCAATCAGGTGTAGTGATAATTTCTAACATTCCACACAGTATAATTTTTCTTATAAAAACACAAAGAACAAAACACTGTTGATAGTTCTAATATCTATTTTACAAAATTTACCATGGTATATTAACAGCCTGATCTCTGTGTCTTTGGACATTTCATGCCTTAATTCATAGAAATTGTAGGCTAGCTGTAGAAAAAATCTTTTCAAGCAAAGCACAAAAGTATAGAAGTTTATATCTCACTCCTTTCCCTGCAGCCTCCATCTTCAAACACTATTTGACCTTGAGGTGTATGAATAAGTTAACCAAGATTTATTTCAAGGTAACCATATTTCTAAGTGGGTACTGTTTGCCAAAAGAATGGATTTTAACTTTCCTGTTTTTTTTAAATATGTAGCATACATTTATTTTATTTAAACATTTGCAGAAATTGCAGAAAAGTGACCACTTTGTTTCAGAGGTAACTTAAAAACACCAGTACCTTTATTTACCTGCAGAGTTCTTATTAATATCTATCCAATGGATCTGTGCTAAGGTCCATTCAGCATCAAAATATTATGATCTTACTTATATGTACCTAGGCATACTCAAACATTCAAACCATCAAGAAAATTCAGGCAAAAAATAGCAAAAGAAAATAAGAAATACAGAAGTAAAATCTGAACTGTTAAGACTATTAAAACTTTTATTTTGGTGAAAAAAGAAGAAAGTACGGCCAGGTTCTTAATATTTCAGCCCAAAGGAGTATGACACAGTCAGGGGGAGTATGGCATCTAATTTTGATGTGAACGGCTTGCCTTGTATATAGATAGCTATTCATGGCTATAAAAAATAAATTAGGTTTGTCTAAAATATTTATAATATTTTTATTTTTTATACTATTATAAATATTTTAATGATACTTTTAATTTACTGTCTAATTCTCACAAAAGCATACTACTTAAAATTTATTTTGGCAGGGAAGTGTTTAATTTTTTTAACAATGGTGTTGCAAAAAAGGAAAAGGAAACAATAAAAAACCGTGAAAAAGTATGAAGGTAAAAACATTAAAAATACAGTATGGTGCATTATTTTGTTCTGTTTTTTTTTTTTAAAGAGGAAGTTTGTAGACTTTCATACAGAATGAAGACCAGAGTCTTAGGCAGAAAAATTCAGTAAGTTTTACTAAATTTTATGGAGATTCACTGGTTTACAGAGCTGAAAATCAGTTCAAAATTATTTAAAAATAAATTATAGTAATATAAATCTCAATATTTAGATTATCTTCAGCTTTATATAAATCTACCCAATGTATAGCATAATCAATATTAATTGCAGCAAAAACTGTAAGTTTTTACTTCCAATGCCTCATAAAATATTTTGTCACTACTATATGACATAATAAGCCTAAGACTTGGCTAGGGAAAAGGAGATTTAATGCACTTTCTGGAAAATAATAGGGAATGGTTTATATACTTCTATATCTATTTATAACAGGAAACTTTATTGTCTGTTAGTTTTCTATTTACCTCACAAGTGAGCAAACAATACAAAACAGAAGAGGAACTTTTTTCTTTTCTTCAGAGAGTCAAAAAACCAAGGCATAATATTATCAATCTGATCTTCACTGAGATAGAGTGTCGACTGATAAATCAAATTATCATTTTCAATCTGAAATCACAACTTCATTTTTTCAAATATAATGTCTAATTTTTCAAATTTCAGTTTACCAACAGGGATGTTGAAGTGGTTCTATTTAAATGAATTATGCCATTTTGGGTCCTGATTACCCCTGTGAAAAGATTATATTAAAATGTAAGGATGGAAATAATCTACTGGAATTCAACCAGAAGGTTGATTTGGAGACTAGGTAATGCCAAACCTCCAAGTTTCCTCTTTCAAATAATTTAATAATTGACTTATAGTTATCACATTAAAAAAAAAAAAAAAAAAAAAAGTCTTTGATGTCTGTTAGATTATATGTGGCTTGTACAGAAGTGATCTGTTTTTTAAATTTTTTTATTAAAGACTTGTGCTGCTAGAAAATATTTAATATAATTAAGCTATTTAAAACATTTCATAGCTATTCATGTTTCTTCACAGTGAGAGAGGTCTTTTAATGTGCCTCTGTGGTAAATGTTCACTCTGGGATTGCTGTTCTCTGGAAAACTCCAACTCCCACAGACATAGAGGTAAAGTTTGCCAAAACGAGTTCATTCAAGTTCATTTTTCAAATTAATTCAAACAACTTATGTTTCTGAAGCTGCCTTAGAAAACCACAGGGAAAAATTTATAGAGTGAGCAACTTCCGTTGAGAGAAGGAGGCAATTTGTTATCTAGTGAAATTTCCTGTGTAGCAGGACGAGCACACTTTCCAGAATCTGTACTTTTCTGAAGCCAGTACACATTTATTTTTCTAAGGAAGAGGCAAGCACTGATCACTAACCCTTCTCCCTCTTACTGTGTGTTTTCTTAGTTTGGAAGATCCTTTACACATTTGCCAAAGGACTCTCATGTATTCTAAGCAGTTCTTGATACTCAGAGAGGGATCAATGACTGGGAAAGTTATTCCCTGCTATCAACACCAGTCCATCAAAATGATTTTGACCCACAGAATCTGTTCAGTCCTTCTCAAGTCTTTCCATTTCACTAGCAAGATCAAAGAAAAAAAAAAAAAATATGGCCTCTGTAGTCTTGACCATTTCTCCCATGTGCCAGATAGGAAGAACACTGGAAAGCACTCAACTTTATTCCATAAGTTTAAGAACTGGATTTAAAAATTCATTGTTTGAAAATTCAATGTATTTCATATCTTGTACAAAAAGCAGAGCTAATCATGAGATCTGGAACCAGAAAACTAATTCTTTAGTTTTCAGCAATTATAATCTTGTCTGATATTATTTCAGATCTCGTTCTTTGCTCATGACTTTCAGTCACACCTGAGATACTTCATAACCCCTTGGTCAGGCCCACAGCTTCAATCCCCCTTGGAATAAAAAGAGCCTCAAACAATGTTTGCAGTTCTGGGTGAGTATTCCAGTGAGAAAGCTGTTATGTGAAATCCAGGTCTCTCTGTCTCTACCCATAAAAGTGCTCTACAGTTTCTGTATCTGAATACAAGGCACAATTAAAAAGTAGGGGTTGTGACGTGATGTTGTGTTTGTTTAAAGATTGATTCTACTCAGAATGAATTTCCAGGGCTCATCTCCAGCTTAGGTAGACTAGAGTTTAGCCCAACACTTGCTAGGTGTCACTGTTTTCCAGGCTGGAGTGTTTCACCTTGTAAATACAATTTAATTTATTTGGATCTAAATTCATTACTTCCCTTTCTGCTATATTGAACCAGATATTGTTTGATTATGTTCAGCTTGTCAAATTATCCAGATAACTTTGTAGAGTAATATATCCTCTTTATTATTTACTACTCTCTCAATTTTCAAACCATTTACAAATTTCATCAGTAATGATTTTATGATTTCTTTTTGGTCATTGATAAAAGTACTTCACAGCATGAAAACAAGAGCTGAACTGAACAAGATCTTATGGAAAGAAAAGCTCCAGTATCTTTAATTTTCAAGGCTTTTTCAAAAACAGTAATGTAAAAGACATGTTTTCCCTTGCATAAGGTATTATTAGGAATAAATAAGCAATTGCTTTTTATCTATACCTACATTAAATTAACAAAATTATGAAATTGTAACAAAATAATGAATGTAAATATTTCTTTTTTAAATTATTGCCACATTTTGTAGTTATTCACATAGTGAATTAATTAAGATTTCCATAGTTTATCTTAATGTAGAATCCATGTGTGCATGGGAAAGAGGAAAACAAAGCCGATTTTTACAGTGTGATTTTTATCTGCTTAAGGTCAAAATATCTCAATTTTGAGTATATATTCCTTTCAATCAGAGGGATTTGAATTGATAGAGATTTTCTGAACAATATTTCACTGTTCATTTGTATTACATATACTGCCGACCTGAAAAAGACAACTAAAATTTTAAAATCTCAAGTACCTCCTTTTCAACAGCAAAATAGAAAATACAAAAATTATGTATTCTAGATACAAACTAGAAGGCAAGTGGAAACTTACCTCTACTTTAATGAACCAGATTTTATTTAGAAATAAATACTCCTCTCCTCCAGAATAGTGAGTTCATTAATAAGCAGCTGTGAAAAAGAATAAAATGTTAAAATATTTTCTCAGAATCATATAATAAGTTAATTGAATGAAGATTTATGTCACAATCATATCAATTGTTTATTTCTAATAATTTCAATGAACTGATCTTAAAAGTTAAGGTGCCAGATTCAGGTGAATGAAACATGGCCTCAGACTTAGCTGGAATGAGAATGAGAGAGAAAAATCCCCATGTGCATTTTGTCAGACAACAAATTAAATATTTTAAATAGATTCAAGTGCATATTCAAGTACATTCAAATAGATATAAAGATATAAAAAAGTGATGATAATCCTGAGACTTTCATCACATGCAAGCTTTTTTTTAAATTAGCAAAAATAAAACAGTAGAATTTTACCACCAGATGGATAATTAAGGGAAATAAATAGATTTCTGTACTTTTTTACTTCTGTGCTACCTACTGAAGTTGTCAGGAATTAGGTTGACTTCCTTCCCAGTTATACTGCCTATTTCAGTCACCTGAATACTTATACATCAGCAAAGGAAAAAAGCAATCGCTCCTTTAATTTCCTTTTTAGTCTCTCCACTCCACGGACTTATAAAACCAGAAATATAAGTTCCTCCAATATATTTTCGCTAAAATTTCCAATTATGTTGTTACATGAATAAGCTTTCAACTTGGAGAGCAGTCTGTATCACAACTCCATTATCAAATTTGAGCATAGAAACCCTTAACAAAATTTAAGGCGTGTTCAGTAGCACTTATTTAAAGGGAGCCTTCCTAGTCATCTGAACTTGCTTTTAAGGTTTCCTTTGTACCAGACTGTCAGAGATCTAAGACAAAGTCCCTTAAATAAAGTGAGCCAAACCCATTTCTAAACTAATTCATTCAGGACAGCCTGTCAATATTCCTAAATTTAATCAGATAACAGTTCTTTGTGCAGAATTGGCTGTGCTTTAAAAGGTACAAGGTTCTTTTCACTTGCAGTCTCACAATTGTTCTGCAAATACCGATTCATAGCTAGTGCTCATGGTATTTCTCTGGGCATTTCTAGAATGTCAGCAGCTCCCTTGGTCTTGTTTGAACATTTGAACTATTTGATAGGTAATTAAGGTTTCTCTCAATAGTCTGTAGCTTTAGTTAAACCATAAGGTCTGCATCAACGGAATTTTTTTTCTCCCAGTTCAACCTCTTCTCACTTTCTCTATCCATAATCAGTGATCTCTCCTCTGCAAAGTATCTCACTGAGATCTGACTTACTGCATGTGTGCATGAGATGCCCACATGAAAAACTCCTGCTGATGAAGTTAGAGAATGCAACCAGACTACAGTTCACCATGAAGCATCCCTGGCAGGCAGCGCTGATCAATTGTAGCTGCAGATTAGTTTGATTTATAAACAGGAAATCTGAATGTATTTGGTTTACTGCACATGGAACCTTATTAAAGTGGCTGCACAACACATATAGTGCAGCCTAGAAGTGCCTTTCTTCTCACCAAGAAAAGTTTTGGATGAAAAAAATGCTATTTGGTTATTTAAATGATATTGAAGTTTTTCCATGTCTGAGTGGAAGGGTCAATCCTTATTGATCCTTAAAACCATGAACTATATCCCTGGCACATGCATGCATTTAAACACTGAGTGTGGTGTTGGCAGAGGCAAAACTGTAAGCTCAAAAAAAAAACCAATTACTAAACATCAAGTGAAGAAGGGAATAAAACATAACTCTTATTTGACCCAAAAAGACTGTTAAACAAATTGAATTAACATCCAAAATAAATGTAATAAATAAATTATTAAAAGTAACCCCCCAAAACAAAACCAAAACATAAAGAAGAAAGTAGACTTCCTCAGAGTCCAATGACCTACAGTATGTTGTGTTATAATAGCAATTTCTTAAGTAGAACGAAGAGTATGGGTGGAAAAAGAAATTTGTCCAAGTTTTGGTAGAATTTAAGGGATTTTTGAGACATGAGTCTTTTTTATAAGTTAAACTACATTCCTCCACCCCACATTTTCTTTTTTTTTTTTTTTTTTTGAGTATAACCTCTATGAAAGTAAGGCAATTTATCAACTTAAAAGAACAAAGATTCACCCTAAAATATCATTGAATGATGATTAATAAATTTTAGCATATAATGGTAGATGTGAGTGGAATCTACTCAGGAACACTCTTAAAAGAATATATCAGGGCAAGGTTACACTTGGAAAAAAAAGTAGATTAAAAGTCTAGTAAAAATGGCAAGGAAATCCTTCCAAAATTCTTTCATCTAGGCACAGAAATTCCAATGACACTGCAGCCATAAAAACTGAAACTGTTCTCTGTGTCCAAATGTGTTTTAGAAGACAAAATACTGTATTCTGCCTCAGTCTTGTGGCCATTCTGCTATTGACCTGTTTATGAGCTATGGAAATGGCCTGCAAGTTCCTGGCTTCGTAAATGATCCTCGATGTTTCAGCTCAGTCTTTCACTAACTCCAAATAGTGCTTTTGCTGTCCTTTTGGACAGTACCCATGGGTTAACCTCCAGCAGGCAATTTCAACTTGCAAATTCCAAGCCCTACTTTTCCCTGCTGAGCATGTGTGACTTCAGTTTTTTCACCCTTCTCTTCCAATCACCCCAGGTCTCCACTGCCCCAGACAGTAAATTCTCTGTATGCCTCAAAAAGCTTACTTCATTACAGGTGATGTCAAAATAAAGGGGAATAATTCTCCCGTACTCTGAAAAGCCATAGGATTTTTTTTAACATGAGTTTGTTATATGCCTGCATTATGTTATTGTCAAATATTTCTATAATATCTAAAACAATATCAAAAAGAAAAAAAGGAATGTCTCCCCCTCACTAAGACTGTGTACCCTCTGTGAAATTCAAGACTGCAGCAATTTGATATACTAGTTATAAATCCCTGTAAGCATGGATTATGATGAAAACTCTGAAAAACCTAACTAATAACTGCACAAACACATCATAAGCATGGAAAAAAATTAATGTTTTTCAACTAAAAACATGTGTTATTGCACTTGTAAGTTTACATTGTCTGTCTGTACAAGGAAGTAATATGATCAAATATAAAACAATTATTACAAGTTGCAAATGTTAGAGCTCGTGATCATATTACTGACTTTATATGAAGACAATGAGAACAATCAAACTTCAACATTTTTAACTTTGATGCAGAAAGGATTTATGATTTAGATCAGAAAGGGTTAACTTTTCCTGAAAATTAATAACACTCGGAAAATTATAAATAAACCAAAGAAACAAAAATCCCATAGTTTTAATTCCTTTTAGAATAATTCCATACATATAAAACCATTAACTTCCCAGTTTATTTTAAGAAAATACGTAGGATGAGATCAGTAAAATTGTGCACAATCTTACAAGCCTTCTGCTGAAGACCTAAATGATCTATTACTTAAGGCTTTGAATTGTCATCTCTGTTAAGAATAATTTTCCTTCTTAAACATGAAATTATGTAGTGTAATTGTCATCCCAAGTTTTTTTCCTTCTTAATGCTTTAGTCCAAGAAGTTGCAAAATCAATCTTTTGATTCAGTTTGCAAGTCTTTTTTGCCCTGTAGCAAAACTATGTTTTCTCCAGCACTATTTGCTGAGGCAATTTCCTGAAAGAGAAGTAGATTTGTACAAGAGTTAAGGATGCATATTTTGAAAATTCCTTGTGTGTTTTCCCAGTGAAGTTTACCTCCTCCAAGTTAAAGCAGCCATTATATTTGAAATCTGAAATTCCCATTGCTGGTTTTATTTTTTCTTTCCTATTGAGTATATGGCATATTTATAAAGATTGTCAAGCCTGAAGGCATTTTCTTCAAACACATTTGTATTGAGGCAGTTAAATTCGCAAAGAGAGATAAATAGGTTTGGTTATCCTCCCTAAATAAAAAATTATAATTACACCAGCACAAATTCTCTTGTGGATAAAAACAGAATGAGGCCATATTTTTGTCTGCACTAAAAGCTTTGTTTCATGGCTACTGTGATGTGTTTATCTATTGTTTTTCCCAAATATTGTTACTAATAAAAAGAAAAAGTCTGGAAATTTGTGTCTGAAGCCCAAGTCCAGCAGATCTTTTGACTGTAACTGCGCCCCTATCCCTTGTGCCATTTTTTTTCATTTAAGTGGAAACATCAAAAGTGACTGAGAGACTGAAGGTTTATCACACACCACCATGTGTTTGAAATACTAAAATAATATACAAGCCCAGGGCAAGACTTTAGACGGAGATAATTCCAATCTGTTGGCAAGAAAGGTTTGAAGATTGGAGAAAAAAGGAAGCTCCTGACTCCTGAAGAAGAAATATTTTACTCCAAAACTAACAGACCAACATCTTCTAGGGCCTTTCTTGGTTAGCTGCTCTTCACCAAGTGCCCTTGTAAAAAATGTTCTGCCCTCTCTCATCTCAGAGGTGTCTTCATAGATGAATTAACTCTGAGCCATAAGAGTGTCTCTGGCAAATTGCAGGATCTTTCAGCCTGCTTTTGTGCTGCCAGACATCCACTCTCAGGTTCTCCAAGCCTTGTCAATATCAAAAGATTTTAGAGACAAAGCTGTTTCCTTTTGCCACCAAAGAACCCCTAACAACCCAAAATGAAGCAGCTTTTTCAAGACAAACAAGCAGCTTTCCTCCTTCCTGGCCCACCTCCAATCTCTTAACAACATATATTGGACTTAGAAACCAAACTCGAAACAGGCGTGTTAGATATCTCTACCATCTGTCTCAGAGGAATTGCAGTGATTTGTATACCTTGCACTCAGTGATGAATACCTTCAGTTTTAGTAGTAAAAAAGGAAAATAAAAATATCAATATACGTTGGACTGTCACCTTTTCTGTTCTGACTTTTTACAGACTCATAAGTAAATATTTGCATTTAATAGTACACTGCTAGGAAAAAAAAAAAAATTACCTGTGCATTAACATGTTGCATTTCAGATATCTGAGTTATCAAACTTGAAGGTATTTTGTTTAATTCAGTGGATAGGATTTAATGAATTATCATTGCCACAGATGAAAGGGAAAGAAAGAAAAATAGAGTTCAAAGTATGTCTTTGGTGCAAACCAACCTAATTTATACAATAAATGTGTTAAGTCAAGGCCCTGTTCAAAATTTTATATTTACAGATAGGAAATGAAGCTCGTAAGACTGCTTCTCCCAGAGAGAGAAAAACAAATAAGAAAATGAATTGATATCCTGATTTCTGCACTAGGGAATTCATACAGATAGGTTTTCCCATCGACTACCAGAGCACATTGAATAAGAAATACACAGTCAGCAATGTATTCTTTCTGTCACTACCTAAATAACTTCTGGGTAATTCACTGTATCTTCAGCTACAATCTTGCTTTGGCATACACTGAATCATATTAATACCTGAATGAAATATATTGCTGGCATCAAAACTATATTTTTCACAGCTTACAGGGATATTATGAAATGTTTGGCATAATCTGAACATATAGTTGTTCCACTTTTTAAAATTTTTACATCTTATTTAGCACATACAAACATGATAAATTTTCTACAGCTTAAAATGTCTATTGAAAGAACGACATTTCTAAATTAAACTTACCTCAAGTGTTTCTAATGATAAGCAATGTTGCCCACCTCTTGAAATACAAATTCCAATGTTTTAGTAACTTGCTTAAATCGTGTTTTCTTTCATGAATGAATGTGTAACAATATTGTGGAATAGGTGTCCTCTCCTTTCACAAGTGCCAAGGACTCAAAGAAAGTTTCTACCTTTGCTTCTACACACAACTAAGAGCAGTATCCATCCTTATTCATGAAGATAATTCATCCAGTCTTCCAGTAACAGAGGTAAACATATATGACACATTTCCAAATAGAAACACAAATCACCTTTTTGAAAAGAAGTGAAAATAAAAATATAAATGACATCTTCCATTAAATGCTAACTACATCTTAAAGATATGTTGCTTGCTTACTCTTTTGGCTTCTTTAAGACATTCCTAAATTATTCCTTTATTTTTTATTATCTATTGCTAAATACTGAAGAATGTATGAAAATGCAAGAAAAAGCATTACACTGTCTTTTAGAACAGTCCTGTATTGTCAGTGAATTGATAGAAATGTAACAATAAGAACAGCATCAGTTGTCTAAGACATTTTTCTATACAGTAAAAAAGATACTGTCTACAGTAGCCATGCTTTGTAGGGACAGGACACGCAGAGGTGATGACATTTTCAAGCTATATTCTCTATTTTTTGCTAAATTATCATATTTTAAGGTACTTTTTTAATGCCATGAGAAAAGGAAATGTACAGAGGAATTACTTCAGTTATTTATTTTCTATAATTTTAATGTAAATTCTTTAAATATATTTTTTCTTCTATAAAGCACATATACTATGCAGTCTCTTAGAATACCATCCAGAGTTTTTGTTGATTTTTTTCTTTATTTAGCATTAACTGATTTCAAAGATTCAGACAGAATAAAAATATTACAGGGGTCTTGCTTTGCCTGTGGATGCAGTTGCATCCCTCTCTCCTCACACAGAGCTGGGTGAGAGGTGCTGTGGTATTTATTTTTTAATCCTCAAGAACCTATTCCTAGTGGATTTAGATATGTCTTTGCTTTTATACTCTTTAAAAATATATGAACTCGAGAATGTACTCTCCTCAGCTCTCTATTCCATTCCCTCTGTATCTTCAGTTTGAATTCAACCACATAGGAACTGTAATGAAATAATAGAAACATGAAGTCATAGAATGGCCTGGGTTGGAAAGAACCTTAAAGATCATCTTGTTCCAGCTCCCCTGCTATTAGCAGGGATGTCTATCACTAGAACAGGTTCCTCAAAGCCCCATCCAACTTGACTTCGACTACTTCAATGTTTGGGGCATCCACAACTCTGGGCAACCTGTGCCAGAGTCTCACCTCATTCGCAGTGAAGATTTTCTTCCTAATATCTAAATTAAATCTACAATTTTTTGAGTTTGAAGCCGTTCCCCCTGTCCCATCGTTGCATGACCTTGTAAAAAGTCCCTCTCCAGCTCTCCTGTAACCCTTTTTCGGTACTGGACAGCTGCTATAAGGTCTTCCCAGTGTCTTCCCTTCTCCAGGCTGCTCAACCCCAACGTTCTCGGCCATGTGTGGTAGCCTTGATATTTATAATATTTTAGCTCATGCATATCATGTCTGTAGAAATGAAATACAACTTCTCTCCCATCATCCACTTTATCTGATTATGTCCTTATCTATTTTCAGTATTAGCTGTCATGAGTTTTATTCCTGGCTTTGTGATACACCTGACAGTTCCACCAAGAAGTTCATTAAGCTAGGGTGAGTACACATAGGAAGATTGTTGTCCTGGATCCGGCAAGAACAGGGTTGATTCTCACTGTAGGCAAGGCATGTGAAGGACCTGGAAGTTATTTTATACCACCTCATATCATTCTGTGGGGACAGGCAGGGCTTGCTTTCTGGTCAGGGCAGTGGAGTAGTGGGAATGGCCAGGTATTGTCGAGGGTTTCTGTGGGGTGAATAATAATGTTTCTTTTCTCCTACACTCTCTCATTGCTATTGTTGGTGTTCATTTTCTTATCTCATTGTAGTTTCATGTGAATTGTTCTTATCTCAGCCCATGATCTTTACCTTTTGTGCCTCCAACTCTTCTTTCCATCCTGTGGCAGGGGAACTGGAAGAGCAGGGGGAAGTGAGCAAGAAGTACTTGATTTGGAGTGGTTTCAGTGGGGACAACAAAATGGACAATACCATTCCTAAACCACAACTGTGAAATCAAACTTCTGCTGAAGTTATTGAGGATTAATTATTAATTTGAGCAATCAATACAGGACTAGGAAAATTCAATACTGAAATTCTACAAACATTTTCTGTATACTTTCTTTTGCTAAGGATTTACTTATTTTTAATTTCTGTCAATTCTTTCTGAAAATAAGTGGTGTGTTATACATTTACATCACTTCTCAATTTAATGTTTCATGACAAGTTTATTAGTTTTTTAACAGATGTGAGGTACTTGAATATCTGCCAATTTGAGGAACTTGAATTAATATGTTGAAATATTGAGTAGAAAATTTCTAATGTTAAATACATAGTTTGTTTTAATTCACATAGAATATTTTTCTGCTATCAGACACTGGCTGTGGTGCAGTAGTTATGAAATCAATATATTTGTAGATAAAGTTTTAATTGATTCAATATTTCCCTATTATATCTCTGTAAAAGGAAAATGAGAAGCTTTTATTAAATGTTTTGATTTTTTTAAAATAAATTAAAAAAAAAAGAAAACAAACAAACAAACAAAACTTATCCCAAACAAACAAAAAAAACTTATCCCAACAAATTTTGATAAAACTTTGCTTGATCTTTAATTTCTAGGAAAACTACTTTCAGTTATTAGATTTTAGATTGTGTAGTGTATCTTTTATATAATGCCTGTACATCACATTTTTTTATTTATCATGGATTCAAAGGGAAAGAAGAAAAACTGAAGCCAGAACTGGAAAATTTATGAACCATATGTGGTTTAGAAATAACTGTGGATATGTCTGGTTTCCAACCAAGGCATATAGACAATGCTGCATTTTCCAGGAATAGCACTCAAGGTAATTCATGGACTGAAAGTGAACAATAAAAGCCTACTAGGATAATTAACTAACAGCATTCGAAACTCCTGAGATTATTTCAGAAGCCTGTGATTTTAAAGAGAAAATAGTTTTAGTTTTTCTTGTTTGTTGTTTATTTTTTATTCCCTCTTGTTCTTCTTCAGAGGAGGATGTAGAGGAATCAGAAAAGAAAGAGTGAAATTGAACATGTGAGAAAGAAAAGTTGGAAGAAGAGTTTTTTAGCTTTTATATTTGTTTCTCACTATCCAATTCTATTTTATTCGGCAATAAATTAACTTATTCACCAGTTTGAGTTTATTTTTTCTCCCTATTTTTATCTCAGTTCATGGGCTTTCTCATCTTATTTTCTCTCTCTGTCTTGGTGAGGAATGTGAGTGAGAGAGCAGCTGGGTGGGCATCTGGCAGCCGACAAGGTCAACCTACCACAGCAATGAAACAATTGACTGTTTTAAATGAAATTTTCCTTTGATGTTTTTTTAAAAATCATTAAAATGGAAATTGGAAAGTCTACCAGCAATGATTGTTTGTGAGGACAGAAGAATGAAAATTAAAAGGGAAGATAGTAAGAATTTTTGAGTTTCTCAGTCTGCTAACAGTCTAAGTAAAAACTGAGAGACAACTGAAACTAAAATATAGATTTTTCTGGTTGATGATTTTACTTTCTTTAATACTCATTATCCCCATCTTTTCTACAAAGGAGCTATTTCTATAATGCTGTCTGAATGTAATAAAACATTAGAGTAGAATTATTTGTTCTGCTCAACAACATTATTACACTTTGCCACAAATGGACTCGCAGTATTGGCAGAGTACCTCAGACAAGACAGTAAAAAAATATATATCTCTGCCTTTTTTTACAAGATAAAATTATTAGTGAAAACACTGGGCAGTGGAAGACCTCCAAACTCAATTTGGGAGGAGTAATCCCCTAACTAGGTAATGAATATCACCTTGCAATGTTACAGAGAGAACTGGAAGAGAGGGAGCAGTGGTGCTTGAGAAACTCCAATCTCAAGACATCTCAAGACATGAATGCTTGGTATCTGCTCATACCACTTCATTATGCCATGGAAAGCCAGTCCTGGCTCGGTGGAAAAGGTTTTCAACAAGATCGTGGAATTCTGCTGGGGTGCTTAATGCTGCCCAGTTTTGGGGAATGAGACAAGATGGAAGGCTGACCAAGGCATCTGGTGAGGATACCAGTATGGTTGTTTCCTTGGTAGTTGTCACTGACAGACACCCACCATAACTGAGCCCCAAAGAAAACCTGCCATCATAAAAACACAGAGAGGGCAGGCTTGGCTGCCTTCCTTTTATTCGGCGCTTTCAGATACAAAGACATTCTGGAAAGACAGGGAAGTGCCAACAAGAAAATGAGTGAGTGAATTGAAAAAATTATGAGACATGAAGCAGGAATCCTATGAGGAAAAAATGTTAATTTTGTGTTACCTGGGCACTTATACATATTGCTGTTACTGAGGTTATTGCATAAATGTGGTGGGCTGCCTCCATGGAAGTATAATTAAATTTTTTAATGAATTGAAAAAAAAAATAGATTATTTAGTTCTTCTTGCCTGTGTTAAGTCATACTTATATACAATATGTATCTCAAATATTCTCATTAGTCCACTGTGTTCTGCATGCTGCATCTAAATTCCTACAGGTAGCAGTGACACAGAAATTTTGGGATCACAAAAGTCTCCTTGCAGCACATGCTACCATTTTGGCTACACTGGTAGTTTTGTAGAATACTTAACAGTCAAATGGTAATTGCAAATATAAGGCAAAGATTCTAGTTAACCTAAATTACTGGTATAGACACTTTAGTTTTTCACAAAAAAATTGTCAGTTAAAAGAGAATCTATGAATAGGACAGTCTGCTGAATGGGGCTGAAGGAGACAGAAAAGGATAATATCCTCACAATATGTTATGCTGTCATAAAAATTATATTAGTAATGTGCCTGACATATTGATGTTTTACAGCTGAATGCCATTTTAAACAGATGCCCTGTGAAATTTATCTTTTTCTTTTGAAGATTCCTGTGTTTCTTTTTTTTTTTTTTAAACCCTATAATTCTTACTAGCAGTGTTGAAATGCTTTACTTCTGTACCTTCAGAGGGTACAGCTTTTAAATTTTTTCCTTTGGTATATTTAGAAGCCTTGAAGTCCCAAAAGCAGAAAGAAATGAAGAATAAAATCTGACAATAGTTTATAATCTTTATAAATGCTTATATTGTAATCCAAATAAAAAGTTACTTAATATTGTTTCTGCAGTAATTCAAAATATTATTTTAGAGGAATTTTGAATTTTTTTATTGTGCAAAAAATTACTTTGTATTTTTTTCTAAAAGAAGGGCTTTTATTTGCTTTTATTCCATCATGCCTATTCCATGCAATACCTCTTTTTAAAACCTTATTTCAAGCTATGAAAATATTACCTTAGCATGAACTAAATTTTCATTCCAGTTAATCCTCATTCTGAGTTTCCCATCAGAAATCTCACAAATGCTGTGGTGTGGGCAAAAAAGTAGAAGATAAGATAACATCTTTATGTGACATGTCTTATCAAGACACACAACGAACTGTATGAGAAATGGACTTCTTTGCTTTAGGCAAAATGCTCGTGGCAATGAATACAACTCCACAAAATTAAAACATCTCCTCATAGGCATAATTAAAACATTGCTTACACTTAAACTTGTGTGAGTATAGTTAATACAGTTTAGATATTGTTGACACTTTTTTACCTTTGAATCTTTTATAGATAATGAAAATACATCTTCTACAATCTAAATTAGAGCTGAAATAAGACTTCTCTCTATGTAAATAAAGTATATTTTATCATTTTATAATATTAAAATGACATAGCCTACCTGATATTAGGAAAAAAAACCCACAAGCCTGTGGCTATCTTTACAGTACTATAAACTTTACCATGATCCACTTTGGCTAAAATGGTTAAAAGTATGTACACTCAAGTTCAGCTATTATATATAAAAAATCTGAGCAAACACAGTAAAATAAGTCACAGTATCAGCTGTTTTGACACAGTTCTTTTAAAAAAATGTCTTCTTAAAAGTCTGAAAATCCCATCTTTACTTCAAAGAAGTGCCAAGATATTCAAAAAACATACATTTCTGTTGTGGTTTAACCCCAGCCAGCAACTAAGCACCAGGCAGCTTCTCACTTCCTCACTGTGGGTCAGATGGGGCTGAGAATCAGATGAATAAAAGTGAGAAAATTCATGGGGTGAGATATAGGTACCTTCAAAGGTAATAAAAGCCTGACACACAAGCAAAACAAAGCAAGGAATTAATTCACCACTTCCCAGGGGGGCAAATGTTCAGCCATTCTTAAGAAAGCAAGGCTCTATCACGTGTAACAATGACATGGGAAGACAAATGCTGTTACTCTGAATGTTCCCCCCTTCCTCCTTCTTCCTCCAGCTTTGTATGCTGAGCATGATGTCATGAAGTATGGGATAATCCTTGGATTAGTTGGGGTCAGTTGTCCTGACTGCATCCCCTCCCAGCTCCTTGTGTGCTCCCAGCATCCTTGATGGTGAGGTGGGGAGAGGCAGAAAAGGGCTTGGCACTATGTAAGTGCTGCTCAGCAAAAAAAGACAACATCCCTTTGTTAATCAACCCTATTTGAAGCACAAATACAAGACACAGCCCCAGAGTATCTACTGTGAACAAAATTGGCTCTTATCTCAGACAAAACCAGCACAATTTCTTTATCAGTCATGCAGATCTGGCAACTTTATACAGCTTAGGGTATGCAAAAAGATTTGTAAATTATCCAGTTGCAAATAACTAGCAGAGAATATGGAGTTCCAGGAGCATGTCTGCCAGCCCAGTCAAGCTCTGCCCAGCCCAGCTTGGCCTTGGAGCCTTCTGCAGCTTCCTTCCAGGGCTTCCACATTCTGGGATAAAGGATTATATCCAGACAGAACTGCTTATGCAGGTGATGCTGTGCTGTACATCTGTGAGACACTATCCTTAGCAGCACAGGACTGGTACTCCACCTCAGGAGGCTGGAGCTGGCCCTGCCTTTACTCTTTAATCACCCTGCCTTGAATTTTGTAACTACCCTGACATACAGAAATATTCTCTGTGTGGGTTGTTTTTGTTTGTTTGTTTTGTGTGTGGTTATTTTTGGTTTGGGGGTGGGGAGTTGTTTTTTTGTTTGTTTTGTTTGGGTTTTATAGATTTTTTTACATTAAATCTTCTCAATCAAAAGGTTAGTATTTAGTCTTCCATCCACTTTCCCTAGACTGGCTTCTGCTCTTTTGAGACTTGTATGCGATTTTTCTTTTTTCCTTACAACCTTCAGATTTTTCTCTGAAAGAAGCACAGCAAGATCTGAATGTGAGATTCTGCTGTTTTTTCTTGTTAACATATGATAAAGATGATTAGAGTCATAGGTTCTTTTAAATAATCTCAAATGATGCATTTATGACTAAAAGAAGTATGTGCTAGAAAAAATTACATTGATTTTACTGCAAAGCTACAGGTTTCACTGACATACACTAATTACTTTCCTGCAAAAATAACTAGATAACACTTTCTATTTAAACAATTGATAACACTTTTATGTTGCAAAATACATAGCACAATTAAATGTCACACAGAACATAGCATACTATATAATATCAGACAGAAATGCAATTTTAACATTTCATTTCACTCTGAAAATTACTAGGGACAAGTATACATTACTTATTCTACCAAAAAAATATCTAAAATTAAGTTCTTTTTTCACCTCAGAAAGTAGTTAGAAAAATGTTTTTAAAGTATGATTGCACAAGACAGCTTCATATTCTAGATGTGAACAAAAAGAAGTTAATAGAAAAAAATAAACAATATGAGGAATAACATCACCTTATTCAGTTCTTGGGAAAAAAGCAGCCTAAAGTTCTGCATGTGTGGCAGCAATTAGCTGTCATGATAAACCTGTCCTATTTCTGAAAGTGAATTGCAATGCTAGTAGCTGTTATTTAGTACAGGAAAGCATTATCTTTTTAATATCTAGCATATTAGGAACTTGGCTGTAAGTGTTTCTATTTGTTGATTTCTTTTCTGCAGGCTTTTTTTTCTGCACAATTAGCCATAAGTGATTTTTTTGCTATCTCTGTTCTAGTTGCTCCTTTGTTATTTGCAGTTCTTTCTTCTTTCTTTTCTTCCTCTTCTCAGCTCTGTTCTTTTCTTCATCTATTTCCTATGATAGCTATCCAATATCAACTTACCTTTTTTTACGTTGGTTTTACAAGCTTGGTATAAAGCTTGTAGTTATAGTTTGTTTTGTTTTGGGGGTTATCTTTCCCAAAAGAAGGCCATAGCACAATTAAAGAATAGCATATTTTACTTTTTTTCTAGTTTATCATTGTTCTTCCGAGTCACAATAGCTGCTAAATCCTAATGAAGCAACTGCCAGTCCAGTGAGAGGTGTTGCAGGGTCATTAGTCTGAACACCACACACTTGATTTAGTTTTTCAGTTTTCAGATGAAACAGGCTGCTCATGAATATTTGGGATACCCCCAATTATAATTTTTTTTCAGCATTGGACTATGTGTAGGGTTTTTTTCTAGGACAATTTATATGCAAAAGGTGTGTTGTATAACTTTCCAGTGGAACTTAGGCAGAAATTGAGCATAAATGGGACATAACTTATTCATGAATAGAAATTGTAAAATTGTTGACAAAAGTAGATCTATTCTTTTTACAGTTGTTGTCATACATATGGATGCATTTCATTCTAAATACATTTATATATTACTTCATCTCCTAAAATATTTTCATGAGAATGATATATCTGGGGTTTTTGTGTTAACAGAGACTTGGAAAATAATGAAATTCATATTAAATTAGAAAGGAAGGAAGGAAGGAAGGAAGGAAGGAAGGAAGGAAGGAAGGAAGGAAGGAAGGAAGGAAGGAAGGAAGGAAGGAAGGAAGGAAGGAAGGAAGGAAGGAAGGAAGGAAGGAAGGAAGGAAGGAAGGGAGTGAGTTAACTTCTCCAGTTCTCATTACAATATGTTTCTGAGATTATACTTAGATTTTTATCTGTCTCATACATGTATCCAAGAAATTCTTAATGGCTACACAGGAATTATGTTCAGACATATATGCTATTAAACTGTGTTTTTACAATATGTTATTACAATATGTTCTTACAGAATTATGCAGGAGCAAGTGATTATGTCTATGTATTTCTTTCTGTTATTAGAAAAGGTAGGTGTTAGCCAATGAGGACAAGAATACAAGAAGGTCCAATTCTGGTATCAGAGCTGGTAATACACAAAGTTGTGAAGAAATGTCCTAGGTTTTGTTCGGAGCCAACTATAGACTACTGTTGCTATTACTGTTATTATCATCCTAATTATCATTATTTATTCTAATGATCTTCTTGCAGAATTCTAAGTATATGTCCATCTAGCTGCAGAGTTTGGTGAAGACGTCCTCAACCTTCAGATAACACTTTTGGACAACCAAGTATGCACAAAACAAACATTTTGAGTCAGACAAGTAACTAGCACATTTCAACACATATTAATCTCCATCAAATCACTTCAAACTGAGAAATAACTCTTTTGTTAGTATGTAACATTAAAGAGCCCTGGATCCTGGGCCAGATTATATAAATTTATTTTTGCACAACAAAAAATAAAGTTGTGGTCAATATAAATTTAAATTACATTCAGAATAGCTGGCAATCACCTTCAATTTTCAGTAAGAGAGTTTCTGTAAAAGAAGCATGAAAAAAGATAAACTAAAACCAGGTAGAACTACAAAAATTGCAGATCAATTTGCATACCATACAAATATTCTGAGTTGGAAGAGACCCACAATGGTCATTGAGTCTAATTGTTAAGTGAATGTTTTATAGTGGATCTTTTTCATTCTTTATTCTTTCAGGTATAGCCACTAGCATGTTTGAACAAAAAAAGCAAAAGAGATAATTTTATCTCAAGACATGGGATTGGAGCAACACCAAAACATTTTGCTTTCATCTGAGAAAATCCCTTCCCTTAATCTCAAATAAGCATGTATTGAATTTCAGATGTCCTGGGAAAAGGAAGGAGGTTTTTAATTTTCTCTTTCATTCATAAATCCCTCATTTCCTCAGCTTTAGAAACAGAAGAAAACCTAGTACTTTATGGAAAAGGCTGGACAAGTGCACATGTGTACTTAGTGTGTCTGTGTAATGGCTGGAGAGTGATTTTACCTTTAAGTAATTTGTGGTAAGACAGGAAATGACAGAGAGAGAGCCAGCACATCCTGCTGTGTGATGCTGTGTGGTACACAAGGTGGGAAAAGGACTGACAGTAGCACAACATCTCAAAGGAAGGCCGAGTCTCATATCTTGCCTAGACACAGTCTTCAGCCAGCTCAAGAAAGAGATGCCCCCAACTTCTTTCCAAAACACTCTCATATAAGGTTTGGATTGAACCAGATCAAAAAAGAAGTAGGATGACTACCAGTTTTTAAATCAAGGGGAGCAGCCCATTAACTGCCTAAATGAAGAGTGTACTTAATGTTAAACAGCCACTTAAACTAACAAACCTATGAATTCTTTTCACAGGAAACATAGATTTTTCTTAAATTCAACTTGAGACATATGCACAGATCCATTTACTTATAATCATTTAACATAGGATCTTGATTTTATCATGAATCCTATTTCTTTGTATCAGAATATATTAAATTTCAACAAGGGAAACAAACACCCTGAATGAACACATCTTAGTTTAAGAATCTAAATAAAGGTTAATTAAGGAGCCCTGTCATTGTATTGGTCCACCCTACCTGAGATCAATATGTATATTACCTACCTCCTTTCACTAACGAAACAGAATTTAGAGTAATGGTACTCAACTTATTTGCAATAAGTACACACTCTTAAGTGGAGTAAATCTTCATTGCAATTGAATTTCACAATGCAAATCAGAACCAAAATTATATAACTGAGACCATGATTTAAATATTTACTTCTCACAGTGTATATGAGTTTGGAGTATTTAAGACTTTATAGAAAACAATAAAAGCAGCAATTACTGAGATTACTATTGAAATCTAAGATATTTGTGAAGAAATTTAAAACCCGTTTTTCTGGTTCTTGTTTAACTTGATACCTCTTGTTTAATTCAGAACATGAAGTACCTTCAGCACAATTCAGAAATAAACATTTACACAAGATGTTGATTTTCAAAGTAAAAAACCAGTACAATAGGGAGGATGAACTGGCAAAACTAGCTTTCTACATGAACCATGAGAAAATGCATGGTTAACTTTAAAATGAATAGATATTTATGCTTTGAGGTATGTAGCTGAAATGAGAAAAATTTCTGCATGGAGAGATTTTTCCATTACCGGTTTCCTTGTATTTTCTTCCAAAACATCCTTGGTCAGATAGATGAGCAACATGTCACACTGAGCGCTAGATCAGCTATTACTCTGATGTGATGTGATTCTGTGTGGATGTGGATAAATACATCTTACAGACATTTTCCTTTTGCAACCTTCATTGCAAAAAAAATTGAGTCTCTTTCCATAAAATACACAAACTCCAAGTACTGTTATAAATGCAGATAAGCATATAGAAAATAATAAACATACAAGTGTTTTGCTGAGTAAATGCCTCGAGGCAAACTACTACTGTTATTGCTTCTTCAGTAATTGTTAAGACCTTACAAAATGATTTTGGATCAAAACCACATAAACCAATGTACTTACACTTCTTAAAGTTTTAGGCAAAATGCTTGCCAAAATTTGAAAACTGTGTCAGGGAATTAAGGAAATGAGGCCATGAGGCCAACTATTACATCCTTTGAAATATGCCATCTTGAGAGACATCTTTGAGCACAAAGTGGAGAGAAATACTGAATGATAAGGACTGGTGCTGGCTAAATAGTGAACAATTGAGCGTGATAGGAAAAGATGCATTCTAAGGTCTTTACAAACAATTTGATGGGTGAGGGTATGGGTGTTAATGTCTGAAATTGGTCTTCATGTCTCTACCAACTTCAAGCTCCAAGTTTGTAACAGAATCCACACAGTTTGACTCTTGAACTTTAGGGTAATAGACAAATGGGTCAGCACCAACTCTGTAGCAGAGCCCAGATAGCCTGAACTTCTGAACTTGAACATGACATGTTCAAGAGGGGAATATGTGGTACATGGTTTGGGAAGGCTATACCTTCCTAGTACCTCAACCAACAGGGAAAGGAAGAGGGCAACATGCGGCCAGGATTCAAGATAAAAGGAGGTTGTGTCCTCACAAACACCAGAGTAGTATGACCCAGTGGACTCTCTCACTATATTTGAATAAATTTGCAGGACTCCTCTGTCTCCCTTGTGGACACTGGCTTTTCATAGTGTGGTTTTCCACAGAGGTGTGTGTGCTAGCATGATCTGCTGTGACATTGAGAGAAGAGATTGTGAATCCTGCAGGCTGTCAAGAACTCTTCTTTAAAGCCATTATCTTTGTAAGGGTTTTGCATAACATCCAGAAGTTAATTCCTTTTTCTTAGTAAATTAATTTTAAATTAGCCACATAGTATATACCCATGCGCACTGCTTACCTTTGGGCTTAGTTAAGGCAAATATGTAAGTTTCTAGACCCAGCTGGTTTTGAGATAAGCAGAGGAAGCAGAGGTAGAAAAGAGCCTGTGCAACTTTTCTTACACAGACTTTGTGTGTCTAAGTACAAGTTTCTGGGCAGTAGGCAGGTATTAGAGGGAAAAATTCAGTGCTTTATCTATCATAGAAGATTAGGCTGAATGAGCATAACCTCAAACTAAAATGAGGATCTGTTTGCTAGACCAGTGAATATTATCCTTCTAGCGAGATTTTAGTATCTGAAACAGGTACAAAGCCTTAAGGCAATGTGTTTAAATGCTATAAAGGATTTAGAGGGGAAAACAAAACAAAACAACCAACAAAAAAAAAACAAGGGAAAAAGAAATAAAAAAATTACTTGCACTAAAACTACTAAAACTAATCTGTTGTTTTCTGAACTGCTAAGACCTGAGGAAACTGTACACTGCTCCTGAGATAAAGAGCATGTCTTGTTCACTCAACAATGAACTTTCTGGACAATATATCAGTGTTGACAGTCTTCCACAACTGCATATGTGGACCTTTATCTAAGACATGGTTAGCTGAAAGTTATAGGTAGGAAAGCTTTAGGACACTTTACTTCAATTACGCAGGTGTTTTGCCAGAGGTAAGGAATGGATCACATTCTCATAGAAAAGGAGTAATGAGGCATAAAAATAAACAATGTCCTGATGACACACCATTCTAAATAATCCATGTGCCTGCTTGTAGAGGCTGAGATGGATGCTAGCTACTTTGTCACTTTCCCTGGAAGAGGTTGTCAGTGGATGTTGTGGGGGTGATGTCAGTCATTTCCCACATGTGATGGTGAGAACAGATGAGTTGAGATGATGGTGGCTGAGGCATTCCATCCACAGGCACAAAGCCAACAACTAGCTCCCAGCTTCAAGGAAATTAAGAAAGTAAGAAAAATATGCCTGAAATTGTCCTTTGAAAGGCAATGTCTTTAAAGGAAAATGAAAGTCTTTTACTTGCCAAAAGGGTTGTCAAGAATTAAAACAGCATTACGGAAACTTTCCAGTCTGACCATTCACAAGACCCCTTGATAGTCACACTCCCACCACCAGAGACTTTACTGGGTCCAAAGACCCTTTGCAGCGAGTGGTTCCATTGACTGATGGATTCCTGTTTGGCTCCCCACACACTCTCCACAGTCGGACCAAGTTTTCTTGCAGGTTCCACCTGAGGTTTCCCACGGCAGAGTCTCAGATGCCTCTGATGGGAAAGTTGTGTTTTAATGTCTTTACAAACCACTTCATGGGTGAGGGTATGGATGGCAATGTCTGAAATGGGTCTTAATGTCTACCAAATTCAAGACAGAGCTTTGTAACAGAACCCAGACAGTTTGACTCCTGAAACGGGCAATAGGTCCACACAAGCCTGATTTTCTGAACTTTGGGGAAAAATGACAGGTTCAAGGGGGGGTATATGACAAGCTGTACCTTCCTAGCACCTCAGCCAATAGGGAAAGGAAGAGAGGGCAATGTGCAGCCATGACTTTAGGGTGAAAGGAGGCTGCATCCTCCAAAACCTCAAAAAAAGAAAACCCCGCGGGCATATGCCCTAGTGGACTGTCTCTCTTTATTCAAATAAAATTGCAGGACTCATCTGTCTCCCTTATGGACATTGGCTTTTCATAGTGTGATTTTCCATACATCCTATTCCATAAAGCCATTTATTCACAGCACAGTAACACAGGAATAGCCTGAGCCAGTGCCCCCAGTGAGGACTCCAAAGAACCCCTGGGTTTTTATACCCTCAGAATCCATTGTGGGCAAGTATCTCTCCTCCTCTGGAGTCTTCAGCTCCTTCAGCTCCTTTTCCCCTGGCTCCACGTCCATCCACCTCTCTGGCATCACCAGTTCTGTCTCCTTTGTTATCCGAAAGGTCAGCAATTCCCAGCTCCTGCTATGTCTCTCAGTGTCCATTCCCATGACTGATGTCACCCACCTTCGTGCCCTTTGTTATCCCAAAGGCTGGCAGTTCACAAACAGCTCCCACACAGAGCTCAATCTGCATCTCAACCTGCAGCTTATGAGCTGAGCTACCGGGACCAGGAGTATTCCTCAATAACAGGCTGTCCAGGGAAGTGCTTCATTCACCAGTCTTGGAGTTACTTAAAAGACCTATAAACATGGTGCTTAGGGACATGGCTTAGTGGTGAACTTGGCAGAGTTATTTTAATGGCTAGACTTTATCATACTAAGGGTCTTTTCCAACCCAAATTGTTCTATGGTTCTATGGCATGTTCAACACTTAGGTCCTGGATAGAAATCTACTTTTAAATCAGATTGCTTCTTTATAAAGGATGTTTTATACACATAAGATGCTTTTAAAGTAAGGGCATTTAATGCTTGTTCAATTGAATCAGGTTTTACACCAACAATAGCTAATACATTAGCAGGTGAGTTTTCTATGCTTTCAAGTTTCACATTATCACCAGGATGCCAGTAAGTGCTGAAGGGTGATCAATCAGTATTTCCACTTCTAGCTGGTCAACTGAGTGATTATGTAGATGTAGATTCTAACAGTCAACAAAATTGCATCTGAAAATTTTCATTTATAGAAGTAGTTGGATAACATTAGGACAACCAAATAATGCAAGAGAAGATGTGACTGCAAAAAACAAGGAAGCCAATTCTCTCTGATTGGATTTATTTTCTCTCCTTGTTTTTAATTTTAAGACATTCATCAGTATAATTTTTGGATAAACAGCTGATTTTCACTTTGTTTTTCATGCTGTAGGTGGTCAAAATGTGATAATTATGACTGTTGTTATTATTATTATTACTATTAATAATATTACTATTAATATTAATACTACAATGTTTCTGCAAAACAATTTTGGTTTTGCAATTTCAAAACAGCTTGTAGGCAATGTCATTTTTCTACTGACAACTTACGGCTTCTTGCTTTGCCTTGTTACATGTCTAACAGTAAATATATACTCATTCTGGTTTCATTCACAGGATCAGCAATCTGGTACAGTCTCCAGGGGAAGGAGATCAGCTACTCAGCTAGTCAAATACTGCCATCAGTAAAGTGTAATTGCAGAAAAGATGTTGTGTGACTACCATCTTCAAGTCATCCTCTTAAAAGAGTGACAATTTTGTTCTGTTTTGCAGCTTATTTTATATAGTGTACATCTACAGGGAAACTTTCTTCTTCACCATCTTCACCTAATCCCTCTCTCTGTCAAATGCTGTCACAAAACTTAACCTTTTGTTATAAGTAAGAGTGAATCACTTCTTTGAAACCAAATTTCAGTTCTCACATTCACAGCCTGGCAGAGGAGATTTAGCTGTCACACCTGCATTACACATTCAGCCTCACAGCAGCTGAAATAAACAGCCTTGTAACCATTGCTCCATTTTCACATTAGGTTTGCTACTCACTTCTGTGTGAGAAAGTCTACAGGACATTTTACACATTCACTCCAAATCTTCCCAGCAAATCAATGCACCATAAAACATCCGAAGCAGTCCGAAGCTTACTCTACTAGTCATTAACTTAATCAACTGCTGATCAGACAAGACACAGATAGTATATAACACCAAATCTGTTCACTTACATTGTCGATATTTGGCCTTATTTTTGTATCTTAATAGGACACTGGTTTAATTACCAGCAGATTTATTTGTATTGTTGAGTAAATGAAGCTGTTTTACCCTTAACAAGAGAGTCAGTGGAATCAGAGCTGGCATTTCCATTATTTCATTTTACAATTCCAAAAGCAACTGATGAAACCTTAATGAGGTGGATGCTTTCAAACTGTCATTAATCTCTGCCTGAAATTCTTTAATAAGATTATTAGTCTCAGAAAACAACAACCCAATAAAACAACCCAAACCCCCCAAACCAAACAAACACCCACCCACCCCATCAAATAAACAGTCAATTGTCAATCTGTGGGCTTTCTTCATGAATGATATGAAGCATTCCTCCTCTTTTGTAAGCAAAATTTGATGGGCCTGGAGGAAATATCCCTTTAACAGAATAAATAAACATATCCAAAGTGAGTAGATATCACTTGGGAGGAAAATCTTATGCTTATGTTTGGTGTAGAAGTAGTAAAGAGAATGCCAATTAGAAATCCCATTGCAAAAGTGACATTTCTATAATTTTGCAGTATTGTATCACTACAGCAATATATGCAGTGACAATAAAAACTCCAAGATGTAAAATCTTGAGCTGTTTTGTAGAACTTGATGAAAGTCTGGTGTCAGGCTGGGCAAGCCACAGAGATAGATGAAGAATGTGGTGCATATTAAGTTTACATATGAGCATATTCCCGTAATACATTTCCTATGTTGTGATGAATAGTTCTAAATAATTTGCATAATAAATATTCCTTTGCTTTTGGTGCTTTTGAAAATACACAGTAGACACTAGTTTTAAACTTGCATGTAATGAGCTTGCTACAGGGTAGAATTTGTTTGTTTATTTATTTTATTTATTTATTGTTTCATTGAAAAAAATGTCATCAAATGCTGATTGCTTCCAGCTATTGAATTTATACAATATCACTTGCAGAAATGAATTTTTTCATGAACAAAAGCTAAATTTTAAAGCAAGATAGTGTATATAAAATCTGTAAATATAAAAGCATAAGAGAAGGCACGATACCTTAAAAAATATTTTTAAAAACTGGGAAGATGATTTTTTAATTTAAATGTCCATATTCATTAAAAAAAAATTCATAATGGTGGTTTCTGTTGCAGATCTGATTCATTTGCTTACTTCAATTTCTGGAAAGTGCACATTTTTCTGCATCAACTTTAAAAATTAATACAGTCATACATAAGAAAAAATCAATGCTACATGTCAGCATATATATATTATGCCTGAGCTTACTGTGGGATGAAAGATATCCTGTATAGGTTTGTGCACTATTTGAAATCTGAAATCTTTCAAATACTTTGTAATCCAGCCTACATTACTGTATGAAATATTTATACTGTGTTGAAACATCTTTTTATTTTTTTTTTTTTCCTTCTTGCTAGCTAGTGTGTGTGACACTCTATTTAAAATCTGGGCTGTATTGATTTTGACTTCTATTTGAGTTGTGATTACATGTGGAAAAATCACCATGTTTTCTAATCAAAACTGAGTAGACATTATGTTCTTTATAAAGTTAACAAGCAGCATGATTTTTTTTTTTTGATCCACATAATACTAAACCTGGATTTCAAATGTCAGTAACTGCAAATAATCATTTGTACAAGGCTAAACTTCAGCCACAAATATGACTATAGTTAACATTAATTTCTTTATTTTCTTATGGCGGGTCATCTGGGGGAAGGTAAAAACATTTCTTCTGTTGAAATTTGTTGTTTATTCCTAGCAGCCTTATTTTTAACATACCCTGAAAATCATAAGATTAATATTTTTTTTTTCAATTTCCTTCACAGTTTTTTATCTTCTTTCTTTTTTTTTGTCTCCCCTCCACTTTCCTGAAATGGATTAAATTTCAGTTAATGATCTTTCAACTGGTGTCTGAGATCCTACCTGGACAAACAAAACCAAACCCCAAAGTCTCAAGGGAACAAACAAAAACCCCCACTTTTTACTACTCTTCCCTACATGTATTGTTACTTACCTGCATGAAAAGTAAATTCAAGAAAATGTCACATTGCTAAGCAAAATCAAACCTAAAATCATCAATATTTATTCTTGTGCAATCATGTTGGTTCATTTTACTCTCCAGAGGCAAAAGATTCCCCATAGGTTTGAGCTCTGCAGGTGTTTCAGCAAAGCTGCATGATGAATATCAGCAGAAGTCTGGTCCTGTCTAACAGGCAGCACTACAATACCACACCACCAGCATTTAGACAAAGGCTTTGGCTTCCGTACCTCAGGTGGCACAAATACTTGAATTTTGACAGTTTGCAACTTGCTTCTTCCAACCTGACCAGAACTTCTATTTGTCTAGCAACAGGATTGGTATGTCAGTGCTATGACAACTAACCTCTTCTGGTATGCAAAGTGTGATGATATTTTGTTGGTTTGAATATGGAATGAATGCCAATGACTGTTCAATGGCTGCTGATCAAGGAAACTATGAATGTTTACATGCTAAGCCAGAAATAATTCTTTAAAAATTGCTCTTTTAGATTTCAAAGATTTTTGACTTCAAATTCTCAAATAAACTAATGTAATTTTTCAATATTGCTGACAAACAAAATATGAGCTAGCTGGAAGACATTAATTTATTTTGAAGTAGTACTGGATTATTTACAAAAATCCCTGTTTGGCAAACATGTTTTTAGATGGTTTTGGATTTCTGGTTGCCTGTAGGCTAGGGAGAAGGAGGAAAAATGGAAACCTGAGGGATCAAATCATAAGGACTGCAAATACTGACAAATTTGGGGGAAAAAATCATGAAGCTATAACAATCCCAAGGTTTCTAAACTGCAGGACTCTGAAGTAAGACTGAATGTCCACTGAATCTACTCAGGAGAGCAAACCAACATGGCCTTGGAGCTTGTTTCTTATCAGGTCAGCAGGATGGGATGCACTAGAGAGAGGGTGGCAGTGGCTGCAGTGTGCCTCACCTCCATATTTCCTGAGCAGGTCTTTCTTAAAAACACCAGTATCCCATGAGGCATAGAATACTGCAAAAGCTATATACAGGTAAAATAATGAAAAACTGAGAAAGCAAGAAAATCTCAAAACTTTTCTGAAGTTTCAGAAAGATTTATTTTCACTCTAAATCAAAACTGTTTCTTACAATGCTTCTGAATATGACTATGAAACTGCTCTTGGGAGCTAACCTATTCCTCCCCTCTTGTAAAGGTCCTCTTTTTGTGTTTAATAAACTGAAATATCGTCTTCCCTTCACTGGTTTTTAATATATTCCTCATCTTTACGTGAAGATGTTCTGTGTCTGGCCTGCTGACCTACCTCTCAACTCCTGACATAGAAAATAGATTTAGCAATATAACTGAAGAATATTTTAAAACTGAAATAATGCTCAGGCCACTGTCTGATCCAAACCCCGCAGGGTACCATGCAATTCTTAGTTCCTCTTGGGTGAGCAAAACCTTCCATCTTTCACTCTGAACAGCTCATTTAACACATTAGAAGGTATCATCTTGCCTTGTAAAGTTCAGCCAAAAAAAAATCCCAGGAAAAAATTGAAGCATTATTATAGCTCAAGGGTGTCTTACCTGTACATGAGAGACCATTGGGCTATTCATCTTGAACAGAAAAAGAGATGGTGCCAGGGAAGGACGCTGAGAACAACTTTATCTGCTCCCTCTAACAATATGAAAACAAGACAGGTATAATCTTAGAGCTAAGACTGCAGCTCAGGAAGAGGGAATATTGTCCCTGGCTATGTCACAGGCTTCCCCTGAGATCTTTTGTAGTCATTTCTGTCTAGATTAGTTAGATGCTTAAATCTTTGCCCATGAAGGAACATCTTTCAATCTTTGATGTAGAGTCTGAGGGCCTCGGTTTCCTAATGTAAAACATGAATGGTAATCTACTCTCTCCCACATAATATTTTCCATAAATATTAAAAGAAGATGTTCCAGTGTGAGAGATGATCCATGTAAATCTGCATGTTGTGTGTTTGTATGGAGAGCTACTAAGTCTGTGGGAAAAGTGTCAGAGACTGAAATATTACGGTTAATGGCTTAAACATTGTTAAAAAAGGAGTTTACCCATTATGTCAAAAATGTTTAAAGATGTTGCTACCACCAAAGCCCATTTCCCCACCTGAATATGGCTCCTGGCAGGAGCTGGACTGCTATAAAGGTGGTACTATTCTCCAGTTATCTCTGGTGTCAGGAGAAGAATGTACACACAAGGAAAGCCAAACCCAGCATCTGTTCTGAAAATCAGCTCTGGCTGAGTTTGTTGAGGAGAAGACACAGCCCACAGGCTCATTCCTGAGGCCTCCTACCAGAGCACCACACGTCATACAAAAGGATACAACAGATCCAGAGTCTGCTGCAAGAGGCCATGTCAAACTGCCCCCCTCCCCAGGGCAGGTACCTGGGTGTTCCCACCTGGCCTGAACATAAAATAAAACACTGAAGTCTATTTTTTTCAGGATCCACACCACTAAGAAGACCATAAAAAGAGGACCAATGGGAGATTGTTGGGATCCATCTACTTAATCTGTCTCTTTGTTACACTCTTTCTGTCCTACCCTCCCTCCCCTTCCATCTCTCTCTCATTTTTTGTAAAATAAAATTCATACTGTGGTCTTCAGCACACGGTCTCATTTTGTACCTTAATTTGGGAAGAGGCATCTCTAACATTTTTTGATAACAGGATCTTAATGGGGAGGGAGAAAAATAAAAAGTGTTTGAATCAGCTGGATCCTGGACAGGGTCTTTTCTCCTTGTTTTATTGTTCAATCCTTGGAAGTATATACTTATTTAATTGTAATATAAAATCTACTTTAATTTCTTCAGCTTTACAAAGTCTAAACATTTTGGGTCTATTATACCAGACTAAAAGGTTTTTACTTTTTTTCTTTTTTTTAACCTGCTGTAATCTGTCTTGCTGGGATGAGGTTTATTTTATCCATAGCAGCGTGTATGGTGCTGTGGTTTTGGTTTGTAGAGATCCAGCTGAGCTGGACCAGTAGATCCCACACAGTTCTGGAGTTCACTGGGATCTGATCATTCTCACAGTCATGGTTCTCCAGTTCAGGGCACGGAGACCCCCTTGGTCCATCATCTGTGTTGAAGATGCAGGCAAAGAATGTGCTAAACCCCTGTGCCTTGTCCATGTCCCTGTTTGGGAGATGACCATCCTTGTCCTGTAACAGGCTGATGTTATTTTTACACTGCCTATTGACATAAATATATTTGAAAAAAAATCTCTTTTTTATTGTGCCCCACATTTCTGGCAGTTTCAACTCCATTTGAGCTTCAGCTACATAAATTTTCTCCCTACAGCGGCAAGCAACCTGTCTCTGTTCTTCTTATGTCACTTGAACTTGTTTCCACAGGGCATACACATTCATATTTTTACCTTATTTCCAAGAAAATACTCCTTTTCAGACATGCCAGCCTTCTGCCTTGACTGCTTGATTTCCAACATTTGGGAATTTCTTGTTCCTGTGCCCTTAGGAGGTGATGTTTAAAAAGTGACCAGCAGTTAGGGACACAAGAACCCTCAAAAACATTTTCCATGGGGACCTAATTCACTAATTTTCAGAGCAGCTTTAAGTCTGCTCTTCTCATGTTCACAGCTGAGGTTTTGCTGGCACCGTTCCTCCTGTCAACAGGACTTTAAAATCAAACCTTTTGTGGTCACTGTGGCCAAGATGGCCACCAATCTCTATTTCGCTTATGAGATCCACTCTGTTGACAAGCAATAGATGCAGGTAAGTATCTTTCTAAGTCAACTCCCTTAGGAGTTGTTCCATAAAGTTATCATCAAGGTTTTTTATGAATCTTCTGGCCTGTGTTGTACCACCTGTGTGATTCTCCCCAGCTAATTTCTGACAAATTGTTAGAAGGATACTTGCAAGTGTCCCTTAGCTCTGCAAAGAATAACTCATGGGTGTTGTCACTCTGGATGGGACGTCTACAGTCAACTGATACAGATGATAATATCTGCATTATTTGTTTGCCTCTTGTTTCTCTCTCAGAGGCTCTCAACTGTGCTATTGCCAACTGTGAGCTCCAAATATTCTACTCCTTCTGTTACATACAGTGCCACCCCCCTGCCTTTTCTACCTTGTTTATCCCTCCTGAAAGACCTGTAACCATCCAACAGGCAATTCAGGCACAGGACTCATCCCACCAGGTGTCATTTATGGCAGTAGTATTAGATCTCAGGGACTGGGCCAAAGTTTAGAACTGGTGGTGTTTGTTCTTCATGCTGGGTGCATTGGTTTGGTACATGGCCGCCAAAACCTCATGAATCAGATTGAGGGGTCCCATTAGTGCTCATTTCCTCAAGTATTGTCATGCCATCCCACTGCTCATCACTGGCTAACCTGGTCTTGTCTCTTTCTCCCTTTCAAGGCAGTGTAAAGCTCTATGCTCACTAACTCCCTTGCTAGAATTTTTTCCCCTCTGAAATAGGTGCATTCGGGTGTCAGTAGAGCAGGTTTTAAGTAGGTCATCCCATGGTCAAAAAATCTGAAAGTTTTCTGATTACACCACCTTCAGAGTTCCCCATTGACCTGATGGATCTGTTGATGTCTTTTCTGTTGTCCAAAACCTCACCTCATCTTCAGTACCATGAACTTAAATTTGAGAAGGATGTGCAGTATTGTTATTCATATCTTTCTGAAGGAAATTAACTTTTTTCAAGAAAGGAGCTGAGACATAAACTACTCAAAGTTTCATATTCCTCTTTGAGAGTCTTAGAATTTCTCTCTGCATTCCTTTCAGTGTAATTTCTTTGTATTTGCATCTATACTGCTCCTGCTCATTTAGACTGTTAAGGCATATTTAGGCACACCTGTATGAACTCTTTCTTTAATGAAATGTAATGATTTGAAAAAGTCAGAAGGGAGCTATTAAAGTAGAATTAAAAAAAAGGATTTCACACAGCTTACAAGTCAGAGGATTCATCTGCCAGACTTTTCCTCTCTCTACAGACTTTTGCCTTTTAATCCCTCATAAAGATTATTTGATCAGAATCATATTGAAAAATGTAAGCATTTATTCCAACAACACATTTGTACTCATAATTGGGAAATGTATTAAAGTTCTTATCAAGCTGGGTAACCCACATGAAAAGTGTTTCTTCTATCCAATGAGGAATGATTTCATCACAGTTTAGTTTTATGATGAAGGCTGAGAAATCACAAAACACTTAACAAGAATCTTATGAGAAAATAAAGTAACAGCCTTGGAAATATTTCAGAAAAAACAAATTTACATGTCCAGTAATATAAAAAAGATTTTAAAGATTAAAACCATGGGTTAATGATACTCAGCTATCTATAAAAGCAGTGCATTTTAATATACAATCAGCAAGAACATTCACATAACACAGTATAAATAAGATCAAAAATCATCAGTACTGTGAGAAAAAAAAAATGGAGCATTAGAGGATGCAAAAACTTATCTAGCAAACAATAAAATTAAAATAGACTGGAAATTGACCTAGGTTGACTTTCTTTGGTTGGGTTTTTTTATAAAGACAAAATGTGAAAATGGGTAGGGAAGCTAGCTTAGATAAGCAGTCGTGTATCAAGCTGCTGTCCCACACTGTCATACTAAAACAGATCAAAGTCTATCTACTCCAAAATAACATCTCAAATACTGATATGTAAACTGTAGAGATAGGATGCAATACAGCAAGGAAAAATTAAGAAAAACAACATTGTTCATATCATCCATTTGATGATTTTTGCTGTAACATGCAAATCTCTCCTTTCAACTTTTTAAATGCACATAATGTAACTGAGGAATGTTTAAAAAGGAGCAGTGGATTCATGCACTATTCACTGATACAGTCTAAAATGCTAGAATCAGTAATATATAGATGAAGGGATATTTACAACTCACCCATCATATAAAAGAGTAAGACTCATAATTAATAGATAGACCTTATAGCCCCAAATTTAAACATGGTCTTAAATTTTATGAAGTATTAAAACTTACATTTTTGTTGTTGTGAAAAGTTAAAATGTAAGACTCTTACATTTTTGTAGTTATGACATAAAGACCTTTTGTGCTAATGTGATTAATGTTTTTGAAAATAAAACCTTCAAAAATAGTTTTAGCAAAATAGTATTGTCTTTGGAAAAAAAAAACAATTAGGGGGAATCAATTAGTCTGTCAACTGAAAAGACAAAAAAATGACAGAGAACTGAAAGATAGAGGCTGTGAGAACAAATTTTATGATTTACCTGAAGGCAGATAAACATGCAAAAAATTTTACATGTATCAGAAAATAAACCCTATAATTAATATGCACTAAATGTAGAAGCATTACATCCTAGTAAAATGTTTGTCCTAAACCTCTGATATTCCTTTGTTTTTTTATAAAGTTCAAGCAATGAATCTCTTCTTTGGTATCTATACATAAAGACAAGTCTCTAAAGAAACAAATCAAAGCATTGACCAAAGAATTGACATCAATCCTTTACATCCCTAATTGGCTTTTCCAACTTAAAATTCTTTGTGGAGATCAGGGAAATAAGAAAAGAATAAGGATGTATGGATTCACCCCATTAGGTCTGAGGAAAACAAGAATATGTCTCTTTGTTATTAAAAAAAAAAAATATACTTAGCAGAGTGGAGAAACTGGAAGCCTTAAAAGAATAACTCTCTTTGCAATGCCAAGATCATTGTCTGCTTATGTCATTTGCCATATTATCAAGTGTCTTTACTGCAAAATTTCACAGTGATTTGCTGATGAGTTGGTATACAGCAAGGTTTGTGCCAGATTGTCCTGTTTCTCTTCACTCCATTTGGGACTTACTCAACCCCAGAAAGTACTAACTAAATGTGCCATTTATCTGCAAGTAATGGCTGTTGATGAAAATCTGTTTTGTATGAGGGAATGGGAAAAAGAATATTTTTTGTTGCAAGTTCATCTTCAATAGTACCAATTCTTGTATCCAGGCTTCTGCATCTCTCTTCTACTCTGGTACCAAATCACACAGCTATCATTGTAATGCTTCTTAAAAGAGTTCCTGACATCTATTAAAAATATTTTTTTTATGATATGGAGATAAAATTTCAGTCAATGGACAAAACCAGAATTGATCTGAAAATACAAAACAAACTTTTTTAACCCTTTTTTTTGTTCCCCATTACAACAATCTGAAAGCTCATATGGAGAAAAACATTACAGCATAGCAGCTTTGAATTGCATTTCAAACTGAAGTTTGGGATTTTTTTAAACTGGCATTTCTGAGCTACCTGGCATTTCTGCTTACGGTAATCATTTTGCAAATTATGTCATGTCCCTGCAACACTAACATAATGTGAAGGAAAGAAGTGATAAAGCTTATCTTTATCCAGTTGTTATGCAAATTTACAATCAAAATAGGAATTTTAATGTTTAAAAATTTAAGTACTTGTCTAAAAAATAAAGCATTTAAAGTCTTTTTTAAATTTTTTTTTAAGTCTTTTCTTTTTGAATTCTAAAGGTATTAGTACCACATGTGATGTCATTTTCAGCAAGATGATTCTGAGTAGAAATTGCCACAGAAACATCCTTTGCAATTTGTGTTATATTTAGTCTGTTTCTGTAAGCAGTATTTCTCATGTTTATGGCAAACCAAGTCAAACAGAGAAACGAATCTTCTAATCTCCTAATTTCACATCTTCTGTGAAATTAGGAACTCAACGTTCAGATACAAATTTGAAAAAAGTTTGCACTGGTATTCAGTTAAATCATGGTTCTGTGAAGAAGTTCATGTTTTGCAAACTTTAAACATCACAATTACAAGCAAATAACATAAGTTCCACATTGGGATAAGATCATAACTCTCAGTAAGGCATTCCTGTGAGGATTAATAAGGGAACTTCCCTGTCCGACCATCCTGGATCCACTCTGTCAGTCATCTCACACCACCTGAGCTGGGACCCAGACCCCCTTTGCAGCCACACCCCCACACTCACACAGTAACACCAGATTTCCTCACAGACTCGACCCCAGGTTTTCACAGACGAGTCTCTGAGGTCCAGATCATTAAAATAATTTAGTCCTCGTGCAATAACTAAACAACAAAATAACAGCTCGAGCTGGATGCCCCGGGCCCTTTGTTATGCAAAGGGTCGGCAGTTCCCTGCCTCTCACCTCGGGCTCCGGCCATGCCGGGCTCAGCCTGCATCTCCCACTGCATCTGCACCCCGAGCTACCTGCTCCGAAGGTATCCCTCAGCAGGGTTGTTTTGCTGAATTCCATCTGGTATCAGAACACGCTCTTTTTCAAATTAATATTTAATCTGGAGGTAAAATAAGATAGTGTCATATTTTATGAGGAAAACTACTCAAAACTCAGAGAATGTCCTCTGAGCCAGATTTGATAACATTTTTCATGTGTAAGTTCCCACAACAGAGACCTCTAATGCCATTTGAGATTCCCTAGATTATCCCAAGTAGCCTCCTACTGACAGTCCAGAAGGCAATATGGATCATTCATAGGTTTTAGGTCATGCTGGACAGCTTCTTACAGATATCTTTGATACCTCAGGGCTTCTCAGATGTCACTAAGTGTTTTTGCATCAGGGGAGTTAGAGAAAGCTTTTCTTTCTCTAATCAGGTTTGAAAGAGGAAGCAAAACACATTTGAGCAAAAAGCAGTTCTAGTAATTGAGATGGCTTTTAGACCACTCTTTTCCTTTCAGTTCAGACTTTATTCAATATTCCCATGTTAAAAATCTTGTTTAAGAGGAAAGAGGAAATATAACTTTGGCATAAAGAAAATAATTTATTGTTAGTGTAGTGGCTATTTTAACAATCTAACCTAGGAATTATTTTAATTTAGGTCAAATTATTACAGAAAAGGAAATAATGTTTCTCTACAAAAAAAAATGTTTCAATTATAGCAGTAACAAAATTAAAACAGTTATCCATACATTAAATTTTCATGCTTTTTTCTGGTATTATCCCTACTCATGCTTGTCTAGGTCCTGGGAACAATTTCATTCTAATGCTGGTGTAGGAGTTGCTACAGTACATTGTCAGCAGCAGAAATCTTTCACCAGGAAGAATATTGTTGATGTTAATGTTGAGATTTTCTTCTTCTTTCTAGTACTCACTAAGAATAATTTTAATATGCTTTTAAAATATTTTTACAACTTTCTCTTTCTTCATTGGTCTGCAACTGCATATTATATGTGAGTATAATAGCTTTTAAGTACATTAAATACTCCTTTTTTTTTAATTTGCTACCCCTAAAACCAGTTTTTTCCAGCTCCAGATATGCATTTATGTAACTGCTCATGTGTCTCCAGTGCCTTCCTATATACAGCCTTTCTCACCTCATTCCTGAGCTGCATTCCCACTTCTCTAAGCTTCTGCTATCATATTAGGTCTTCATTTTTCTGCATCATTATCTTAGAACTGTAAACACCTCATTCTTCATAAAAATGCCCCACCCTACTTATCACCACTGTCTCTATAAAACTATGATTGGACTGTATAATAATAGGCAAAAAAAGATTAGCTATAGCCAGCTCATCAGAAGAAACGTTGCTCTTCCAGGTAAACCAAATCAAAGAAAGCTGCAGGCAGGTCAAAAAAAGTTCAGAAAAAGGAATCATGACAAACGTCAGTCCTAAGACCTTGCAAGCTTATTGCAAAGCTTGTGGCCTTTACTTATTCTGGGTATAGTGTATCACAGGTCACAGAATTACAGTATTTGAAGAGAAAGAGATGTTATCTCATATGCAGCACTAATTTTAGATGCATGAAATTTCAGCTAGTACAAATAAAACTCAAATTTTAATATTTTTACCTTCATGAATTGTTTGAATTTATGAAGGATTTGAAACCATTCATCAAAGAGAAACATATATCCAGACTATGGAACTTAAAACAACCCACCAGTTTTCTAAATCTGGAAAGTAGGAAAACAAGCAAGCCTGTCATTATCCTGGGCTGAGTCTACTGCCAGAGCAAGGGAAACTTTGAGATGGCTATTGCAAATGCCTTAGAGATGTTAGCTTTCTTTGTTTTGTTGGTTTGGTTGATTGGTTTGTTGGTTTTCTAAGTGGTGTATATCTGACAGGTTGTGAAATCCTTCTGTACAGCTTATTTGAATATAAGGATAGTAAATGTATTTAAGTTTCTATTGATTAATCAGTAAAGATGCCATGGTATGTGGTGAGAATATGGTTCAAAACGATGTTTTCCTTATTTCTGATGTGTGAAAAGAGATTTCACATATAAAAAAAAAAACAAAACTATTTTGTTGGGGGTTTTTTTGGGTTTTTTTGGGGTTTTTTTTTGTTTTTTTTTTTTTTCCTAATGTGTGTCATTTAATAGGAAATCTTGTGCTATTTTGTCAATGGATTTTTTGATGCCTTAAGCAACAAGCAGAAAACAGTATTGTGTTAAGACTACTGAATCTGTAATGGTGGATATTGGACAGCTCAGGAGAAATTTCTTTATTGAATTCTTCCTGAATTGTCTTGGGGTAAATGGCTTAGCAGATGTGGGATATATCTATCAAAGCTCACTGGTATAAAAGGACAACAAGCATGTTTTTATGTTATTCTTGTCCACCTTTTTAATCCTCTTGTCACAAGTAAGTAATGAAATAAGGATTTATTGAGCATTCCATTAACAGGAGGAATTCTGGCAAAACCTTGTATAAACATGTCAGAAGACTGATGATATTGTATCTTCAAATTTGTCCAGTTGTACCTAAAACAAAAAACCTTAAGCAGACTTCAGAACAGGTTTACAGTAGTTAAATTTTGTCTCTGTTTAAGTGGATATATAAAGGCAGGCTAGGGACTAATGCCTGACCCTGGAGTCATCTGGAAGAAACTTGTTATAATCCCACATTGACTCAATAGATCAGATTTGTCTTGGAGAGATCTACTAGGAATTAACCAAACCTGAGTGATGGATCCAAGTTATGGTTAAGCAGAGTGAACAAGAGCACTTCATGTACCTCATGATGGTGTGCCATGGACTGGTTTTTGGCCCTAAGCCTGTGTAGCATGGCATGGCTGATAGACACAGACCTAACCCCCCTGCCTTCCCAACCAGGCTTGCCACTATGCATTGCTCATTGCAAATAGCCCTTAGCACATGGGAATGACCAAACTGGAGTCAAGCACTGTTTAGAGTGGTGGCTGGCACTAATTAAATTATGGGATGTGCTTTCCTATAAACAACAGTTTTAACAACTGTGTGCATGTATCCCTTTTAACTTTTCTGGAATAGGAATAGCCTTGTGGATTTGATGCTCAAGATTTATCCTTCCCCTTCTACATTTAGCAATATAGATATACATGCAATTTTTACCTGCATTGTTTTTATTGAATTGCTTGTAGCTTGGCCTTAAGTGTTCACAGTAGGCTTACAAAAAGACAAACTGACACACTGCTGCATATCACATTCAATTTTTTTACTGACCTAGCAGACTTCAAGACTGATAGACCTGGATGCATATCAAGTCAGTGAATATGCTGAGAATCTGCCTTCTAAAAGAGTTCAACCCTATGCCTTAAACAGAGCCCAAGCTTATAGATAAACAATACAGAAAGTAATTATGTGTGCTTCACAGAATGACGAGCTTGCTGTGTTTAATCTTTGCTTAACACTGGAAAGTTTGATTATAGCTGCAACATGAAGACACCATGGGCAGAAATAGATGCCTGATGATGCAGTTGTGACCTCTCCTCTTTCATTGATGTTTGTCTACACTGTAAAGGCACCATGAGGCTTTTCAGACATCTGGTAACAGCTGATCATATCCAGGACAAGGACAGCAGGGCTTCTGTTTGTCCAGATTGCAACACAGCACTAAAACAGCAATGAAGAATCTTGAATTTTACTTGACTCTATGAAGTATTATCACCCTCCTTCTTTCAGAGTCATTCCAGTATTAAAGGAAAACCAGAGCTCACTTATGAATACATTGTTCCAGTTCTGTATATGTTGTACAATTAAGAAGATTTTACATCAATACCTGATTACCAAGAATGACTGCAGCCAGCTGTAAGGGAACACACATAACTGTATTCACCATTTGTTAAGTAATTTAAAAAATAATTANGTTCACATAAAAGTAATTGATGATCTTCATCTTTAGGAATTGAAGCAGCATCCATAACTCACACACTCAAAGAAACAACAGCACTGACACCCTTTTGAGTTGTCTTCTAAAAAAATACTTGTTCAGAAAGAATTACAAACTGAATCTAGCCTGTATAACCTTAGGCCACTGAGACATGAGCCTGGGGCACTTACCTGTCATGTATCCCTTTACACCTCTTAATCCCCACAGTAAAAGACCATCTGCACCCATAATCAGATGGCCAGATTTTAGAGCAATACACCTTGTTTATAAAGGGCAATTCTAATTTACAACCAACTCTATTTTGGGAGGTACTTTGGGAGCAAACCTCTGATGCTTTCAGATCAGCCATCTGTCTCCTCTCTTGCCAAGTTACCTCTAGGTTATGCTCTTTCCCCTTCTCCGCATATTATACTGTCTCTTGCACATTCACATAGAGGGACTACCAAGAGAAAGGGCATTTTAGCAGTTAAGATGTTCAAAAATTGTCCCAGAATATATGTTTAGGTACTCTTCCGAGCAATGGTTTCAACAGTGGGATAAGGCATCTTTAGGCACTTTCTGCTATGGTATTTGCTGTGTCTTGTGGCCCTGATTATCAAGTGGAGAGGGGGTGGTAGAGGGAGAGACCCTTTGCATCTTAAAGCATCCACACTACCCACCTAGGTCTGCACTGTGGGGTTCCTGAGGGCTGGAACATTCATGTGTGTCGCTGGGCAACTCCACAAACCCATCACACTGCCTGCAAGCAGCTCTTCGGAATAAATCATCTTTCTTCCTTTGCATGTTGCTGCTGCATTCAAGAACGATCAACCAGAGAATTTCATGCCAGCTTTACCCACCTGCAAAGTGCCTTGCCCTGATGATAAACTCAGTTTACAGCAAGCTAGTTGGTACACAGAAGTGTAGTCATCAGGCAAATCCAGCACTTTGGAACATGCACTTTCTTAAAGGTAAAGCGCCCAAGCTGTGGCAGGCTGTTTGCTGTTCCTGCTGCCTTTATGTGTGCTGATATGTTGCAGAGAGGCAGCAAATTTTGAACAGATAGCACAGGCTAAATTAATTTCTGGAAGAATATGAAATAATGAATTCAGCAAACTCTAGACAGTATAACTTATCAGTGCTCTAAGCACATACTCCATCCATAAGTGATAGAATCCACAAGCATTGGAATCTCTACTGCACTAGAAAGGAGGGTAGTGCTTATGTTTCTGGAAAGAAATACAGGAACACAGGAGCAAAATATAGAGGTTTGGGGAAAAGATGGCTAGATTACATATTCTGATATTTGTAAAAAAGCATGAAATAATTTTTGCTGCCTTTCTTCGGAAGTTTGATAGACTGTGATCATTGTAAAACTAGCTTTAATGCAATCCATTACAATTCACACATCTATGATGAAAATCTGTTAGTCTTCAAAGTAACGCAGTCAACAAACTTCATGTTAAATTCACATTTGTATCAGCTACGTAATATAAAAAGCAAAGGAAAAATAAAAGCTGAAGAATACCTTTAAGAGCAGCTGCAGTGAGTGGATTGAGCAGTCTGAATACTATTGATAGAATGTTGTAAAAATAGAAGTCAGCATAATCATGTCAGCTCTGGGAATATCTAACATTTTTTTGTTTAAATAAACCCTAAATCTCTGTAGATAAATTCTGTGAAATGGTACTAGGGCAATATAAAATTTATTTTGAATAAAATATTACACAGATTTCTGAGGAAATACCTAAATATTTACAGTTATATTATTATTCACGATATACATTAAATATTCAGATGAGTTTGGTTTTATTTTATGTAGTGCTTGCATCATCTAATTTCAGCATCAATTTCAAACACCATCTTCTGTATTATGGGTGTCAGAGTATGCTGAAAAGAATAACATCTGAATTGCTCTGTTAGTATATGTCTTACATAGCTGTCTTGAGAAATCTACCTAGTCCTCTTGACAATAGGCCTCATGAATTCAAAGCCTTTATATTGACATTGCTACTTTGCATGGCTCTCTGTGGTGATGCACCTTTCTCCCCCTCAGTGGTGCTATTATAGAAATTTAACATCCAATGAAGACAAAACAATTACAGATGTAGCTTATTTTTGGATAAGGAAATAGATGTTCATTCCAGAAACAATTGCATAGCTGGATTAAGCTACTAGGTTTGCATCTTCTTACTGAAACTTGATGCGTATTAATATTCTTCTGATCTCTCTGTTTAAATGAAATGCGTTCATGAAGGGATATCATATAAATGGTTCAATTCTGTGGCCAGACAACTCGGACATTCCTCCCCTGTTGAGACATGTTACCACCCAGCGTTTCTCAACCAGACTTGATTTAGTATTGCTAAATGTTCCCAATGCTTAATAAAAATCCAAGTGAATTCAAAACTTGTACTTAAAATGCTTGAGCTGACCTGGCAAGACAAGGAATACATTCTTCATTGTGATCAACAACTACAGCTCAGACATGTCTTACTCTCCACTGCAAAATTTCCTGTAACGAGAGTTAATGAAAATGGGGAGGGGGGAAGTTTGAGCATTTTTTTTTTTCCTTTGAAAATAATTTTAAAAGAATGGAATATTTTCTTCATCATTCTTTGACACCATTTATTTTCCTGTTAAACATTCAAGGAAACATTGTGATTTTGCAGTGAGGGTATTTCAATAAAGTGGGAATTTATATTAAAATATGCTCCTTAAAGCAATAAATGGCTATGACAAGTTGCATTTAATTATAAGTCAATGAGCAGGACATTCCTGGTCAATTCACTTTCACTCTGTTAAGAATCTGAATAGAATTCATGTGACTACTGAAGCTTATATATTTTCAGAATGAGAACAAAGATAAACAGTGGTTTATTGGTTTAGGGTGTTTTTTTATGAAATACAGATGCAATTCATGTCCCAAGTTATTTCTGAATGCCACAAAATAATTCTCTGAAGTGTCTTTTTTCTTGTATCAGTGAACCAGTTGAGTCAGAAATGAGACTTCTCTAACCTTTGTCTGCTTTTAGTGTCACATTCTGTTTATATCTTTCTGTGGTACCTAAACACTTAAATTATTTTCTTCCATTTTCAAGCTCAAATTGAAAGTGCCAAAATATTTTGATATAAGTTGTTCTTCAGGGAATTTGGCTTAAAAGTACTACTAGTGTAGTAGAAAATATCTGAAAATCTGTTTTCCTGTGATATTCTCTCCAATTTCAGTGGTCAGAGATTCAGGACTTAAAGTACTTCAGATACGTTTCATACCAGTATTAATTTTTACTATTTTTTGGACCTTAAAAATAATGTTTTCTATTTATTCTTTTTTTTTTTTTTATGTCTACTATTTAAGAGCACGTTGACCAATATACATTTTACAGTGCAAGTGCCTCATATAAGTCAGCAATCTATATGCAAAAAGTGACACAAAGTGCCAAGTGTTATAATCTTCTGTGATAAATAACAGAATGACTGTTTGTCCCTGAATCATAAATTCTTGCTGTCATATTCTATATTGAAAAAGTTGAAAAGTTCCAATTTATGAGGAGCCATGTGCTATGGCATATGTATGAGAACAAACATCCTTTATCCTTTGAATTACTAATTAGGATATTTTTCCCCCATGAATTGCAGTTTTGCAAAACCTTTAGGTTCTGAAACAATGATTCATCAACCTGAAGCCTTTAGACTAGTTCTGGCTTCAGATACCTAAAATATTTAATGGAGTGATATAATTTTTCTTTGTTTATAAAAAACTTTATCAATAAAATTACCAAATTCTTTCCCTCTAACACGAGAACTAGCATAATTTCTTTATGATTTTTTTAAAATAACACTGAGATACACTATTCTTGTGAAGCTGTAAATATACTGCTGATTTTGAGTAAACACGTGCACAAAAAAAGTCCACTCCATTCTGGAAGCTGAACAGGGTGAGATTTGAAACATAAAGAGTCCACTGCAGACCTTTCCCCTTGCTTCCTGAGTAAAATCAGTTGGAATCATCCACGTGCATTAGGTCAAGGAAGTAAAAATCAGTCCATTTTACACAGTAGGCGCTAACTCAGACTTACAGGCATCTCTCTGACTCTAGCAGGAGGCAACTAACAGCCATAGCAGGCAAAGGCTGAATTGCTCATTGACTTTAGCCAACAGTGTGAGAAGCTGAATACTTTGTCTTGCTAACAGCTGTACATCTGTTTGTTGCTTGCATCTATGGCTTCGTCATTTTAAACAACTTTCTTCTATTCCCTGGAAGAACCCAGATTTTATTTCACTTATTAAAATGAGTGCTAGTCTAGTAACACAGACCAAGCCGTGCCTGAACACATGCAACCCACAATTTTCTGAGTTTTGCAGCTTAGCTGAATTCCACAGAGCTTTCTAAGAGATGGCAAAAGGGGTATTCCAGATAGCAGGGCAAGCATGCTGCCAAATTTAAAATTATCTCTCCGAGGTATGGACAAGCTCCGGCTTTCTGCCAAATGACTGTATGATTAACACAAAGAAAGCAATGCATTTTTTTTCTAGACTCATTCTGAAATTTATCCTTTCCTATCTGTCAAAACACAAACCCAAACAGCTGAAAATAGTGTAAGACAGACATGTGAAAAAAATGTTTATATTTTTGGCTGAATTTTATAGAAAGTCACAAAAATAAAGACTTCTAAAATCTCAAATAGTGTGGGCATGGGCAGTTCTGTCATCCATTTCCTTCTCATGAAAATTTGAATAGTAGGACTATTTTTTAAAAAAATTTCTTTCTCTTATGTATTAAAACACTTCCTTAGTGGAAGGAGCAAGGCAAGGAAGAAATAAAAAATAGACACATATGGAGGGGTGGGGGCTTTGTACTATCACAGATAGTAGAAAGAAGGAAGCATGTTATAAAAAAGGCTTGATTCCACCATAGCCATGTCACCATGAAGATGTGTCCATCCCTGTTAGAATCAAATTTTTAGAAAAGGGAGTAAATGTCAAAAAAAAAAAAAAAAAAAAAAACCAAACCTGTATCTGATGTTTATCATAGAATTATAGAATGACTTGGGTTGAAAGAGATCCTAAAGATCATTTAGTTACAAACACCTGTTGTGGGCAGGGACATTTTCCATTAGATCAGGTTACTTAGAGCCCCCTCTGGCCTGAACCACTTGCAGGGATGGACCAACCACAGCTTCTGTGGGCAACCTGTTCCAGTGCTTCACCAGACTCACAGTAAAGAATTTCTTCCTAATTACTAATTTAAATCTATCAATTTAATTTATATCAAACCATTCCCCCTTGTCCTGTCACCACATACAATTACAAATAGTCTCTCTCCATCTTCCTTGCAGGCTCCCTTCAGGTACTGGAAGGCCACAACTAGGTAACACAGAAGCCTTCTCTTTTCCAGGCTGAACAAACCCTATTTCTCTCAGCCTTTCCTCATGGGAGAGATGCTCCATCCCTCTGATTGACTTGGTGGCCCTACTTTGGACTCACTCCAACAGGTTCATGCCCTTCCTGTGCTGGAGACTCCAGAGCTGAATACAATACTCAACATTTATGCTTAAATTTAAGTTTCTTTATAAACTTCATCTAATACTAAGGTACTAAGGCCTGAACCAAATTTACCTTACAGGTGAACCTTCCAACTAAATGTTAAATATATATTTTCTTATTAAAAAAAGTGTTGCTATATGTGTTCATTTATAGGAAAAACATATGTTTACCTTTTTATACCTAGAAATTGGAGAAGGCCACATCTGGCCTTATCAGTGGGGTACAGGATCAAAGACAACTCCCTTGGTTCTTCATTGAGCCCTGGCCAACTTTTGGGACAAATTCAACGGGAGAATGAGCCCATAATAAGAAATTATATCAGTTTGTTTGTTTAACAGTATAAAGGCTGGACTACTGTTGCAGCAAAGTGGGGGAGCCTCATGACTGCAAAGGTGGATGCACCGCAGGATTTCCCAAGTACCGTGAGTGTTTCCCCAGTGGCTCTCTGTGAGAGCTTCCCCTGATGGCTGATGTTTCTTGGACTTGGATGATGGCAAAGTGTTAGGGAAACTGGTAATGCACAGTTCCCAGTTACCAGGCATGGTTCTCCAGTCCTTTGCTGTGCCTCTCCCATTCCTGAGGTTTGTCAGACTTGGATGATGTATCCTTATTGGGATAACTGCTGATGTATCTTTCTTAATCACTATAGGCATTCTTTCACAGTAATGATTTTGTACATTGCTTAGCTTATCCTTTTGTGATTCGTTGCAGTTGTACATTATAGTAAATAACACTGTTGTTAAATTTGGTGTCTGTGGCTTTGTCTCTGATCCTACCTACCAGCAAAACAAGTGCTAACAAAGTTCTGCAAAGAAAATATAACGTATTTTCATCAATGTTTCACTTGGAAATATTAATGCAATAAATGCAATAGCAGACTAGCCCTAAATAAATCTCTGATTCATTAAAAAAAAAAAAAAAAAAAAATTAAAAAAAAGAAACATAAAAGAAATTCAGATCCTGTTATCAAGGAAATAAGAAGATAGACTGAAAGTATTTAGAGATTGTAAAAGATATCCTGTCTCCCACTCTTTTGATTTATTTCCCAGAAGCTGTGTTCAGGTACAATTTTTGCCCCTGTTTAATAAATCAGAACTATCAGTTCATGTCAACTCTGATTTACTGAAATCCACAAACTCTTCAAATTTGAACCTAATGACAATGTTATTATCAGTAAAATAAATAGAACTGGGACACAGATTTAAACCCTGGACATTTTCTTCTGTCTTTAATAGTGAGCTCTAGCCTCTAGCATTGTTTTGGCTTATGTGAACTAGCACTCTTCCAGGTAGTGTTTAGACCATTGATGTTTCCCAGGAGGCAGGATGGAAAAAGCTATATATTCTGTATATACTATATATCGTATATATTCTAGAGCTGTGATGTGCCTGTAGTCCTTAATGTTGGAGAATGAGCCTATTTTATTTAATAATACAAACCTATCCAGTGAAACTTGGGATGCTCACAGTAACTCTGCCTTTAATACTTTACCACTCTGGACATAAATCCAGACACAAACCACTTTTTATTTCTAACCTACCAGAAATACTGTGGAGGTCATAATTTTTACTGAACACTCATGTCCTTATGGGTCCTTAGCTTTCCTATGTGCAGTTTTCTTGATACTTAAGGAACCAAAGAGCCAAGAAGAGGTCATAAACATAGCATTTCCCATAATCCACTCAAATCTTTTCCACACAGAAGCTTCAGGCAGTCTGTGTTTGGATGCCTAGAAGTAAACTACCCAGCTAGTTGCATACTGGTGCCCTAACGTACCTCTAGGGTCTTCAAAGAAAGCATCTAGAGCAGCTGTGGCCTTCAGTCATGCCCAGGTTCTTATTTTGTGGTTTGATTTAAAAGCAAATCTTACAGCTGAGAGTTGATAGAGTTGGAAGAAACAACTGGACCTATCCGAAGTTTTTTGCATTTAATAATAAAAATAAACTTTGTAGTTGATAATTAAACAAAGATTGGAGTTGTGGTACTTTTGAAAGGTCATACTTAGTGTAAATATTAATTTTAACCCCTACTTAAATGACAATGACATAATTCCTTACTCTTTTTCTTCACTGATTTTCAGAGAAAATAGCATCTGACATTCCTCTGAACAAAAGTAGGCAATTTAGGTAACATTGCTCTGTTCTGACATAGTTACAAATATGTTTTTAAATAAGCTAATATTTGGAAACTAGTAATGACTTAATTTTGTCTACATCTGTCAATCAATAATATATTTAAATAAATCTTGCTATACAGTGTGGAAATAGAAGTGCCATATGCATGGTCTTCTATTTTCCTCTTTGACTGTACTATTTTTAATGTGTACCTTTGGGAAAAAATGCCTTTACCATTAGTCAGGACTATAACTTTACAAGCTGTAAAAAAAAACCCCCATATCATTGTCAATTTATTCCTATGAGAGTCACCATAAAAACCAAACACAGCTTTTTTAATGCTTCCTCCCTTCTTTTTGCTGCTAGCTGACTCTACAAATATCACATATATTGTTTTCATTTCTTTACAATGTAACCCACCTGAGGGTTCATAAAACATGTGCTTGTTCCTTGTGATTTGACAAACTCAGTAAATGGTAGAAATACATTAAGTTTGTACATCTATAGTAGAATTATTAGGGAATACGAAACAATGACCCCTACAAGAAGTCAGAATTCAACAAGGATGTAAAGTAGATTGATCATAGTAAAAGAAACTTACCAGAAGAAAACAATACAGCACTCAACTTTTTTCAGGTCTCAAGGTAGCTGTCTAGGCAGTTGAATCTGCAACCATAGCCATTGTTATTATTTTTGTTCAAATAAATATTTAAATATACTTTGTGACAGAATTTTTTGTCATGGACAGCAAGAGTTGCAACAAACTTTTTTTTCAAATATTGTCTAGTAGCTGAAAAAATCCACCTCATGTGTGAAATGAATTTTGGAATTATCCAAGCCTCTACATGACGAATATAGACCTAGGAAAATATTCTCATAATATAGATGCCTGCACTTGCATAAAGTTATGTGAAATGGACTTGATCTATAATGGCACTTTGCCTTTTTCCAGATGTGGCTGAAGAGATAAAAATCAACATCAGTGGCTTCTTTTCATTTTCTCAGCAACGTGTAGGTGAGACGTAAATAGTCACTGCCATGGCATAAAATCTGATCCTTGCTACAGTACATATAGATTCTTTATTTACCTCGTTCTTTGTTCTGCGCTTAGTTCTACACAGAAGAATTTGTTATATTTGAAAAAAACATTTAAAATTTATCACATTTTCTTCCCTGAGGGTTTTTACTATAAAAAAATAATACTGACAAGATTTTTATACAATCTTGCCACCAATGATTCTTTCTGTGACCTTAGGACATTAAAAGTATCTAAATAGAAGGAAACTCTAGCTGTGGGAATGTAGATGATTTTCAGATGGGCTGAATCGCAGTCTGTAAAGGCATAACTCAGATTTTTATGTCCAGAAAATTCACTGAGTAGCACACATTTTCAGAAGAGCTAAATTCTGAGCAGTCCCTAATGAATTTGGTGAATAATATTTGATAATTATGACACACGATTAAAATCAATCAAATATGGTGTTGTGGTTTGACACGGAAGGGGTTTCTTGCAAAAAGTCCTTCTGGTTCTGATCAGAACCAATCAATTGTCTGGCTTGATTATTGGCAAGTTTTTAGCCACTTAGGAGTTTGACACGCCTCTGCGAATCACATTTTAAGATAGATAGAGCCCGGGAAAGCTCTCTGGACTTCCGGCCATCAAGGAGGCAACTTGGGCCTCCGGGCCCTGCGGCCCTCAGGGCCGGGCCCTGCTCGGCCTGGCCCGACCTGGAAGGCAGCTGCCCCTCCTTGGCCCTGTTCTATCTGGGCCCCCCAGCCCTGCCCCATGCAGGTAGAGCTGGGCTGGCAGCGGCCCCCCTTCACCGCCACGGCAGAGCTCAGCTCCAACTCCCCCAGCAGAGATCATGGGACCGAGAGAGATAAGAGAAGTTCCAGCCGGGCCGGGTGAGATTAACCCTATTAGTGCTGTTAAGATTTCTTCAGAACAGATGGGCCTGAAAATGCTGATCCTCTCCCAGAGAGAAAGGTGAAAGGACATGAAGAGACACCCTAAGGTGTAAGTCAGTAAAGATGGAAGGGCTGAAACCCTGAGAGAAAAGAAAGAGGAAATGCTTCAAACCTGGAAGCTGAAATTCTGTTGCAGAACCCTTTGGGGATGAACTGGACAATTGGAGTCCCTGCTGTAATTTCATAGAGCATCAGAGGGGGGTAGAGCAATTGGGAGCTAAGGTGCCTCTGCATTTTTTTTCCTTTCATTCTTTTGGCTCCAGAGTGTTTGGACTCAGTTTTACCTTCACCTGGAGGGGTGTGCAATACACCCAAAGTTGATTCTGCCTAGTAGGTGGGGAGGGGTCCCACCTTCTGGTATGGACTGACACTTGGAACCTTTGGCTGCCTAGGGGTGGGGGGCATGGTCCCACCCTCTGATGTGGACTGATCCACTGATTGAACTGACCGTACAAAGGAACCAGGAGGGGTCAGTGCGAAGATGACCCCAGTTCCTAGAGATGAAGATTGCTCCTAGAGATGAGTAAAGAAGACCTTGCTCCTGAATGGCTCAGCCTTAAATTGACACCCCGTGTTAGATCAAATTGAAATCCTCGAAAAGCAGCTGTGGGAAAGCGGTGATTCGAGGTTAGGGACTCTTTTTCCTCACTGCAAGCAGAAACCTCCCAGGCTGCTGTTTTGCTGTGATATTGAACCCATAAGAGAGTTGTCTCTGGTGGGAATGTCTCCATAAGGTCAGCAAGAAAGACTCAGAGACTCCTATCTCTTTATGTGAACTGAAAAGATTATAAGGTGGTAAACTGACTGAAATCTCCAGGGTTGTTTCTACATTATCCAGCATGGAGAAAGTGTGGGGAGGAAAAGTGTTGTAAAGGTTTAATCTGATTCTAACTTTTGTTTCCTTCTTTTAGGTCTGCTAATAAACTTCTTAGAGTCTTTTAAGTTTGAGCCTGTTTTGTTTTCTCCTAATTCTTATGTCACAGAGGTAAAATAAGTAAGTAAGAGATGATCTGAACAAAACCACTACAATGATATTACTGTTTTAAATTTATAGACAATTACTGTCCATGCACACACACACACACACAAACCTCCCCTGCCCAAATAAAACCCAACAACCAAAATCAACACTCTCAACAAAAAAACAAATTAATTCTGTGTTATTGGTCTGAGATATGTACTTAATAAATAGACTGGAGCTATTTTACACTATATGCATTAATATCTCCCAAATTTCTGTCCATCATTGCTGATATACATCCATATCTGTTTAAGTACATTAAATTAGTCATCAATAGTCACTTTATTAACTTATTCACATCCAGGTGTTCAATCATCATTTTGGTTTATAAGATTTTTTGAAACTTTAAGACAAAAATATTCACCCTATCAGCATTCTGATAAATACTTATGTATTGCCTTTTTCAAATCACTTAATGAAGGAGTAAATATCATTATATGTTTGACAAACAAGGTAGAATGACTGGCTGAACAAAAACCAACAAGTTCAAAATCAATGTTTTCCAAAAGAAAGTAGTAAGTACTCAATCTAGAAGATGACAGCAGGGCTGTTCCCCTCTGCCTGGAAGGATTTATTTATATGCAAATTAAAATTTGACCCAGTAATTCTAATTCAGAAGCAAGTTGGATGTAAATTATAAAGTCATATATATATCTGGGATCATATTGCCTGGGTTTCACCAGGTATGTACGTGCTGTTGAATAAAAGAAAGTTATTAAATGAACTTGACCACTTAAGTCCACACTCCTTGCTCCAGCTCACTGCGTAAATCTGTTTGGGACTGCATCTTCTTGCATTCATTAAGATACTATTGCTACATTTTCATGGAATAGTTTGCTTCATAAACCTCTCCAAGGGCAGTGAGGTGGACAGTATGCCACCATTTGGTAAGCTGCAACATCTGCACTGATCTGATGTTCCTTCAGAAAACAATCTCTGCAGCCTCAATCTTCCAATGTTCTTTCATGTGCATCCAAGGGCATGTGGCACATACACTTCCAATTTCATTCTGCCGCTGTTGAGGGAAACAGCGTAACCTTTTCTTTTCTTTTTTTTTTAATTGCAGACATACAGAGCCGATGAAATAGAGTAAACAGCTAGGAGATAGGGAAATCCCATTAGACCCAGAACACCCAGGACAAAAAGATAAGGCCAATCCATTTTAGGAAGAGCTTGATCAATGTGTCAAGCCTTAGACCCTAGTCTTTAACAACATAGCCAAGGACTTCAAAACGAAAACTGCTGATCACAGAGACACTAATAAAGTTACAGAAGAGATTTTAACTCCCTTACTTGGATGAATAACAAAAACTATAATCTCAGGTTTTATCAAATATAAATAATCCTGCATTACTCATTTAGTTACTAAATTTATAATAGGCAATTATACTTTAAAACTACTTGACAAAACTGCTTGACAAAACCCTACCAAGAACTATCCCAGGTACTTTTCTTGTTATACACTTTATATGGGAAAGAAGAACACTTCCTTTTTTTTAATGACTTTTTTCTAGGACAAATATTTGTCAAGATAAAAGAATGGTATTGCTTTTGTCACCTTCCAATTCAATGTTTAAAGAATTAGTTTTTGCATCTCCTCTCAATGTCAGCATGAAGGTCTTACCTCCACATTTCACTAGATTTGAAATTTTACACTGAATCTGTAAATATCTTGTCAGCTAGCCTGTAGGATATTGGACTGTTGTGGTCCTAAACAAATAATCAATTTTAATTATGAACTACTTAAATATTGAAGAGTATGGTCCAAAAAATATAGTGGTTTTGCTGCACTACCATAGCAGACGTCTGACACTGTATTGTACAATGAGGAACTTGATCTTTACTCTTAATTGTCCTGCAATGATGTGACTTATTGTCTATATTCTGCCATTCAGTTTGTTTGGGTTTTTTGTCTATTTGCAAACCCTTCGGGTGAAATATTTAACAGATATATTCAAGCCCCTCTGTAAACTCCTTTGAAAATTTGTATATCAAGAAATATTAACGTAAAGCACTCTGTGTCTTCCCTTGGGTGAGAACAGACAAAGTTGGTGTTGTAGTGGGTGCCTGTTGTAGGCCTGCTGACCAGGAAGAACATGTGGATCAGGCCCTCCAGCTTACATTCACATGGTCCTCATGAGGGTTTCCAACCACCCCAATATCTGTGGAAGTGACAGCACTCTCGTAATGAGGGGAATCCTTACAACATGTTTAAGACAGCAATGAACTTGGAAGGAAAGATGAAGTGATATTTTTGAAGATGTTCAGGAATTATTTTATTCCTACAGCTGCATGGCTGGAGTTCCCAGGCAGACTCCAGTCATGGGACCCTCTTCCTTCCCGGCTTCGTGCACACACACCACCCCATCAGGAACAGGTATGGGGCACAGTGACATGGAGACAGGGACAGAGGCAGACCTGTACCCTCTAGGGTCCCTCCCCCCAGGATTTCAGGGAGAGGCACCTCCACACAACACAGCAGCCCACAGAAAATCCCGGAGTTTCCTGGAGTGCATAGATGATAATTTCCTCCTCATCAAAATTCTGCTTGGAAGGGTCCCACGAGATCAAGTCCTGGAGGGAAGAAACGACCAAGAAAGCTGATTAATATTAAAGAATTACCCACTCCATGCTTAAGAATGGTCCATCCCAACAAATAGGAAGTCAGGCAAAAAAAACCCCAAAAATCTCTGGAATACCTGTGTCAATAAATAAGGAGTTCCTGGCCAAACTTAAAAAGCAAGTACACAGGGTGTGAAAGCAAGGAGCGGTAACTTGGAAGGAATACAGAAATATTGTTTGAGATTCCAGGGATGAATTAGGAAAGCTAAAACCCAAATGGAATTCACGGAACAGCAGTGTCAAAAACAAGAGGGGTTTCTGTAGGTGCACATGTGACAAAAGGATTAGGGATTAGGGAAAATATGGAACCATTGCTCCACAAGATGAGGAACCTGGTTACAGAAAACATGAAAAAGGCTTGTGTAAATGCTGGGGGCCTACGCAGCTGGAAAGCAGTACCTGGGTATCCTGTTGGGCAGCAAGTTGAGCAGGAGCCAAAAATGTGCTCTTGCAGTAGAGAGTCTGTTGTTCCAGACTGCAGCAGAAGTGCTGTCCACAGATCAAGAGGGGAGATTCTGCCTCTCTACTCAGCATTTAGGCAGCCCCACCTGGCACACTGTGTACAATCCTGGGCTTCACCAGAAAAAGAGAGACGTGGACATACTATAGATAATCCAAAGAAGGGCCACAAAAATGATAAAGGGACAGAAGCATCTCACATATAAGGAAAGACTGTGGTGGTTGAGTCAGTTCAGCCTGGAGAAGAGAATGCTCAGGGGGAGACCTTATCAGTGTACATAAATACCTGCAGAGAGTGTGAAAAGAAGATGGAGCCAGGCTCTTCTCACCGGTGTCCAGGGACAGGACACAGGAAATGAACACAAACTGAAAAGGAAGACACTTCATCTGGATGTCAGGAAACACTGTGAGGGTGACCGAGGGTGACCGATTACTGACACAGGTTGTCCAGAGAATCTTAGAATCTCTGGAATCTGAAATATCTGTGGATATTCAAAATCTCTTTGGACATCATCCTGGGAACCCAGTTCTGGGTGGCCCTGCTTGAGCAGGGAAGCTGGAGGTGCTAACTTCCAGAAGAAATACACACATTTTGTCTTCTCACCATATTAATGAATTAATATCTTTCAATGAACCCTGGTTTTAAAGTTTCAAAATCCTTGAAAAGAATTTCATTGTACTCAGTGTCAAATCTCGTCTATTCTCATAGTGGGACAGATTATTGAGAGAGAGCAGCACTCCAAACATATTGGCACTGTGCTGAACTAATGATCTAAATACATAAATAATGATTTTTCTTTTTTATCTACTATTCCAAGATGCATATTTCATAGTTTGCATCCACTAACATTAATCTGAATGACATAAATAATTTTCAGAGAGTGATGCTTCCAAGAGTCAAATCTTAGGGGAGTGGTACACTGGATTACTATTACAAATTAAATGTGTTGCACTTCATCTAGTGTTGCCTATAGTCTCAGTGTTAGTGCAGACATGAACTGTACAATACATTAGTCAGTCCTTGACCAAAATTCTTTAATGATGCACTGAATGATCTCTGTTACAATGACTGCAGAACTAATCAAAATTTTTAGGATGCTCATATGTTACAAAATCAGAGATTCTTAAATCGGACCAAGTTTTGAGCTACCACATGTAATGTGGAGAATAAATACGACCAGTCTAGTTTTATTTTCCTTGTTACCTCTTAGAAAATCTTTGGTCAGTAGCTCTGTAATTAGCTCTAAATTGTTGAAGGCAGAGGGTAGGTAGGGAGATAAAAAAAAAAGCTCTTTAATTTTTAGTAATTACTATTTAAAATTTATTTATATAATTTTATCAGTTGCCGTCAGATGAGAATGTTCTTAGCATCGATTTTAAGAATGTTTTCACTAGTGATGACAGATTTGTGAAGCACCTAATTACTATTTTGAAATTTGCAATTGAGAGAGACATACCTTTTCCTGCATCTCACAAAGAAAGCCTTTTAAGAAAGAATTAGCTCGGTCTTTCCTGACTTGCAATGATATGCTGGACAGTTTTACTGACTATTAAAAACTCCACATCAGTCACTGAGTCATAAAACATTTGATAGGAGGTAGATCTCAGCTTTTTCTTCCCCTTATTTTTCTCTTTCTTACCCTCTTACAACACAATATCTATGAAGTCTCATCATTGCTTTTTCTCCAAATGATATGAATTAATAATTTGTGAGGTATTCCTTTTTCTAAAAACAGAAAAAACCCAAAAAAACCCAAAAGTATGGATTGATTACTTTTTCCTATTTAACTTGTAATGTAGAAGTATAAAAGACTGAAAACTCCATAGATATACAAGGAATTCAGAGACATGAAACTTTCATAATCATCCCTATTTGTAGCACAGTGTCATGGTTTAACCCCAGCTGGCAAATTATGTACCTCATACCCCCACTAAAGGGATGGAGTAGAGATTTGTAAAAGTGAGAAAGCTCAGAAGTTGAGATAAAGACAGTTTAATGGTAAAGAAAAGAGGTACCCACACAAGCAAAGCAAAACAAGGAATTCTCTGCTTCCCATGGGTGGGCAGGTGTTCAGCCATTTCTGAGAGAGCAGAGCTCTATTACATGTAACAGAGACTTGAGAAGACAAACACCGTAACTCCAAATGTCCCCTGCTTCCTTCTTCTTCCCCCAATTTTCAGTGCTCAGCCTGAGAGCCTATGGTCTGGGATATCCCTTTGGTCAGTTGGGGTCAGCTGTCCTGGCTGTGGTCCCTCCCAGCTTCTTCTGCACCCTCAGCCTCCTCACTGTCAGGGCAATATGAGAAGAAAAAAAGGCCTTAACTCTGTGTCAGTACTACTCAGAAATATCTAAAACATTCCAGAATTGTCAACACTCTTTTCAGCCCAAATCTAAAACATGATCCCATAATAGCTACTGTGAGGAATACTAACTCTACTCCAGTCAAAACCAGCAAATGTAGTAAAAGATGGATCAAAGTTGATTATTCTCTCTATCTCATAACTCTTGGGGTATTGACAATCATTTAAAACACATATTTCTTTTTCAGTTAAATTTTGTTGGTTTTTCAATTTTTAAGGAAGAATCTATTCTCAGGTTTAAAAATCCTCAAAAGGGAGGTGTCTCTTGTTTTGATTTTTATTTTTTTTTTTTGTTTTATTTTGTTTTAGTTTTCTTTTATTTTTCCTGCTAATTCATATAACTTTTATTTTTTTTTTCTTTTTTGGCTTGGAAATTTAGGAAGCCAAACAAGAAAGAAGATTTTTGTACATATTTTTTTTTCTTTCTTCAGGATTTCTAAATTCATTTAGAGGAAAACTAATGTAAATAGTGAATTCAAGGTTCAAAGCAGCTACATTTGCCTGACTGAAAATTGATTCCACTAAGTCTTCTTACTCCTTTTATGAATGCATCTGGCAGTAAGAAAATATAGTTATATATTTTTAGTTGTTTGTTTTACAAGTGAAAAATAAAAGTAATATAAAGAAATAAACCAAGAATCAGAATAAATACCTGTTGAGCACTCAGGTATTGATGACAAGGTATGTTAATACATAAAAATTTGGACAGTATTGGAAGCAAATCTAGCTCCAGAACATCCACATCATTCCTAGACACTGATTTTCCATTGTGCACATTTATTTTTGCTGAAACAAGCTGATATGCAAAAGAAAAAAAAGAGTTATTGTTTGAATTATTTGAGGCCACAAACTGAAGAGAAAAACTCAAATTGCTAACCTTTTAGAGAGATTAGCTGATCACATTTAAAATTTTTTCACTGTGTCTCAAAAATATTCACATGGGTTCTGGATTTCTTAACTCAAAACAATTATAGATTACAAACTAATATCTCCAATGAAATGAATTTTTTAAAAGTATATAATTTAGAAATCATCTTAAAATACAAGATTTTTGCTTCAGTGCATATAAGTGCTGAGAAGTAGAGTTCACTTAGAATTTGACTCAAAGCTCTTAAAATTTAACTCAGGAAAATGACCTTTTTTAAATTTTTTACTCCATTTTTTCTTGTTTCTCAGGACTTCCTCTGTAGGTACACACTCACACATTTGTAGATGCACACATGTATCCAGAGTCAGGATTTAGCTACAGTCGATAGTTCAATGCATTTATTTTGGATACTGTGGATCAGTTTACAAAAAAATCAAGATATTGATATATAGTTTTCAGAACTCATTCCTTTTAAAACCACTGAAATGTGATCTTCCGTTGTGGCAACTGCTATCCTTAGCGATATCCAAATACATAGAGAAAAAGAAACGGTTAAACGTGCCTTAAAATATCAGGCCAAAATATAATAATGCAAAAGTTATCTAAAACCATAAATGTCAGGGCTTAACAAAGTGTTGGATTTGGCTAATAGTTCCTTAGGAAGTATAGAAGTTAAAATCAAGGCTGATAGAAATACTTTTGAGTTAAACTTAATGATCCTTGCATATATCTTCAAAATTGAAAGATTCTATTCCATTCTATTCTATTCTATTCTATTCTATTCTATTCTATTCTATTCTATTCTATTCTATTCTATTCTATTCTATGTATAGAGATAAAATATTTTGTAATTATTGAAGTAGAAATTAATTGTGAAAAATTTGGAAGAAGTTATCAAAGTTCTGGGTACATAGCTTCAAAATTAATTATTCATAACTAATAAATAGAGCTAGAGTATTGAGAAATGCTTTTGCAGGTAATAAAGAAGATTAATGATTATAAAAGTAAAATATGCTAGTTTGGTAAAAATTACATCTGAGTTGAATGGCTAGAATTTTGTATTTATCTAGACTTATCATTTGACTACAAATTTATCAGAAAAACTGTTACTCCAAGTGTGCAGGAAATCTATGATTGCTAATATTTGTTAAGATACTGATTTTTTTAGGTTTGCCGTCTGAAAGTCCAAACTTAAATTTAATGTAGGTAACAAATCTGTGTATGAAAAATAAAAAAAAATCCCAAAATGTGACCTATCTTTATTGCTAGAATCATAACTAATTCAGAAATTAGGCAAACATTCTCACACTTGCCATTCTGCAAGACAAAAACAAGGTGAATGTCAGTTCTTCTGATATCACCTTGAGAAAGAAGTTAAAAAGGTAATTCTGTAGTAGGCTTTTTATCTTTAAAATGCCTTATTTACATATCAATTAATTAGGATAGATGGTGCACATCCCCTGCAATTAACTTATGATACCATATTACATTAGCTTAAGGTCTTTTTATTGGTATTTAGACTAAAGCAGGATTGAATTACACCAGCATTCAACAAGCACAATTTAAAAAGTTTATTGCTTAAACAACTATCCTTATAAAACAACTTATGCATTCCAAGTATTAAAACAACTTTTTCCTCTACTTAGTAAAAATGCATTTCAGTCCTAGAAAATGCATGTGTCACATTTTCCTCCCACTAATTCATTAGCAAAAACCCAAATACTTTTTATGGCAAGCCTCAAATCTCTTGCCATTGAGTTTGTCATCACATAAAAAAGTTTTTCTCAAAGTTACAAACCAAAATTTTTTCCTTACTTTTAAGTTTACTTTCTTTACTGCTCAGACACCAGTAGATGCAAAAGGACATGAGGTATCTGACTTCATCTGTTGTCATTATTCTTGTCACTGGAGTGGGACACAGCAGAAAAAGAAAACTGTCATCCTCTAAATTACCAATGCCATTATTTTCATACCCAAACTCTCCCTTTTTGGGGTACTCCTAATTTGAAACAACCTGATTTTAGTTGGTGGAATTCAGTGAGGGTTTAACTTGTGGCTGAAGATGCAGAAATGTGGTCATTAGCATATAGATGCAATAAATTTTACATCAAGGACAAATCAGCTTTCAGATGGCTGTTTCATCCTGTTAAAACATTCTCTCCAGGATCCAGATTACTCAATATTCTTGACACTTAATCAAGGTTGGCCAGCATACAGCAAGCAAGCCTAAGTGAAATATGTATCCCAGCAATATTTTAGCTTAACACCATCTTCGGCTAACTTCAATTTTCAATCTCTCAGTTTTTTTCCAGGTTAGAGGGAGTATTTGATCATTTTCAGCATATTTCCACATCAGTATTTTTTTTTTTTAATACTTCCATAGTAAATTAAATAAGGTATACCATTAAGTCCAGACAAAATATCAAAGATGGAGCGTACCGTGTCAAAAAATAGCAATTTTAAAAAACAAAGCAAAAGACGTTCCAGTACATCATTTGGAAATAAATCTCTTTGAACTAAAACAAAAATGAATGAAGAAGCAAGGGAAGAAAATAAGAGTTTCATAATGCCCAGGTAAAAGACAATATGACTGCGACCACATAAAAAGCTTCAAGTCACAGCGCAAACTAGAAATCAAGAAAAAAATCCATTGATGAAACCTGCTTGAGCTTTACTTAAAATTAATGTTACACAGAGACATCATTCATTGTCATGTTTTTTCATCACAAAAATGGTATACAGTGCTGACACTTTTGATAAGGTGGTATAGCTATGTTTACATAGTTCAGCATTGTGTAAAGGTGATAACACAGTTCCTTACATCAATGCAGTATTAATACTATTTAATTTGCCTTGAAAATAAGAAGATAATTTCATGCCCATTTGTAAATCTACATCTCTTTCTGTTATTTCTCTATGTTTTCACTCAACTCTACAGTCTTTCTAGCCTTAATTTTCCTTGCAGGTCTTTGGTACAGGGTGCCTGTATTTTGCTCATTCAGAGACCTGACAAGTTTGTCCTGCTCCTCATTTCCTATTCCCTACTTCAGAACAATTCTTGAGAGGAAAAGGAATGTATGTACCATTTTGTTGTCAGGAGTCAGAATTCTGGGTCAATGCATTTGATGGTGATAGCAATGGTCAACCAAGCATTAGGCTGTAGAGAGAGCAGATTTTCATTGTGCTAGCAATAGTTTGGTCTGAAACATTAAACATGAGTCCTTCATTTTTCACCAGAATTTTGCCTTAATGTCTCAGTACTCCACATGGGAAATTCTTCTATATTAAAGTTTTAGTGTTAAAAAAAAAAATGTTTATTCTCCAAAATATGTCTACTAAAAAAAAAATATCAGCCATTTTTTTCCACTGACTCTCAAAGCTAATAAAAATTATGACCAAAATTATTCTTAATAAAATTTTAGTCACAAAAAGTCAATGAAAACTTTTATCTATTCCACAAGTCAAGAAGGTAGTTTGAAAACCTACAGTTAAGAAGTAAACTATGCCTAAAGTTAAAATCTCATTTAATTTCTTCCAAAGATAAAGGTGATGCTTCTTTAAAAAATCTGTTTATTGTTTTCACTTTTGCTCTCCCGTTTAAGTGCATTAGATCTACAGGAACCAGAACTTAAATCCCTCTGACAGCATTTGATTTTATCTTAAAAGAATCTTGCTTAAAATAAGATAGAGATGGTGCTCCACGTAAATATTTAAATTATGCTTAGAATTTACTGATTTCATCGCACCAATCCTTTCCAATACAGAGATTTACTGTAAGACTCCTAAAATGCCTCATTTTTCAGCAAGTAAAAAGAGGAATAAGGGTAGGAAACAGGCATTCAATATCTTCAACATAAAAAGGAGTACAGAAATATTTGTGTTGAAGCTAGGCCCATATTACTACTGTCTATCCTGAGATGTTTTTTGTAAGAATGTATGTCTTCATACTCCATACCCTTTTATTGTGTGAATTAGATGATTTTCAGCCTTGAATTTGTGAATCCTGAGTTACATGTCTTTTTAATTTCTTGTGTTTTGATCTAGCCAACTTGCTAAGAACGTCTTGCAAAGAAAAAAAATAATCCTTTCACCGTGAAGTGCTTGATTCCTGAAAATAGTAGTTAACAAGAAAACTCCAATCCCAACAATCCAACAGAAGTCTTGTTTTGTACCACACCACTATAGCCAAATCTTTCTGAAGAATTCATATATTCCAGGACTTTTCTGTTAGGAACCATTATTGTGGTTGCAGACAGCAGTTGATGTCTTTAGGCACGACTTGCTGGGATTTTGCAACAAATCATGCTGAAAATATTTTGATGTGGCTATATATAATTCATTGTTTAATTTTGGAAGATAAAGGTGAAAAAATGTAAATCCTCTGCTCATAAACAGTATTTCAGCTGTTATCCCACTGATGTTTCAAGTATTTTCATGTAAATTTATATTCAGATTTTCAACAGCAAAAATCTTCACAGATGGCATAGGTCTCTTATTTCCCTCACCTTATTTAAGATAGGATTGAAGTTTTTGTTACAAAAAGCTTAATTAATCTAGAATTCACATGCATAGTTGCATGTGATTTAAAACATTCTAGCAAGTATTGTCATGCTGAAGCACAGAGCATCATATTTCTCAAAAGTCTAACAGTCCTTTCAGGGAACAGATCTATCATCCCTATCTCGGCTGAGTTAGCATCAACAAATCTTTTAGAACACAATCAAGATCTTTCAGATCTTCTATCATTTAATGGAATCTGTCACCCAGACTTACATTCTTAGGATCCCTGGACGAATCATAATTCCTAGTGTCAAAGACAGTAGCCAGAAAAACTAAGTTGTTAAGTAAAGACATCATCTAGAGCAGGCCAGTCTGAAGTAAAAAGAATGGGAGACATTCTTGCAATTCAGCCATCCTTCCCTGACCCCATGCAACTCTTAGATGTCATATTCTGGGCGACTTTCTCCTAGGTTAACGCTTGTACCAGACTAAGGAAGTAATTTCCAGAGACATCTGAGGATCTCAGGGGAACCCAAGAGGGTTAAAGGACCGAGTGCATAGAACCTGCAGGAGACCTGAACTGGCAATAACAGGTGGGAGGAGTAATCTGTGGCATCTACAAGACTGATTACAGATATATTACTTTACTATGAAATGTAAGAGAGGATTTTTTTCAGCTAAGACAACTAGAAGGTAAACAACAGGATTTGTGATGCAAAAGCCACCTTCATTCCCTCCAATATGACAAAAAAATATAGTTAAAATAATATTGGTAATACTACTGTATAAAACACTTAGCTGATCTCCACATGGAAACATAGGGAATTGCTTGAAAATAAACAGAAAATTCTGACTCACTGCCCAAAAAAGCTGATTAATAGCTATTTATGCTCAACAGATTAAAAGAGCATTTTTCTGAAGAAAAGTTTTCATAGATATTTGCAAAGGTGGCCAGGGGAAAAGAAAAAAAAAAAATAAATAGAACTTAGGGGTTTTTTTACCTATAAAAATTTTCTTCTCTGCATTTTTTCAGAATATTGAGTTTTAGCATAATGTCAGCATCTTATCTGTATTCTGGCTCAATCAGCTTTAAAGAAAGGTTTTTGGAGTCTGCCTTCATGTTGACCAAATGTTATAGTTTAAAATAAGGCTTCTGAAAAGACACAAGAGATATTGGAGAGAATATTCCTCTCAGTGATGACTTTTTCCCCTTATACTAACACATAAAACATATTCTTTCAATTGTTTGCATAATATTTGCCACAATTATTCCTGACATTTCATCAGTCTAAATCCTTTTTTTTTTTTTTTTTTTTCTATTATTCACTCAACTGAGAAATATTTTGTAACTTCCAACATCAGTTTTGGAGCCATTACATAGCATCAATTTAAAGGCCTGACTTTTCTGACTGGGCAAAAACTGACAAAAAGGTCAAATTTCAGGTGCTGAGTGTAGTGGCAGCACACCCAGCATCAATCCAAAGACCCTAAATGCCAAAATATTTCAGTTCAAAAATGAAAGATTGAAGATAAATTCCTCCCATTGTAGCAGACCCAGCTTAAGGCTGGCAATAGAGTAATACAAGCTGAGATGAACTGCGAGAGAAGGGTTTGGTCCTCAGCAGATGTCTTAAGTCAAACAAAAACCTGAATAAAATATTTACATGCAACAAATGGGCATGGTCAAGAAGTTATAACAATCTCTCCTACTTCTCTCTCTCTCTCTGTGACTGAGCAATGGTATAAAGAAATCCCTTTTGTCTTTCAACAATTTCACCTTAAGAGAAATGCCGATTTCAATGATAAATTGAAATTAGTTTTTTTAGCTGATTCAAAAGCAAAACTGTTTGTCTCAGGATATGTCACGTTCTTCTTAGGTTCCATGCCACGACCTTCCTGAAAGCATCTCCAGGACAAAGCCACCTGGTGCAGGCAGCTTGCACACACAGAGCAGACAGCTGGCTAAAACAGTCCAATGATGAAATGAGCAGCCAGAGTCTTTGCATAGGGTTCTACAGGACAGATTTAATGTGTCTGCACCCCTGCAAGGGTTCAGAGAGGTCCTCCGGGGAGAACAATGAGGGGTCAGGGTAAGGGAACTGATGAAGCAACTCCCAGGGTGTATCAAGTAACAGGGGTTGTAGCCACCAACTGAGCCAACCAGGGGAGCAGAACTGGGGAACATCAGCATAACAGAACAGAGCATTCTGGGGAAGCTTTCTCAGCAGGCCCACCGGCCTCTGCAAGGATACTTGTATGATACTTGGGAATCTCTTAATTTCTGCGTGCACATATATTTTTATTTATAGAATGGCAAATATGGTCACCATTCTCAGGGATACTAATACAGAAGAGCAGGAACGGTGGTTTATAAGCAATAAAAATCTTACATCAATACTCTGTGTGCCATCAGTGCAAAACTGTGTGAAAAAAAGAGGATTTATATTTTATATTTAGGCAATGATGTGTTCTATAAGTCTTTAAAAATTACTGTGATTATTTCTCTCCTGCAATTATGCCAATAAATAGATTTAATTAGAATATATAGATGGTATAATTTGCTATGAAGAAAGAAATGTTGCCTTCTTTTACTAGAAATACGAGAAGTATTATTATTAATGTCAATGCTTAAAGATATGTAAGGATGCTTTAGTTTCTGAAGGGATGTTGATTTTCATGGGATTTTGTATCAGCTTTCCATGTTTGATGGGTTTTTTTCTGTCACTTCTTTTTCTGAATATTAGTATGTCTAATTGCCATACTTACTACATATTGATATCATTGATCAGTTAAATACATTAGATAATATAAATTGATGACATGTTCCATAAATATGTATAATGACTTTTTCCAGAGTGCACTGTCTGCACCTTCATATGGGCTTTTTAAACTTCTTTAAAATAATTTGTTTTAAAACCTTTGTTTTGTTTTGTGTTTTTTTTTTTGTTTGTTTTGTTGTTTTTTTTTTTTTGTTTTTTTTGTTTGTTTGTTTGTTTTGTTTTTTTTTCCCCAGAGTAATCAACTGCAGAAAGATATTAAGATAAGAAGATGAAGAATCTGGAACAGAACATTCTATTTTCATTTGTGCATACCTGAGCTAGGTACTGTTGTTTCTGAGAAGATCCATAGTCATAGAAAAGAACTTCTACTATATTATTTCTCTCTTTTTTTTTTTTTAATGACTACCTTTAGAATAAGACACATGGAAATAGTTTAAAGATTTTCATTCTTTTCACAGAAAATAAAAAATTCTTTCAGATCTAGACATCTAATTGTACAAGAAGTATATTAAGGTGTGGTGTAGTTTTCAGCTTTTCTTACTAGCTAGGAAAGCTACTGGTTTCTATGTATAGGAATGTTTTTGTGCTTTTCAAGTATATTTGTTTTCTTTCATAATTCAGGAAGGTTATAGGGAGTAATTTCTAATGGGAATGTGAAGTCCAGAGATTCATAGTTGGAGAATTCTATCCAGTTCACATTATATTTCAGCTAAAAAAAAAAAAAAAAGAAAATAAGCACAGATCTAGGCAGTTTTTCTGCCAGTGAAATATTGAAAGTAAGTCTTTATAATTTACTTTTGCTAGGAAAAAGGTAAGTTATTATTAACTCAATTAGAATATTCAGTCTTAGGTTTCAATTTTGTTACCTAAGGTAGAATCCATTGCAAAATAATTTCTTCTTATGAAAATATATATAGTGGAAAATGTATATCTTACAATAGTTTTTGCTCATTTCTTCAGCTGGGCTTGGAAGATAGCAGTCTACCATTTTTTAGTAGTTGTAGAGCTTTACCCGTATACAGATCAACAGCTTTTTCTGATCATCTCTTTGTGACAAGAAATTGACAGGTTTTTTTCAATGTTTTTGATCAGATGTTGTTTCCAAGGTACTAACAGCAAGAGGTAATTCAGTTCTAGTGAGGAAAAATAATTAAGCAAGTAAACAAATAAATAGAAATTTAATATTCAGCCATTACAAACAATATCATGTGCCTTTCCTCTAAATGTGCAGCTCTGTATTACTGGGTCCCCTGTCGGCTCCATGGCTCACATGTATGAGCATGCAGACGCAGGGTTGGCTTCAGAAATATTAATCCAACAGCAAGGACTTGAGAAGGGTCCTTGCTTAGAGTTCCACAGAAAACAGTTTATTGCTACAACTTGTGAAGGGTTCTAGAGGCAAATGACCCCGAGCACGTGGCAGCTCAAGCTTAAGTACAGGGGTGTGGCAAACACCAGGAGCCAAGTGGGCAATCAGAACTGGGGTACATCGCCACAACCGAACATGGCATCCTGGGAGAGGCTTCTTTCCCTCACCATAACTGAAAGTCTTTGGCACCAGAGGCTGTCTTACCAAGAGCACTCTCTGTCTCTTGTACCACAGGTCAATCGGCCACCATAGCTCTGTGTAAGTTTTCCTTACATAAATTATTACACACATGGAAGCATGGGCATAGTGAATGAGATGTTTCATCTCTCCAACGATTTTCTGCTTCCCAGAAGTAGATAAGATACACAGGGAATTAAAAAGGAAACACTACAGTGCATCTGGAGTAAGCAGCACAAAGACTTCTATGTTAATGAGTTCTTCAAAATCATATTTAGCCACCAATGAACATACTTCCATAATTTTGTACAACTTCTCCTTGAAAATTTGTATTTTAAATTTATGACCTGTGCAATGATTTTTGGCATTAAGTCAATGCTTTTCAAGCTTTTTTTTTTTTTTTAAATATTGTTGCTTGCAAAATTTATTGGTGTCCACTTTTCTTTTATTGACAAGTAAGAATGATTATCAATTTTGAATTCAGTGTCTTCATATCATTCCGCTGTTTCATACCTGCCATTGCTTGCCTTAATAGACTTCTCTTCAGACAAAAAAAAAATCACATTACTTATTGTACCAAATGATAAATTTCCGTCATGAAAATTTTCACCTATAGAGGAAAATAGACTAAGAAAAAAATATTACATATTGAAGGGATTTTTGAATGAAAAACTTGTGATTTCAGAAATCATCCAATCAGGAAAGAATGGAAAAAATATTTCTGAAAAAAAAAAAAAAAAAAAAAAAAAGAAGCCATCCAAAAAAACTCACCTAGAAGGAGAACTAGGATAAAAGACAAACTTCATGTGACTATTCCTCCCCACCATCAGCTTTTCTCATCTCATTCTCCACAGAGAGCCTCACTAACCCAAGGAACCAGGAATAAATTGAGAAAGGTCACAGATCCTGAAATGGGTAAAATTCTTTCCTGTTTGTAAATGTCATTAAGCAGAATATAATACATTTAGAGTAGAGTGCTTAATGGAGTATGCAATCAAGATATTTAAAATCTTTTATGTAGCAAACTGCCCCTAATCAAGTAAAGTAGCATAAATTATTTCATGACTCAGTTCTAAGGAAAAATGAAAATTATTTTATTGCAATTGATTGACCTTGTCCTAGAGTGTCACAAAGAATAGATCTTAATTTGTAGACCACGGGTAAAGAATGTTCTCACGAACAATCAAGAAATCAAAAGAAAGCAATGAGAAGAGAAGGATGCAAAGGATTGGTAGCTTATAATGATTCTTGAGAAACTTAAGCATCAAGCATACATAAATGAATAAATAACAAGGATCAAGTATCACAGAGCATTTTCAATAAGAATAACAAGGCATACAAATTAGGAAGGAAAAAAACCTGGTACTGCTAAGAGAAAATGACAACAGCATCCCAAAAGAAAGGAAAGCAGCATAATCCAATCACTTTTCATTTAGTCTAACAAAATCAAAAGTGCACATGTGAAATTCAGCGTTCCTTTTCTCTTTCTTTGTAAAAATACAATGACAATACATGCATATCACTATATTTTTTTTATTTTACATGAAGATAAGAATAATATTAATATTTGACTTTCACTGGGGAAGAAAAGGCTTAACATTTAAATATTAACACAAAGTATGAGAATAAAATGCAGACATGATAAAAAAATCATCAGCAGTATATGTATGAAAAGATATATTTGGAAGAAACGGGTTGCATTAATTCTTCTCATGATAACTGCCTAGTTGTCTGAATCATATATTTTTAATCTTATAGTGTAACTTTTTGAGGCAACAGTGCATGTTTAGGGTAACTTCTATGTTTAGAATATTAGAAGACCAGCTCCCTAGTTCCATTAGAGCTTTATTTCTGTGACACTCCTCAGAACAATCCGTTACTCAATGCTTTTTGAAAACTGGGCTTTGAAATTACTAAATGTTCAAGTGGCTTGCCAGATTTGCCTTTCCTAGCTGACATGATTATAACTTTAGGAAAAGTTCAGTTTTATGTGAAAAGATAAATCTATTACTTAGAATGTCATAGCCTGGTTTTCATCAGAGCAAGGTACAAGGAAAATGGTGAGTGTCCTTATCCAGAAATTGAATAAATCTGCAAATATCAAAATATCATTAATTCCTTCTGATACAAATAAATTCACTTACTGTAGTATGATATCCAGGATTTTCAATTTCTTTAGGGAATGTGTACCAAGAAAAAAAGGGGATATTAATAAAAGTGTAATCTGGATTTAGAGAAAAAATGTCTAACACATTTAGACAATAAAACTTTGAGAAATATGCAAAACTTGTAATTTACTTTTGTACAGAAATAAGTTTCATAATATTGGTCCAAACCAGCTGATTGATTGGAATAGTCTAAATCACCACTATATCAGTACAGTCATCATTTTGAAATAAAACCCATAGAGAAACTGAAAATACACTGAAATTTTTTGTCAAAATATTTAAATAACTTTTTATGTAAAGAACATATCCTTACTTGATTAAAAAAATGAAATTTCTTAAAAATATAAATTCTGAGAGAAAGTATATTCAGTACATTTACACAGATAGCTCAATAGATTTCTAATGAACAAGAAACAATATTTCAATTCCTTCTTCTAATATGAGAAACTCACAGTATGGTCGATTAACAAGAGATTTCTGTTGTACAGGCTACATCAATAAATGTTGATGGCAACGTTTTTACCTTTCCTGTTACATTACAATATCTTATTTTCCTTTTTATATTTTCCTTTTGAAATACAGTAAAACTTGTTTACGTGTGTTTCTGCATTCATATCTTATTAATCTACTTTATAATTATGTAATTTCTTTTTAGTTTGAAAATCTAGAGCTAATAGGAATGAAAGTAAAAATGCTGACTATTAGATATGAGTTGTTAAGTGTAATTTGAGAAATTAATTATATTAGAAGTTAAACAGTCATTCAGTGGATAAGAAATTGATTGGATGGATGCAGACAGAGTTATGGTCAATGATTCTATGTCCAGGCGGAGGCTGGTGATGAGTGGCATCCCCCAGCTCTCTGTCCTAGGACTGATGTTTTCAACACTTTCACCAACACAGATAGTGGATCAAGTACACCCTCATCAGGTTTTCAGATGACTCCAAGCTGAGTGGTGCAGTTGACACAACAGAAGGATGGCATGACATCTAGAGGGACCTGGACAAACTTGAGAAGTGAGCCCACAAGAACCTCAAGAGGTCAACAAGCCCAAGTGCAGGTGCTGCACTTGGGTTGAGGCAATCCCAGATGTGCAGACAGACTGGGAAAAGAAGATATTGAGAGCAGTCCTGTGGGGAAGGACTTGGGAATTGTGGATGAAAAGCTGAACATAAACCAACAGTTTAACAGTGCACACTCATAGCCCAGAAGGATAGCCACATCCTGAGCTTCCTGAAAAGACACATGGGCAGGAGGTCAAGGAGGCAATTGTCTCTCTCTAGTCTGGTTCCAGGTCTGGGTTCTCCAGGACAAGAAAGATATGGACCTGCTAGAATGGGTCCAGAAGAAGGCCCCAAAGATGATCTGAGGCCTGGAGTACCTCACCTATGAGGACAAGGCTGAGTGAGGCATCAGGGGCATTTCAGCCCATGGAAGAGAAGGCTCCAGGGAAACCTAATTGGAACCTTTCACTATATAAAGGTGGCTTATAGAAAAGAGGAAGAAAGACTTTTTTTTTTACGGGCATAGAGAGACAGGACAAGGGGCAAGGCTTTGAAGTTGAAAGAGGGCATGCTTAGTTTAGGTATTAGGAAGAAATTCTTTACTGTAAGCATGGTGAAGCACTGGACCAGGTTGCCCACAATGGCTGTGGTAGTCCCATCTCAGAAATGCCAGGACAGATGAAACCCTGAGCAACTTGACCTAGTGAATGGCATCCCTGCCCATGGTAAAGGAGCTGGAAATGGACGATCTTTAACATCCCTTCCAAACGAAATCATTTTATGATTCTATTAAACATAATAAATCAGTAAGTGTTAGAGTAAGTAAATCTTTGTCATACTGATACAGACAAGAGTTGAGTTTTATTGCTGGAAAAATATCTACAAGTATACTGTACCAAGGTTACAGTGAACAAGGTGAAGATGATGGACTGTGTGTTAAAGAAATAGTATTTTTATACTGAAGTATTTATATGTCACATTGAGTAGTGTATGTAATGCGGAAATTATAAAGCAAGAAATACAGTAGCTATGCTTGAAAGTGACAGATACTAAAAATTTATAAGTGAAGGAATTGATTCTACTTTGATAGACAAAATGTTCTAAATTGAGTTATTAAATTATGAAGCACGATGATGAAAAGATCTAAATAACTTTTGAAAAACACTGAAAATGCATCTGTATATAAATATATATAATTATATATATTACCTTGAATATGATGATTTTACTATCTATCAGCTCCAGACAGCTTCATCTCTTTCTTTTTTTTTTTTTTTTTTACACTGTTTCAATCTCAGTTCAGCCTTGAAAACTTTGTTCAACTATTGATCCACATTGGCCCAAAACAAGAACTGATTAATTTTTCTAACTTCTCTGTTAGAACAGAAGTCTTACAATTGGATGGATTTCATTTTATGCTTTTCCTTTTTTTGCCTCTATATGTTCTGTGTAGAGATAACTTATAAGGAGCTAGAAAAGTGATATATGAAATCATATATCACTAAAATTTAGCAGCCATATCATAATCTTATTTTTATACTAAAAAATATGATGCTATCAGATTATTACAGAATATATAATTAACATACAACTTAACATATAAATAATATTTAATTAGTGATATCAAAATAGCATTAGAAATATAGATCACATATCTACAAGTTCTGTGAAAAGCTTTATTAACATTAAAATATATCAGTCTGCATGAGATGAAATATTTTATTGCAGATGTTTTCATTATATAGGTTAGTGAAATTCTTTGCTTTTTGAGTAGATCAGTTCATGGAGTGAAAAAAAAAAGGAGTTCAAAAAATATTACTTCCGGATACATGCATTAAGCAGTTTTTAGAGCACATAGTAAAGTAGCACATATATAAAGAGAAGCTGTGTAAGTTTCAATTTCAGAGTTCCTTTATTTTAAGCTGTCTCTTTAGATTTTTAAGACCTTGGGATTTCTTATTTAATGTTAAGCATTTTAGAACTGTCTTATAACAATATGCATAGTTACAGTGCTATATAACTAAATTATAAATTACATTTTTTTTACTAAGGAAGGGAACATGAAATGCCTATTTTAGAAAGTTTCATTAATTTTTAATTACAAAACGAGAAATCCAGCAAATAAAAGGTGAAAAATGAGAGATAGTCTCTTTCCCATAACAGGGAAAAAGAACAGGTCCTTACCCTTCTCATTATTTTTCACTGATGTGACACCAAGGGTTTAGCCCATATCTTGAGGGGTAATACATACAGAAAGAATCCTTGAATATACAGCTGTTGAATCAATCAAAGCCTCACCTGCAGTCACTAATGAGATTACTGTCTGGAACAAAATTTTTTTTTTCTTCTTTTTAAAGGGAAGTAACCCACTTCATTACAGTCACTTTTATCTTCTCTCTTAGCTCACAAAGTAGTTGGGTGAAGTCAAGGTCTGACAGGAGCATGTTCCTTTGGTGACACCTATGTGGGAATTTGGGACCAGTAGAAATGACAGTTTTCTAGACATTGGAGAGCTTCTGCTGTTTTGAATGTTCTGAAACTAAGTGTGGTGAAATTGAGAGTGTACACTTTTTTCTCACCACCTTCGATCATAAGGGATAAAAGTTACAGAATCATAGAATTGTTGAGGTTGGAAAGGATCACTAGAAGTCATCTAGTTCATCCTCCCTATTCAAGCATCTATAACTGGGTGCTCAGACCACATCTAAACAACTTCTGACCATCTTCAAAGTGATCCACAGACTCTCTGGACAATGTCAGTGATCAGTCACCTTCACAGTAACGCTATTTCCTAATATTTCTAACAGAACATCCTTTGTTTCAGTTTATGTCCATTGCCTCTGGCACTGTCACTAGGCATAACTGAAAGAAAGCCTGGTTCTGTCTTTGCAACTCTCAGGAAATACTGATGCACATTGATAAGGAGGCTTCCTGAGCCTTGTCTTCTCCAGGCTGAACTGGCCCAGCCACCTCAGACTTTCCTGATATGTGAGCAGCTTCTGTTCTTTTTCATCATCTTTGTAGCCCTTCTTTGGACCCTCTCTAGTATGTCTATGACTCCAAGAAACATAGATTACCAGGTGCTTGATGGAAGGCCTCCAGATGTGACCTTACTAGGGCGGAGTAAAGGGGAAGGATCGCTCCCTGCTTATGGGTTGTCATGGCCCACTCAGACTTGGAGTAGGTGGTCCTTGAATATTGAATCAGGACTTTTATGAGTGCTTTTTCCTCCCCAGACCTTATTCTTTATGACTCTTCCAAGCATACCTTTGAGCCAGCCAAAGTCTGTCGTCCTGAATTCCAGGGCTGAGACTGCTCTTCACTCTTCTCCCTGTTCTCAGTACCATCTCATATTCACAGCAACCTAGGTTTTCAACCTAGACAACCCCAACAAACCCTTTCTTGTTTGTGAGCATGATGTGCATCAGGGCACCTGTTCTTTGGCTCTTCCAACACTTGAGTGATGATGAGGGATCTTCAGGACTAGACTGTTATATTGGAGTATAGTAAAAAGGGTGTTTTGTTTATTTAAATGGTCCTGATACAAGGATGTCACTTTCTTTTTCTTTTACCAACACTTCAGTAAAAAAATACTTTCCATCTGTTTAGCACTTTTTTTGTACCTTTGCCTGCTTATCAGCATAGTCACTGCAGTAGAGTAAGAGGCTCTACTATATAAACTATAAAAAGGTTTCAGGTTTGAAAAGGCTTTCCATAGTAAGAAGATGCTTTGCCAGAAGGTACATTGGGAGACAATACTGTTAAGTTACCTTGAGTCTTATTATTGCAATAAATTTCTCCTTAGCTTCCCAAGTGAGTGCTTCATGCCCAAATATTCCTCCCAGTTCTCTTTTATTCAGAGAACAGGAGAAGTAAATGAGTAAGCCAACTGAAGATCCTAAACTGACAGGCTTAGTCATTGATGCTAACCTTTATGAACCCTATAGACTCCTCTTTAAATAACAGCTCCTTAAGGGGACATAACCCATAGTTATGATCCTTTTTAGAAGGGATTATTTACCACAGACAGTGGAACAAGGGACTGTTTTCTTCAGTGTTTGGGGTTGTCTCATGCAATTATCTTAGGCAGAAAAAAAAATAAACACATTCACCAATTTTATTATCAAATGTGTCATCCTGAGTCACTAAAGATAGGCTTTTAAATATGTAAATAGAATGGAAATTAGTTACTGAAATTCCCTTTGGCTCTGGCTGGCTGGATTGCTTTGGGATTTTTAATTTGGTTGTTGTTTGGTTTGGCTTTATTTTTAGGGTGGAGAGGTTGGGTTTTTTCATCATAGCCTTTCATATATATAGAATATATAAAATGTTATGCCCATGTATAGATATTGTGTGTCTAGCTTTCAAGCACTCACGTTTAAAAGTCTTGTGCATTAATCCTTAAAAACTGAGTCCTTCATTAATGATTTCATATAGACTCATAAGTTTTTCACACTTGTCAAATATGATTGCAAGAACATTTTTTAAAATGAAAATACAATATAGATGGCTATAAACATGTTCAGAATTCACATTTAAAATTTTAAAATATGTTTAGCTGTATAAAGCAGTAACCAATCTTTAAAGTCAGCAAGAGGAATTTTATTCAGGTAGGTATCTACTTCTAAAGAGGTAAATTACTGTTATTTCTCTGCATTTCATTGAAGAGAAAAGAAGTTCTGTACAGAAGAACACATTTGACATTAATTTGGGTTTTAATATGGCTGTCAAAGTTAGCTCATATAAATTTACTCATGAGCTGGAAACATAAACTTCTGAAACTATATCTTAAGGTCAAAATCTTATTCTTCCTTTTACACAAATAAACTAAACTCTCAGTTATATGGCCCCATCAGCCATTACTTTTTTTATTTTTTTTAACAGCAACGTAGTTTGAGTCAGTGGGTATTTTTGTCCTAGACCTTCCTTTAAATATAGAGGGAGCAATGACATTCCTCTATTATGGAAACATGTTGATGCTCTAGAATTAATTTGCTTTACGTGAATACCTGCAAATAGATCCTGAGGTGATCTAAAGGTTCTTACATTCATCCCTTTTCCACATAAACTTTATTTCAGATTATTCCATGCATGCTCAGAAAACTAGTTAATCAGTTCTAGGGGAGGAAGAAGTGGTGGATGTGTTGTCATCTACAAAATGGAATAGTGTGTAAAGAGTTGTATCCAAAGAAAAGTCAGAAGCAGGTCAAAAACTGGGTAAGAATCAGAGACAGAGGTAGCAACAGAACCTTGTGGCTGATGTCTAGTACAGGCCAGCTGATCCAGGGCAGCTTACTGAAAAAGTTTTCTTGCTCTGGCTACAGGAGGCATCATGCTCACAGGTTCTTCTCCTTCCAGAGAAGTTCAATGACATAAACATCTACTGGGAAAGCATGGAAAGATGTAGGCAGTCCAGCAGACTCCCAGAATGCATGAAGGACAACTTCTTAAGCAAGGTAATAGACAGCCCTGCCAGAGGGGACGCAGAACTGTGAGGGAACTCAGCACTTCTGCACAACAAATCAATGTGATTACACAGAAGCTTCTTATTGTTTAAAATATGCATCACCTCTTTGGGCATCATGCAGGAATTCTCACATCTTCCAATTTGTTCAGTAATAGTTACTTATCACCTCTTTTGTGTATTATGCTTACTTACCTTATACTTACACATTATACTATTTTTACATGCTTATGCATAACCTGTACAGTTTACTTACTTATAATTAATACATACATTTACTAACTTATCTGTACATTTTGCAACTGCTGTGCATGAGATTACACATTACTTGATTGGTCCCTTTACTTTGTCCAAGATCTCCACACATACTTTTCAGATAATACAATTGGTTCTTAATCCAGTGCAGCACAGTCCTCTTCATCTATTTCTTGTTGTCCTGGTATTTAGCCTTTCAGCTTCTCTTTTCTCAAATCCAATTTAGCACAGTTTATCTTTCAGTCCTTGAAGCTCCAGATCCAGGCAAGCAGAGTCAAGATGATGGCAGCAACAAAACCCATCCAGTGATCAGCAGACAAGTTAGTGCATGAAATCCAAACAAGACAGCACAGGACAGAGAGCAGATAGAAGCCTCTCTCACCTCTCTCTTCTCTTCTTCTTCTCTTCCACACTGAACCTTCTGGCTGGGCATAAAAACCCTCCAGGAGCTGACCTGCTACACATGAAGGTGGAGGGCCAGGTAAAGCTGGTGAGGGTAATCCCAGCCTGATCTCACTCTGAGAGTTCCAATAGGAATAACTACAGATGGTTTGGCTAGGGCATGCTATTGTGGTTCAAAACACCTTACAACAGAACTGGACCTGTTGGTCACAAACATAAGTGAGCTAATCAGTGGTGTGAAGTTTGGAGGCAGTCTGGGTGGGCTGTAATGACTGTGGTGGATTTTGCAGCCCTGAGGATATGGGCCAGTCAAAGAGTACATTCAGGACTCTGAATTGTGGGAAAGCAAAATCCCAGCTCTTCAAGGAGTTAGTCAGTAGCACCCTCTGCTAAACTGACCTCAGGGGTAAGTGGTTAGGACAGAGCTGACAGACTCCATGCTTTACATAGAGTGCAAGAGCTCCAAATCCCCAGGTGTAAGAAATCAGTCAAGCAAACCAAGAGACCTGTACAGATGAGTCAAGCAAGACCTGGGGGTCAAACTCAAGAACAAGAAGGGAGGGAAGGCTGAGAGAATTAGGATTGTTCATCCTGAAGAAGAGAAGGCTGCAGAGAGACATTACTGCAACATTTCAGCACTTAAGGGTGTCCTATAGAAAAAATGAGGACAGAATTTTAGCAAGACCTATTGAGATAGAACAAGGGATAATAGATTTTTACTGAATGAGGGTCCATTTACATTATATATAAGAAAGAAATTCTTTACAATGAGAGTGGTAAAACACTAGAAGAAGTTGCCCAGAGAGGTGGTGGATTTCCCATCAAGCAAAACATTCAAGGGCTTTAAGCCACCTGATGTAGTTGAAGATGTCCCTGGTCATTGCAGGGGGCTGGACTAGAAGGCCTTTAAAAGTCCCTTACAATGCAAAGTATTCTATGGTTTTTTGATAAGATACAGCTTTATAAATTGCTGTATACATATAGTGATGGAGAGCCTAAAATTCATTGCAAAAATCAAATGACTCTGACAAAAATCATTGTAAGTTTCAATTAGCTAAGTTAAAAACGCATCCATAGCAGTGATGAATAAATAAATAAATAAAGTTTGAGTTTTTGAGAGAAATTCCTGAAGTAATATTGCAAGTTGGTTAAATAATGCTGAAACATGATGGTGATCTCATTTTTCACTGAAATCATAGAAAAAACAAGCATTATGAGAGGAAAAATAATTATTTATTGTTGTCTTCTGTTCTCTGAACACACTGCCTCACATACAATGTGGTTCTCTGGGGGTGATTTTTTCTTATTTGTATCAGACTAAAATGGTCCTGCAACTTTTTAGCCACAGTTTCTTATAAGGGAAAAAGGGAATTGTTGAATCTTCCTCCTAACCTTACACACCCAGTCTCTCTGAATTTTCTACTGTCCATGCAAACTTCATTTAAAATAATGATGCAGAGTAGATGGTGGTGGAGTCAGAGTCTACACAGTTCAGTGACTGCTATTTATCAAATGACAAAAATAAAAAAAACTAAGCAACTCATACTTAAGTACATTTCTTCCAAAAAGCTTTGCTTTTGACAACCAGGAAAAAGGTTGAATGAAATATGTATTTAGTTGAATGCAGACTGAAGCATTTGCTTTCCCTGTATTTCCCATTGATACTGCAAAGACAGAGGAGGAATACATCAAGCTGTGCACCAAACATTATGCAAAAATCCAGGAAATCACAGGGAATACCATGGAGGTTAGAGATTTAAAAATCTGAGAAACTCAGCATCAGACTAGTTTGAAAATGTAACCTGTTTTGGATCAAACCGCCTCAAGGTTTTATTTATGAAATTTGACATTCTGCTTGGTGCAATGCAATTATATAAATGATAATATAGTTATTTTCAGGTTCACCTACCAGACTTACCCTGACTTAAAAGAGTTTTGATAGCTGTAATAAGGACAGTGAAAGAAGTTTGGGTTTTTTTCAATAATACATTGTATGTTTCTACTTAAGTTTCAAGTTTTCTTTAAATTGACTAACTACATTGAAAAGAGCTCTGAAATGCCTGTAGTGGAAAGTTTCCCTTATCAATACACTGGTGTTGAACTGATAGGGTAAGTTAAACTCTCCCCATGAGTTTCTGTGAGAAGAGAACAAGCTATCCATAAGCCAGCAGTGTGTCCTTGTGGTCTGGAAAACCAATGGTATCCTGGGCTGCTTTAGGAAGAACATTCCTAATGCTCTTAAGGTAAAAGAGGTAAAGGGAGGAGATCCCACCCCTCTACTCAGCCTTGATGAGGTCACATCTGGAGTGCTGGGTCCAGTTCTGGACTCCTTAGTACAAGAGAGACTTGGAACTCCTGGAGTGGATCCAGCTGAGGGCAATGATGATGATTACAGGACTGGAGCATCTTTCTTATAAGGAGTGGCTGAGGGAGTTGGGCCTGTTCAACCATGAAAAGAGATGACTGCCAGAAAGCCTTATCAATGTCTGAAGTGGGGGTGTCAAGACAACGGGGCCAGGCTCTTTTCCATAGCCCCAAGCACTAGGACGAGAAGCAATGGGCAGAAACTGGAATATGTAGGTCTTAGTGAGTGTTGTGGTTTGACACAACTAAGCATCAAGCATCTAAAATATCAGTTATTTTATAAGGAAAACAAAATAAGAAAATATTGAGGAAAACTAGATAGCTGCGAGGCAAAAAACAGGTTCAAACATAAACGGCTCACTTTCTCTCTGACTCCAAAACCTCTATGTTGAAGAATATTCTTGTTCAGACTTTATGGTGAAGAAAGCCTTGCTCTTTTTGTGCTGCTGGCTGCAGAAAGGAGGCTCCTGCCGCCTCCATGTGGAGAATGAAGTGGAGGGGGGGGGGTTGGTGTGCGGTGTGCAGCTGGTCCCAAGAAGCCGCTCTGGAAAGATTCCAGCTGCGTAGCAGTCCATGACTGGGTCCAGCTGTCTGGCAGTCCATGGCTGGGTTTAGCCGCTTGGGCTCTGGGATGGCTCCTTCCCCAGCGACCCAGAGTCCATGCTGCGGCATCAGGAATAGGGGAAGGGAGCTGGGGCTTCAGCCTGCCCTGACCCGGCCCAGCCCGGCCTGGTGGGGCCCTGAGGCTCCGAGGCCGCCCCCACCTCCCTCAGGCGGGCTGGAACAAGAGGAACTCCCACCTTTCTGTGCGGCTTAAATGTGTAAATTGTGAGATGCGTTATTGGTCTTAAAATCTGTCTATCAACTCAGATTCAACCCACTACAGTGAGGTGCACAGGTAGTTCCATCTAAATCTGAAACGAGGAAGAACTTTACTTTGCAGTGACTGAGCCCTGGAACACATTGCGTGGAGGTTGTGGAGTCTTCCTCACTAGAGATATGCAAGAGCCCTCTGAACACAATCCTGTGCAATGCACTCTAGGATGATTCTGCCTGAGCAGGAAGTTTCGACCAGATGACCCACTGTGGTTTCTTCCAACCTTATATATTCTGTCATTCTGGGATTCTGTGAGGTCATCAGATTCCTGGGTGAAAGAGTAGAAGTTTTGAAAGATCCTGCTGAAATTGTTTTGGAAGGAATGAAAACGGAAAAAAAGGAGCATTATTCATAAAGAAATGACCTAAAAGCTAGATAATCTGAAACAGACAGAGAATCTGCTGAAGGGAGATGAAATGATAGTGAGTCACAACCAGCAAAATGTCTTGAAGACAGAGTTTTTACTGTGACAGCATGTATCCCAATACGTGTAATTTGTTCCTATTATGACAGCTCATGGGTTGTAAAATTAATTCATATGCAAGGAAAAAAACAACAAACCCTTATTTCCTATATTTCAAGATAAAAACATTCCTAAAGTGTGCAAGACTCAACCAGACATGTAAAGTTTGTAATAAAGACCTACGTATCAGTGGTGCAGAAGACATACATACCTAATACCAACAGCCCTGATCCAAGATGTAGTGGTTTGGAGGTTTCTTCATGAACTTCAAAAGTCTGCTTATAACAAAAATGGGAACTTTATGGGAATTATGATTATCTAGAAAGACATCAACTGTTATCAACAAAATATTTTTTCATCTTCATTTATAGAAATTTCATTCAAAAAGAAGGAGGAGCGCTGCCTATTGACAGAACATGAGTAAGATGACATTAGACAGAGAATATCGGCAGGATGTGGCTTCTCTTAAGATAGACCAGAAACTACAAAAAGAAGTATGGTACAGGGGTCTATGACCAATTCTTTTGCTCTTAGAACTCTTTATCCAAAGGTTCACTGTTTCTTCAGACTTGAGGATGTCTTGTCCTCAAATTCTCTCATAATAGAAAATAAAAATACCAAGAATTTTAAATTCTGTTTACTTTTAAATTCTGATTTTTTTGGAAATATTTTTTAAAATCTTATGTATTAACAACTCTATATTTGATACACGCTTCTATTAAGGTTACTCAGGAATATCTTAGATTAGTCTGGTTTCTTGATTCTTTTTGTTTGGTTGGTTGGTTTGTTTTTGTTTTCGACCTGCTGTTTTCTTATATTTCAAAAATATATTTAGATGAGCTAATTTCCACCTAAAGTGGAAACAAATGGCAGAGGGTATGATACTGTGTTTTAGCATGGAGCTTTTTTCTATTTGGAACTGTCATTGCAAATATTACCTATTATGCAAATGTTCTAAGAATTTTTTTCTACTATTTAGTTTTTAAAAATTCCACAGGTTCCTTGCCATTTTCCATTATAAGACCCATAGTCAAAACTCTTTTGAGTTCTAATACAAACTGAAAATCAGGAGCGATATGTAATTCTTTGACATTCTCTGACTCTCCTCCTTGTTCCCTTCTTCTCCTCATCCCCCATCAATATTTAAGAAGCTCATAAAATGCGAAAGCCAATAATTAAATAGAGTTTCAAAACCAAGTTTCTGCATCTTCCAGCTATTTTTGCTGCAGGAATTTTTATTATCTGAAAATTATAACCAACATTGTCAGGAACATAGTTAACCTTCAAACTGACTTGAAATTGGATTATTTTATTTCAGTTTTCACATTTCAGTCTGATTTTTTCCATTCATAGATTAAATTTAAATATTTATGTTAAATTCATATTTTCATATTCTTTAATGACTGAAGTGGTTTTGTTTTGTTTTGTTTGTTTTTTTCCATAGATCTCTAAATATGTGAATACCTTTTTAATACAAGTCTCTAAATTTTGTGCTAAAATCATTGTACTCTGATCTTCCTAGAATCATAGAAATTAAAAAGGGAAAATTACCATTGAGATAGATGTAAATTCCACTACCAGTAATGTCTGGATTACCTTAAAAAACCTCACATTTCCTTCTATCTTCCAGACTAAACATCCTGTTCTATTATATTTCACCAAAATATATGGGAAGGGCATGAAGACAGTTTATTCCCGGCTCTTTGTGTTAGTGGTATTTGGGGACATTGTTCTTAAAGAACTGATGGGAGAAGTGAAGACATGAAATTGTGCAGGCTGATATCCTTAGTATGAGACACTTCATACTGTTCTTCTGTACAGTCAGAAAGGACTGAACATCCATAAAGTTAAAAGCCCTTCTGAAGTTCTTTCTGGGGTACCATAGACCTGATGTGCTCTCAGAAGCATATGTGTGCCAAAAGAGCTTAACATCAGCTCGACTGCTAGTGACCTTAATCAATATTTAGTCAAACTCTACAGATTCAGTTCTTTTATCTTTACTTACATTTACTTGTATTTATTTACACTTAAATTCCAAACAATTTGTCAATATCTTTTTGGTAATGCAGTATCCAGAACTGAATAAAAGCAACTTTTAAATACCATAATAATTACTACTACTACTACTACTACTGCTACTACTACTACTAGTATTATACTAGTAGTAGTAGCAGTAGTAGTAGTAGTAGTAGTAGTAGTAACTACAAACACTTCATACTGCAAATATACCCATAAGGCCCGAGTTTTAATAATAAACTTTGTTTTGGCCTCAAAATCAATTGCAAGATGAACCACTTGCGGATATTTTTGACACCATTAAATACTTAGTGCTGAGTTACCTTTGCCTAATTACCTGTAAATTATCTACCCAAGTGAAACTTCTTTATGAGAAAAGTCCTCTGAAATTATGCCTTGATATGTCTTCATTGCCTTTTCATGCATATCAAATCAAATATGAGCAGAACAAACTAGAAATGAGAAAGTCATAGCGGATAGTTTTATAACTGCCACTACTATTGTGAAACAGAGCATTCAGGAAACATCTACAAAAGTATTTTGCAAAGGCGTTTTTAACACCTTTCAAATTAGTATGTTTAGGATATGACAGATGTGAAATCTCTTTGACTCAAAGAGCACTTCAGTGATGTTTGGAAGTCCTTGAAGGCTGCAAGAATGGCTATGAGCCTGGCATAAATTAATTTTCATATGTATCAGCTCTACAGGCAAGCTGTAGACAGCTTTAAGAAGTGCCTAGCAATGCAATGAGTCTCCCAAACCGCCTCTTGCAAGTCCTTTAAAAGAATTTAAATAAAAGGCATTTTCTCTTTGTTCAAGAAAATCATATTCTCTTGACTCACCAGTTCATTGTATACATTCTGGCTAATAGGTTCTTAAAAACCTGTTTGTGAAAAATTCATGAGATACTCAAAAACTAGGTATAACATTACTTGAAATTGACATTTATATGATGAGTACTGTTGTTACTACCTTTCTGTTTCTAAGATATAGACAAGAGATTTAGCTGATCACCTTCCTTCTCTAAGGAGCCACTGTGGTACTTCTAGTCCAAAAGTTTTGGAAAGTGTCACAGCACCAGCTGGTAAATAGGTAAATCCCAACTGCAAGGGAGAGTCCCACAGGTCAATATGATGTACAGCAATCCTCTGCAAGCAGTTAGCATGAGAAACATCGCTATATAAGCACAGCAAATATATAGCTATTAAGCCTGACACCACCTGAACTGCTGGAGGCTGCAATAAGTCTTGAAAATGTCTCTTTAAGCATATAAGCTGACAATTCCTGAAGAAAGGTTAGTTGCAAGGCAGTGAAGGTACAAATGGAACAAGTCTGTGAAAGTGAGATAGAACAATACATTACATTCTGGGAAGAGTAGACTCAGGTAGTCTTAATATCACTAAGATCACCAAACAGAGGCTTCAAGATAAAGAACATTAAAACCATATGTATAGAAAATTGTATTAGCTGGAGGATTCTGAAAGAGTCAGGTCACAGATCTTCTGATGTTCAGTATTCTATCAGAAAGGAAGAGATAATTGCTTTGAACATTATTCAGTGTATGACGGGGTGCTTCTTGTTCTTTTCACAAGCTGTTGTAGATCAAAAGCAACACTACTAAAGCAGATGAAGTTGAACACTGATGAAAACAAAAACTTTTTCATGAGAATCCAGCCCAAAGTACTGAGGTTTTACATAACCTTTTTTGTATGTCAGTATCTAGAAAATACAAACAAATTTAAACTTGACAAAATAAGTGACAGGAGAGCAACTGTTTATAGAGTATGTAGTACAAAAGGTCATGGCATTCCTGCCTCTTGATGTACACTGGAAGCAAAACTGAAGGGGGAGTTTTCAGAAATGGCACTTTCTCAAAGTTTAATGTAAAGCAGAATCTCAGAGATGAAAAAAAAAAAGAACATTTGAAGATGCTCTGTTCTGAATTTAAGCTGATCCCTCAAGGTACCTACTGCTCCTGGAATTACAGAAGGGGATTTTGAGGAGATTTCTTTCTTTGGAAAGATATAGAGATCTGATAGTAGTTTATCTGAAACGCAATTAGAATTGAATTGTAAGTAGGCATGTATGCCAGGAGGAATGGTTTTAAGTTTTACTACTTTTCATGAAGACTTGTGGTTACATGTGGCTGCACACTGCTGTTTTCTAGTGTGACGTGCGAGGAATGCCCATAAAAGAATGTTATCCATAAACTGACTCCTTCCAACCCTGAATGTATGCACAAAGAAAAATTATAGACTAAAAGCACAAAGGAAGACTAATCACATTAGCGAGGAAAGAGCAATTTAAGTCTTTATATACATTAATATTGTCGTATAATCAATTAAAAATTTCTTCACACATTATTTGCTGATGAGATTTTTTTTCTTCAACTTGGAAATATTTGTAAAACAAAAAAAAAACTAAAAAAATATTTTTTCATAGATAAGCTTGATAGGGTGGATAATAAAATATCTGAAGATATGTTTTTTTTTAATGAGTACTTAAATTTTTATTTTTATTAATTCAGAAGTTAAGACAAACACTATTTAACTTAAAGCATATGAAGGCTGCTTTTGGTGTGACTGCATGAAATTAATCACATGGTCTATTGGATTAGATCATGAATATATATTGATTTCACTGAGTTGCCAGGAAAGGAAAAGAGTCGCAGTCAAGGCCAAATAGTATAGGTTTATATTTGTGTACAAGTTCTTTGTGGCAATGTATAAAAAACTAAGTGACAATTCTATTAACATGGCATATTTCAGTGATGAAATAAAATAAATAGGGGGTCAGTGTCATGTTCACAAACATACACATCTCTTCTGTAGTCTTGCCAACTGCAAGCTGACTTGCAACTTCACATGATCATTAAGAAATCATTCAAATTGGGATAACCAAATATTTATATATGAAGTCACTGGATGTCAATGATTTTCTGTTTCCAGTTCCAATGCTAGATATTAAAATTTATGTTTCATCTTCTATTGCTTTGTGCTTTGACTTTAATATCAATGCTGAATAAACCAGTTCCAACAGTTAAAAAGAATACGTGTTTTTAATTTAGAATTAAGTTTAGGAGGTGTTTAGGAACTTATAATTTTCTCATTTTTCATTCTTAAAAAAAGAGCATCCTTCTGGCCCGTGGTCAGGTCTATAGTGATCTCATCATAACAACACCTTTGTCTTATCTGAATCCAGTCAAGAGAAAGAGCTTTGTAAAAATAACCCTTCTGTTGGAGAAAGACTGTTTATATGAACAAAAATGTTTGTATGAAAATAAAAAGACAAGATTTTTTTTCACATTTCTATTCGCTCATTGTCTTCCTACTCTTTAAAATTTCTCAAGCAATTTTAAAAAACATTTTTGATGTATAAATCTTCTCCTTTCCCTGAGTAAAAAGGAATTACGCAGCTCAGGATTAATATCTGCATGTTTTACAATTGATAACATGTTAGTAGAGTTGGGGAAATCAAACTTCTAGCCAGGAAGACAATATCCATGGTGTGGATTTAATCTTCAGTCATAGAAGATGGCAAACAATGAAGAGCAAGCCGGATCTCCTAACATGATCTAGAGAGTATAATACTATATCTGTACTGAAGCAATGAAAAAAAAATTAAAAATTAGGGTGGGTAAGATTATGCAAAAAGATATCTCAGAAAAAGTGCAAATATTTGCATGTTATTGTTCCAAAAGAGGATGAAGGAAGAAATTTTTTTCAATAGTTTAATTTATTTCTTTTACAATTTTGATCTTCAAACACAAGTTCTCTGGTTTTATTTTCTTGTAGTAGGAGCAGAGATGTTTGTGTACTCCTTCTTTCTGTCATTATGAGGCAACTGAGTGAAAAAAGACCTAACACCAAAAGTTGAAGATATAAATGGTATTTCTACTTCACAAATAAATATATACATACATTAAATGTATATATATGTTTCTGTTCTCATAAACAGCATCTCACTGATAAAGCAGAGCATTGTTACACAGTGCAGAAAGCTTTGTTGTGACACACACTGCAGCCTTTTGTAGAAAGATACAGAAAAGATAAGAGAGTCCAGAAAATAAAGAGTATCTTTGATATGTTTACAAAGAGAATGGTAGGCAAGAAACAACAAATTTTTAAATTGCACTGTTATCAGTTTAATGCTCCCTTCAGACTAAAAAAATGAATGCAGTCTAATGTATAATAACTTGCAGCCATTGGCAAATGATCATAACAATATTTCTTCACAGTCTGCCCTCCTGACAGCCCTGTAATATACACTGTTGAGGTTAGAAAAGTAAGAATTCTAGCACTGGATACATTACTGACTCAGGAATGTATGTCCTAAACAAAAAAGCTATGGAACATGCTCGGCATAGATAATTATGATTCATTTGGGAAAAAAAAGTGCAGTGTGTACATTCAGAGTCTGGCTTTTCCTAGCAAAAGAACTAACTAAATAGAAAGCTTTTTAACTTTCATATAGATTTTAGTTAGACATTCTGTAGAATTTGTATTGAACTGCTTGCAAAGCATAAGTTAGTGAGACTAACTTTTTATTAGTTTCTGTAACTTCTAAATAGATTTACAATTAAAATATACTCCATTGTTAGATTCTGCCTGGTATGTCTGTAAACACGTGCTCCAGAATACAGCCTTTTGTGACACTGTAGTCTAGATGGAGAAATTACATGGATGATAAAAAGTGAAAAGCATAAGAAATTGGATCAGCCCTGTTCCTTCTTTGTCATCATATGATCAAAAACTAGCACCTGAAATATTATCTGATTTTCCATAGTGCCTAATTCAGCAGTCCTCCAATCAAGAGATAGTATAAAAAGTTTCTAAAAATTTGTATAACACAACTAGAATGCTTGTAGCCACCCTTATTTACCACTGTCCTTTGAATACACAGCCTGGTTTCTCAGGAGAGAAGAGTGACCAAGCTGATCAGTGATTCCAATGACATCCCTGAAAATGAGAATTCTGATTCTGTGCAAGAACTTTTACACAAAATTAGTAGTCTCCAGAATAAAGTGAGGAGGTTTTGTTTGATAAGCATACCTAAATCTCTCAATATAATTTGTGAGCCTAGTTCCCACATTTGTTTTAACTGTTTTATTTTCTGCTTTGTAACTAGAAGATGACACTCTGTCTGTATTATGCTGTCTTTCCCATCATCTGCTGGAAGTCTTTAAAAAAAAGCAGAAAGCAGGAATTAATGTTCTCTTTTCCACAGGAAATGGATTTCAGCAAAAAATTAATTAACTAGACACAAGCACTGTGTTCATAAATGTTGGGATTTTTTCTCTGGAATAAATTCATTAACTATGCTGACTTGATACTATAGCATGTGAAGAAAGAAGGTAATGAGAGAGACAGACAGTCAGATAGAGAAATTTTAACCTTTTGGATGGCTCATTCCTGAGGCTGTTCAGCATTTTATCTCATAAAAAGTGTACCATGTTTGTTGAGGTGTATTATCTCTCAGACACTCTTTAATGTTTAGTTCAGTCATTTATTTAAAGGCACTTTTACTATTGGAATTTATACTGTAATTTCACTTCATAGGGTTGATTCATGTAATACTGTGCATTTTTAAAACTGTCATAGAATATTTCAGTTCCAAAGATAATGTACATATCTGTTCTTTTGTATGTTACTCTGAGTTTCTCTTTAAAATTCTTAGTTGCCTAGTGACTACATTTTTAAAGGTAGCTGCAGTTTCTAATGATATAGTTTTGCTGGGGAATTAACTATATCTGCATTTTTCACCTTCACAAGCCTATTTCTTGTTTTCCAAAAGTCATATGATAATAAATGAGATCCTCTTTCTTCTCTATAATAAACAGGCCCAGCTCCCACGGTGCCTTCTCATACGAGAAGACACTTTACCATCCTTGTGGCCTCTGCTGGACTCTTTCCAGAAGCTCTTTGTCTTTCTTGTATTGAGTAGTCTGGAACTGGACACAGCATTCCAGATGTGGCCTCACTGGGGCCAAGCAGAGGAGGGGGATATCACCTCCCTCGACCTGCTGGTCACAGCCCTCCCTTTGCTCCTCAGGGTACCACTGGCCCTTCTGGCACTGCTGGTTCACGGTGAGTTTGGCATCCACCAGCACTCCCAGGTCCTTCCCAGCAGAGCTGCTCTCCAGTAGGTCAGCCCCAAGCCTGTGCTGGTTATTCCTACCCAGGTGCAGGACCCTTAACTTGCCCTTGCTGAACCTCATCAGGTTTCTCTCCTCCCAACTCTCCAGCCTATCAAGGTCCCACTGAACAGCAGCACAGCCTTCAGTTGTGCCAGCCACTCCCCCCAGTTTCACCAGCAAACGTGCTGGGGGCACATCCTATCCTTTTATCCAGGGCATTGATAAACAAGTTGAATAACACTGGACTCAGTACTGATCCCTGGGAATGCCACTGACTACAGGCCTCCAGCTGGACTCTACTGTGCTGATCACAACCCTCTGATCTTTGCCATTCAGCCAGTCCTGGATCCAACTCAGTGTCCATTCACTTAACCCACATATCCTGAGCTTACCTAAAAGGAAATTATGGCAGACCTCCATTTCACTTTGTGACCCAGAATCCACACTTCCCTTCCCCTTGGACCAGAATCCCTCACCATTTCAGAAAACCCTAACTATGCTGCTGAGGAAGTTATTACCAGTAAACAACAATAACATCAGCCACATCCATCAAAATGCACTTTTAGGAAGTTACTTTCAGTCATCGGCTCTTCCTGGAGTCCCTTTCCTCTTTCTTTCTTTCTTTCTTTCTTTCTTTCTTTCTTTCTTTCTTTCTTTCTTTCTTTCTTTCTTTCTTTCTTTCTTTCTTTCTTTCTTTCTTTCTTTCTTTCTTTCTTTCTTTCTTTCTTTCTTTCTTTCTTTCTTTCTTTCTTTTATACTGCTTCTTTTTATTTTCATTAAACTTACTTTACATTTATAACCTCACTTAAAGTAGAAAGAACTTTCAGTATAATTCTAAAAACATTATGCAATTGCCATATTCTTGTCACAGATTCGAGACTTCTGTCATGCTGTGCTATATTATCCTTTTTTTCCATGGTTTCCTGTTCTGGGTATCAATAATTCTTGATCTATCCCTCTATCAAACTCTATCAATGTCTTATAAAAGCTTAACATAAGCATGATGAAATTACTTGTGGATTTACACTGTGGTTCTCTTTCATACTTCTGAAACACTTAGCAACATTTATGTTAGTATCCCTCACCCTCTGTCCAAACTGATTATCCAGAAAAACACTAAACTACTTTTCCAATTAATAAATAGTTATACATTCATTTCTTCTGTCTAGAAATGACCAGCATTTCAAATGCTGTTTTTAATCTTAAAGCTAAAGTGTTTGTCAGAATGGAGACATATTGAGACACATCCCTGCCACCATGTGCAGGAATCTGTGTTGCTCTTTCCTTAGATACTTGCCTCTCTTTAAAGCCTGACATTTCTTTTCTTTCTTCCTTAGACTCTCTAGACTTATATTTTGTATTACCCTCTCATATCACTCTCTCTTATATAAAGTTGCTTCTTTTTCTGGAGAAACACAAAATGAGATATTGTGACTTTGAAATTGGTTTTGTACAATAATATTGCATTACATAGAATAATAGTCTTATAAACGCAGTCAATTGCGGATCAAATGTAGTCCATATCAGTTCAAAATAAAAGGTCTCTTCTCCCCTTCCTCTCTCTATACCGTGCTGTGTAGCAGGAGGAAAGCTGCCACATGCAACACAGGCAGACAAATGATTGATAATTCTCAGGACCCACAGCATATTTTAAACTGGTCACCTCAAACACTAGAGCAATGCAGGTTGCCTTTTCTTTTCTTGTAGTCATCTTCAACGTGGTATTTTGGAGATAGCAGTGGGGCTTTCAGTAAAATCAACCAACAGGAATTTCTCTTCAGACTGCGACTTCCCTGAATATCAAAGCATAGTTTCGATGGAAAATCAGACTAGAGAGCAGAGGGACATCAGCTTCTAAGAGAGAAAAGTGCAAGAAACCGGAACTGGCATTTAATTACCTTTGATACCTCTACTACTCCGTCAAATCTAGCTAAAATCAATAGATTTAAAAGCCACAGGAATAGGGACGAGACATACACATACACAGACAAATGTGCATGCTGACCTTCTGCCCATAGTGAACATTGCTACAAAGCTTACTTGGCTGATGTGTTCAAGGGATGTTCCATGCTGCTCAAAGGGACAGCATACACTGTGATGAGTGGCCAGATCTGTGTGAAGCAGAAAAGACATCCACTACATTACACTGAGACATGCTTCATTTGTAGTCTGGATGCTGCACAAGTGCCCTGTAGTACGTCTAGAAGCACATACAGTGACAAGTGGGTTAAGGAAAAAAAGTTGAAGGTGGTTTCATCCAAATTTCCTCCTGCTTATTGGACTGTTTGATAGGAAATATGGCTCCATAAGGCACACCTATTTCCCCTCTGTAGGCTGGAACAGATGGACAATACCAATCTCTATTTGAATCAAAGGCAAATGCTGTCATTTCTTCTCTATGGTGCCTGAAAGAATGGCATTTCAGTAGACTATGTTTTGCCTTAGAGAGACTTTAAAACTCCCCAGAAGTTCAACCCTAGATAGTGTTGCACTGGATGAAATTGGAGACAAAAGGACAGAAATAAGTCGATAGGACCAGTGGAAATTTTATGTATAAGGTAGGATAGTTACAAGGGCACTAAGGGTTCACCAAATGCCTGATCAAGAACTAGATTTATATTTTCAGACTTCTTGAAAACTAACTACTCAAAATCTGATGAATTACCATTCATCTACTGAGAAACCTTTTCATCATATCTACATTTACATATATATGTACACATATAGGAGTATATTTTTTAAGTTTAACTTTTTTCTGTGTTTAAAATAATCCTTATAGCATTCAATTTTGCTTCTATCTTCATGTATAAAGGATTAGATTGACATAGGTCTAGAATTTCAAAGATTTTTTATTTCCCTTTTAACAAGGTGAAATAAAGTACTATTTTCTCCTTGATATATTCTACTCTTCTTTTTCACACTAAAAAAAAAATTTCCTGTTTTTAGAGTTTTCTCCCTGACTTTTAAGGCACAAATCATCTCACAATCATCTCTAACTAATCCCAGCAAGGTAACAGTACAGGGATAATTTAATGGATTGGTTTATATTTGTCTGCATCAATGCCAAAACTGAAATTCCATTTATTTTGTGATATGATGATGATAGTGTCACTCTTTTGTGCTTTTCCCTTTTCTGTACTTTTTTTGCACAATGGAATGTGGTTTCTAGAACATATTACCAAACCTAAGCACTTGAAAAAGTGCTTAAGATCTCCTATTGAAAAAAAGGCTGTACTATGGGTGATGAGCTACTAATGTCAATTGTAACAGTTCATCCAATAAGAAATTGAGCCTTCAAATAATTTATTTTAATCACCATCATGACTCCTGATTGCATTTTTTTAGAGGAAGGACCTTTTGTGAAGGCTGAATGGGTAAATTTATCTAACTGGTCCTCCATGGGAAAAATTCTAAAATGCAAAATACTCAAAAAATTTCACAGCAAAAAGGTAAGGGAAAATAGGATGGGAAGAGGAATGTAAATCTGATAAATTGTAATTATACATATCGTTAGCACAAAGCAATGACTAATGGAAAATGATCTCTATAGCCAAAGAATCGCTGAGAAACTATTTTTTACACAATGATCATACAGAATGGGTTCCCTCCTTCCTTTTTTCTTTTAGTTGAATAAAAACTATCTTTAGTCTTGTCCCTGACTGGGAATGCTCATCATCTGCAGCTGGAAGGCATTAGGTGTGTCCCTGAAGAACATCCTCCAACAGTTCCATCTGAAAGAAATCCAACAGTGCTCCAAAAATTTCTCTAATATGAGCTGAATCAAAATGAGCTGGAGCCATTGACAAATTAATTGAAAACCATGTTTCTGTTCCAAACTAAACACCATTGCAAACTCAACCTGTAAAATAGTTCTAGTTACTTGAATTAAATAAAAGATGTTTACTTATCAATGTGCAAAATAATATTACATTGATTAAAATATTACAAAAAAAGGAGAGAGACACAAAAATTGTCTGTTTCATTACATTTAATCTAAGAAGTCTAACTACTTCTTTGATAATTTTGATTATTGTTTCTAGACATATAAACAGTTCTTCATTGGTCTTAACATTGTTCACTGCTGCTAAAACTATGAGCTTCTGAAACCCATTCATATATGTAATGATATCTGGGATGTAATCCAAAATCTCCAACCCAATTATTGTAATTATGATAAAAAAAATAGGAAGAAAGATGGAGAAGAGAGAATAATAACTATGTTTTTCCCCCCACCCTCTATCTCTCTAGATTGCTAGTCTTATAGAGGCTGTATCTTTTTAAATCTATGAACTGCAATTAACACAACTAAATCCTGATCTCAGGTCTCTACTTCCACAACATCAGCAGTAACAGGTGAGCAAAAGATATCTATGGTATTACTCCTGTACCTAAAGTTATGGATCTACTTAAGTGCTTTGCTGATTTTGACCTAGATGAGGAGCTAGGAGGGAACTTGCTACTTGAGCCATGTACAGTGGTTGTTGAATGTCCATAAATTCCACCTCACTGATCATCATATTTCAAGTAGTCATATTATTTCACTACTTCCTAATTGATATTCACCCTCCAGTGATGGAGAAAAAAACTTAGGTGCAGTTATTTTGTTGTTACTATTGCCAATTTTTTAACTAATTTTGCTAAATTTTTGTCGCCATATTTTAGGTAGGTACATTACAACAAACATTGGTTAGACCAAACATTGGCTGATAAACTCTTTAATCTGTTTCCTCCAGCAATGGAATTTTCTTAAAGTTTAGTTAATTGGGTGTAGATTTAAGATGGCCAGCACTCAAACACTTCACTAATAGAGTTGCATGCTTTACTGATCTTAACAGTTGAATGGTATATTTCATTTATGTTCATTTGCATAATTTGCTGATTAAACTACATGTTTAATCTGTTGACCTTTAGACTGTACTTATCCTACATTTACAGAGATGTAATCAATGTGCAGATTTTACTGAACGGAGCAGACATATCAAAGCTTACTTAGCCCTTAGAAAATTCATTTAAAGCTACCAGCACACTGTCTCATTGCTGTTTGTTGGTGTTCCTTCTCTTCCTCCCTCAGGTTCACTGGATGGAAAATCAAAATAATCCACATAGATAATAAACAAACAATATTTACCACAGGCTATATCTAGTCCTGCAATGAAGGACACAAAAACACTGAGACAAAATTGTCAAGTTTGTAAAGTCAGCAAAACCAGACCCAAGGAGCAGGAAAACAGATCTGCTGTTCTTACCATTCCATGCATATCTGATTCACTTCTGTGAGCTCTGTCTCCTGAAATGCTTCCCATAACACTGATAATGAGATAACTTCAGATGACAGGAGTTGAATGAAGCATCCCTTACAACTTATTTGTTCATAAAAATGTACACAGAGTTCACCTGAACAGTGAGTCCTGGCAGAAAGCCCTACAACAACGCTCTCTCTATTATTTTGGTTTCCATCTGTCTGGGACAAAAATACAAAAGCAAAGAAGACCTTATTGTCAGGGGCGATATCCAAACCATTCTTTATGGATCAATGGGGGAGTGAATTTTTTACAAAATAACTACTTCATCCTCAAAAAACTTTTTAACCTTTTCTCATCTTCATGTAACTAAAGAATGAAGTGTTCAAAAATTTCCATTCTCAAAACCAATAAAACTATTCCATCTTTTTTTTTTTTCCTGCTATTTGTCACTTATTAAGTGAGAACTCACTTCTTGATGGTGAAGGTTAAAATCACTCAGAAAAAATCCACTAAGCAGGTGGGAATTACCTAGAGTATTTAAAAAAAAAAGCATGAACCAGATTCTTGGTGCATCTGAGGGCAATCATCTGGATGCAAGCCTGTGCAATATGCTTTCAGATGACCCTGTCTGAGCAGGGAATTTGACCAGATGGCCCATTGTTGTCCCCTCCAACCTTACCCGTTCTGTCATTCTGTAAGGGCAACAACTCGTGTTTTAAGCACCTCGGAGCAACTCTGGCTGCACTTGAAACAGATCTTCAGGGATTTATTTGATTGCCTGAAGACTAGATCATGGATCTAGGTCTAAGACAACCTTGTTGTTTAATCTTCAGAATGTCATCTGTCAGCCTTCTGACCAGTACTATCTTGTATTAAGTTCTAAAGTTGACTTTTGTGTGGGAGTCATAAATGCTAGGGAGCTGCCTGAGGCTAGAAAGCCATAGGCTATCTACCACTGAGTGTAAGAATGACCCTTTTCAGCAGTTATGTTGGGCATAATGACATAGTTGATAAGTTTTTTCCCTTTCATCAATTAATTTAAATAATGACCTATCACCAACATTGGTGAAAATTTGCTTTTCTGTTCAAGTTGAGAAGAATAAGCTATTGCTTCTTTCAGAGAATGAGGTGGAAATTTGCAGATCAAAAACATGGTAAAGTTTCCAGTTTTTCCAGACTGAGAAACATGAAGAGATTTGAGAGAGGAGCATACACTGTATTGGAGAAAACCTCAAGGAATTTATACTGTACCTGCAGCAGCATCACCAGGGGGAAAAAGAGGTTGTTGATACAAATTCAGTCCCAGATGGGCAGCCCAAGGCTGGCCCAGTCAGTAGCAATCTGGATACCTGAGGGCTGTTAACAAAAAACCACAATATAACAGAAACAACTGGAATTAAAGCTGAAGAAACAGAATAAGAGATGGCCAAAAAATAAAAATATCTGGGAGTTGCTGAAATGGAGACCCAGAGGCAGTCAAAACTGATGAAAGTGGAATATGTGCTTGAACTGCTATGGAGGTGAGGCAGTGAACAAGATCCCAAGAGCCTCCACCAGCTGCAATCACCATCTTTGGTAAGTTGCATCTGTAGAATAACTTGTAGTTATAATATTGCATCTTTAGAATAGCGCATGTAGAATAACTTTCATATCTAAGTAGTTTTTATACCTACTGAAAGTCTGTACAGCTGGCATAAGGCAGCAAAATTCTGTAAAGTATCCCTTTAAATGTCCAAGCAGGTAGGACAAAGATTATCTTTTCTCAGCACCCTATTTCCACATGAACTTTTTGCAATACAAACTGCATAGAAAAAAATTATTTAGCAAGTTCAGTATCACTATGGTATTTTAGCATCAGCAATTATGGAACTTGCCAAACCACAAAGGAAAGAGTTTTAAGAAATTATCTATGAATTATATACTTTGATGTGATAAAAGCAAGAAATCTTTCGTTGATGATGCATTGCTGATTTTTTTTACCTCTTAGGTAGTGTTGCATTGTGGCAAAAAATGAGAGAAATTTAAGAAACTCAAAAAGATTGAATAAATAAGTACAACGCCTATCTTACCCATAAGCATTCTTACCTGTAAGCATTTAGAAACTACTTTTCAGCAACAGAAAAGAGGGGAAAAAATAGAAACTTCACTATGCATACAGAAAGAGAAGAAAGCTGAAACTAATCAGACATGAGCTTAGCTTTCCAAACTCATATAAAACTCAGTTTTTGTGTGGATCAGCAAACCCTCTGCACTTATAGCATCCTATGTTGGTAAAGAGTGAATTTGAATCTCAGATTCTCCAGGGAAATGCACAACAGAAACTACAGTAAACTGTAAGCATGCTTAAGGTGAAGAGCAGCAGATACTTCTTATCAAAGCAGACATAATCCCAAGTCAAATAGTGAGAGCTGCTGTGAAATAAATAGAAATGTCAGTGCTAAGATATCGAGAAGGTAGGAAATGCCCCTTCAAAGAAAACCGACTGTGATCTATGTGGTGTGGTAAATTATAGTGATAATTGTGTGAATTTCATAAGCTGCAGTGACATAAATATTGGGTTAAGACCTTGGCATTAGGATAAAAGGGAAAGAAGTTCATGCAAATGTATGACCTTCATACATTTAGTGAGACAGTAAAAAAATCGTATAATAAGTGACTGCACTTGATGCATTCCACTTCATAAAATCATTCTTATTAATCAATTTCATAATTTTTGCATAAAGTACTTTAAAGAAACTCCTCTTTGAAAACAGGATTCTGTAGGGAAACACCCATGTGACAGGTGATGTGTTGCCAAGTGTGATCTCCAGATTGTATGTTCTAAGTACTGACCTGAGCTAAAGCACATCTACCTTCCACAGGTTGTCTTGGGCTATAGCAAAGTTATGATTAGTTTAAGAAACATTTTTGCTAGTCTAATAGGCAGAGTGAGATAAAGGACTGTGGTAGGCCGTGATATATTTCAGAAGAAGAAAAGGATATAGAGATTTGTTTATTTTTTATTAAGTAGCATTTCAATGGAGCTGAAATGGATATACACAATCCATTCTTAAGTGTGACCAAAGCAGAGAAATATCCATGCCTCTGATTCCCTTTTCTGTCTTTACATGCATCTCTCATATAATATTTACACTGGAGTAGTCTGAGGGTGGATAGCAAAAACATACAGCTAACTGTAAATATGTATTCAATTTTAAGGCGTGGTAATTTTTAAAATAGAAATCGTTAGATGACTGATGTTGTACACAGTAACCCAATATTGTAGAATTCCTAAACAGAAGAGAGAATTTTTTCATTAATGAAATATCTAAGAGATACCATTGATATATTTTGGATACATTAAATAAATCTATAAGTCTTGTAAATTCTGTGCTTAGGATAGACCAGAAGGTCTTTTGATAGCCTGAATTACGTACAAAATACTTAACAAAGTACAGTACACTGAACAGCCTGCCTGAATTCATATGAGTCCTGTGCGAAACAAGACAACTCTTCTCTCTTTAATTAAAGAGAATTTTATTAAAAAACAATTCACAGCAAAAACAATTAAAATACAAAAATTTGTTTGGGATTCAGTGGCCCAGAAATCTAGAGGATCTTGTGAACGCAGTAATAGGAGAGCTTGGTGGCCGAAACCGGCACAAAACCTCAAAGCAGGAGGATCTTACAGTGCTGGGGTGACTTAAGCTAGTCCAAAGTCAGAGTTTTAAAATGCATTTTTAAAAGCAGTTAGGCCTGCAGACCCAGCACCAGAACCCACCACCAGCTAACCTGAGGTGAGTGGCCCTGGTTGGTCCTGGGCTCTGAGTTCTGTACTGTCTGGGTCCCGCCCATGAGCGCCCACTGTCCAACCCCACGGTCCTGGATGGTGGGTGGGGTATCGAGGTCAGGTCATCTCAGTCCTCCAATGGCTCGTGGTTGTCTGGGGAGAGATGTCATCAGCTCCAAAGGTGGGAAAGGTCCTCATTAAATTCCAGGTTTCCAGGGAGCCAAATTGCAGGATAATGGTTGGGGTTTAAAACTTAGGCCTTGGCAGTCAGAAATGTAGATTTAAGAGTTGGGCTTAGGAACAGGTTAAAAGCTAAAACTTTCTGTAAAGATATTAAACTACAGTGCAAACCTTTTAAAACACCTTTAAAACAGACAAAGCTTATAAAATACAACTCCTACACTTTAGGTATTAGTTGAAATCCAAAAAAGGGACAATTTTGGAACTTTTATTAATTAGGGAACTTTAACTGAGAACTGTGTAACTCTTTTAATGAGCTATTAAGAAAATTAACTGAACAACTTTGTATCTGGACTGATGGGTCATACTTAAAGTGTAGAATTAAAACCTTTTAATATACAACTATCTGAGGTACTTAATATGCAAAGACCAAGCAATTAGGGTTTCATATATAACTGGTCCCAACATATTTATTATAAAATGATGCCTTGTTTTTGTATTTTCATTGTAACTAAGCAAACTTGCTTGACTTACCTTCAAATTCTGGTGTAGTATTACATATTATGAAGAAAAAAACAAAATCAAAAAGAATAGATTTTAGGTTTGTTTGGGCTATTTTTCAGTTTGTTTACTCAAACTGGTTATCAAAGTACTGCAATCACTTTAATTAACATAGAACATAGTGTGACTATCAATTTTATTGAAAATCAAGAATCCAACTGGATCACCAAAGCATGCAGCTGGATCCATAAAATATCTAATTGGAACATCAAAGTACGCACTGTAACACATAGGCAATATTTGTACGTTTTGAGGCATTAAAATCTGCAGCTGAATCAATAAAATATTGTTTATCAGAAGAGGATAAAAACCCAAACAATGAAAACGTGCTAGTGAATCATGAAGATGTTAAATGTGAACAGTTAAAAAGATCAGACATTATGTAAACACTTTATGTACTACAGTGTAAGTTGAGTAAAAAATACATGAAAACAAAACTAACAACATTTACAAAACCATCTTTCAGAACACTATGCCAAGCACAAAAAAATAGTCTAGCAGGATTTTAGCTTTGAGTAGCATTTCTTTGCTGAATATTTACGAAGTGTGGTTGCAATGATGTTTTTTTGATATTTCTAGCAAAATACATAACTAGGAGACAACAAGAAGGATGATTTTTTTTGATGGAACCTGCATGGTTTCTATGCATTATGCTTGTTTTTCATGGCATAGCACCCTTTGCCTTGGAAGCCCATGAGAACATTCATTATTTAGCATTATTTAGACTATATTTGAGTTATCTTCCTACTGGACATTGCTGTCGATTTTCATCAATACATTATTTCTCTTCATAATTTCACAACCCAAGATCTGAATCTAGATCTGAAATTTATCTAAGTCATATATAAGTCAGTCCAGCTCCACTGAACTCATGATTTACACTGGCAAAGTATTTATCTCAACTCTGCGTCTGGTCTTCCCAATGTAAGTCTAAGACATTTTTATGAAGTTTCACTTCCTGCATCAATTTGCATCAGATAAGGGGCAGATGTGCCAGAGTGCTCCAACTGCTGTGCAGTGATGCAAAGCAGTTACAAATCCAGCTTCCTGTGCCAAGTTCGTAGCTATTTTGGCATGCTGGAAGAGTGCAGAGCAAGAAGACTGCATCCATGAATGTAAACTCATGCCTTTTGCAGCTATGTCATTTGATTTAAAGTTGATTACACATTCACACCTTAAAATTTGCTATGTATACCATGATTTCCTTCTTTTTTGTCCACAAATCATTTTTTTTCTTAATATGAACAGTGAATACAAAGATTTCTTTAGGTTTTATAAAAAGAGAAATCATACAGACTTTGCAGATTATACTTGTGTAAGAATAACTCTGGGAATGACTACATCAAAAGAATAACTCCATTAAAGTCAATAGATTACAGCAATGAAGCCATAATACAGTCACAGAATAGGTACATAAACATCAGCAGGGAAATAAAAACATCTTTCTGCAAAACAGGAAACACACAGGCTAAACAGAAAGATATTAAACCTTTTGGAAGTAGATAGCCTGTGAGTTAGTTGCATCTATATGGTGAACAAGACTGTATATTCTAAAGTGTTTTGAACTGCTTCTTAGATGTAGGTGACCAGGAAATATAAGATATATAAAACAACCAATTTTTCAATTAATTGAAACAGCAAATTTTTGAGAGCATGCTCTCTGTCTTAAAAAAAATAACAACTTTTTCAGTGTTTATGAAATCCACAAGCTCTTCATAGTGACAATCTTGACTTTTAAGATTTTTTTTACTTTATTTTATATACAAAATTAAGAATTTTATGATCAGGAAATATCAAAGTCTCGTTTTACCACATTTTCAGAGTGAAGTTTGTTGAAAAGAAAGCTAAGTGGTGGTATTATTATTATTATTATTATTATTATCATCATCATCATCATCATTATCATTATTTCCATTATTATTATTAATAAGCAGCATAAAAAACATGAATGCTTGGGTATCTATTTTAGAAATGTACTTTAGGAAAAAAAAACAATATACCTGAAAAAAACCTATTACTCTTGCCACTCTAAGAATTAAAGTGGCAAGCTCATGTGAAGCCACATCTGTTATAAAGGTCCAATATCCTAAAAATATTATACTTTTTACCCTTTGGTATTACATTGGGATAAACATTAAAAGTCTCCTTCTGCTCATGCTACTATACTTGCAAATTTTGTTCAGTCTTTCTCTGTCCTCTATCAGATATCTTTTGTCCACACAGGTGGTTCATTGGCACCAGGAATTTTCTGGGAAGTAGTCTAAAGTTCTTACCTGCTCAGTGGCTGTAATTACCTCTAGAAAGTAATACACAGTGTCATTCCACAGAATTTTTTCTGTCCCTTCAAAGGCTCCTAGAAGAGAACATCCCAGCTTGCTGGCCCAAGGCTTTCCTGGCTCTGTCCTCACTCTACTTCTCTGAAGCTCCATTTGGACGGAACTTCCATGGACGTTTCTTTAACTGTAGTTCCTAGGGCTATCCGCCACGGGTCTGGTTGGCATCCTGCCTACATGGAAATACACTACATAAGGATGCGCACCTCATGTTCAATAAAGTTTGAAAGTGTTTGAGCCTAGCTGTAACATGTGTCTGTTATTGGTGAGAGCTTTAGTCTTGCGGTTTTTCACACCTTTCATAGTTATCAGCTATTTGCATTTCATATTTATTATCACAGAATCACAGAATGGGTCAGGTTGGAAGGCGCCACAGTGGATCATCCAGTCCAACCTCCTGCTCAAGTAGGACCATCCCAGAGCACATTGCACAGGATTGCATCCAGATGGTTCTTGAATTCTTCAGAGAGGGAGTCTCGACAACCCTTCTGGGCAACCTGTTCCAGTGCATGATAGTCTACACAGAAAAGTTCTTCCTTGCATCCAGGTGGAACTTCCTGTGCAGAAGTGTCTGCCCATTGCCTCTTGCCCTGTTGCCTAGCACCATGGAGGACAGCCTGGAACTATCCTTTTGGCACCCTCCCTTCAGATACTTGTAGACATCTATTAGTTTCCTCTCAGTCATTTATATTTTATATTTGAAAGTTAAAGACAACACAATTCCCAGTAAAGTGCCTGTTTAAACCGAGAATGTTACAAATTCTGTTTCATGAGCATATATTCTCTTCAAGTATTTACTGATATGACAGCACTTCTCAGTGGTAACAATATTTGCTCTTTGCTGGCTATCGAGCTGGCACGGCATTTCCTCACCACCTGTTTCCTATTGCTGTTTCTGTTATGTATTTTATTTTTTGTGTTTCTGCAATTACTTATTTTTTCATTATATCATTCTTCCTATATTTTCATTTTATTGGTACTATAACACATATGTTTTGTACCAGATCTTTTGTTAATCTACTCTTAATTTTCTAAAAATTTCATTAGAAATTATTTTTCTAGTAATTTATGAGTGCCTGACAACTTTCTTGTTGACTTCTGGACGTTTTTTCAGTTACTTTTTGACTTCACTCTGTGTCTTGGGGTGACCTGATTATTCCCTATTGCAGCTCCCTGCCCAGAAATTAGTTTTATGCCTTTCTATGCTTTTAAATTTAGCCTGGGTGGAAAGAGAAGGAAAAACAAACCCTCAAGGACACAGACAGAGATAACACACTCTCGCTCTCTGCATTTTTTTCCCCTCCTGGTTTCTTTTCTTCGACTTTCGGCTGCTGTGGGAGAGGAGTGGGGAGCACCCTGGTTTTTTCAGTGAGCTCTCAGTTTTTTTCCTTCCAGAGAGTTGAACTGTGTTTTCCCTGGAATTTCAGATTTTCCTTTTTTGTTCTGCTGGACTGTTCATCAGGAAGACTTTTTCCACTGAGCACAGAGTCCCTGGCCTTGGGCCAAGGCCCAGCTCCAAAGAGGAAAGACAGAGAGAGACCCCTGGAAGGACTGTAACCCTCTCCATGTATCAGAGGTTTTAACATTACTCTTTTACCTCTTCTCCCTTCTGACTCACTATTAACTCAGAATACAAGGAAATTCCCTTTGACTCCACTGATGAAACTATCAGAGATTCATACATATGTGTCTCCCTAGATGGTCCTTGTAACATAAAAAAACCCCATAAATTAGATGCTATGATATATTTTTAATGCTATGGAATATTGTCCCCAAATAGGCTAAATTATGTGATTGCAAACTGGCAGTAATTTTTGAAACACCCTAACAAAATCCTATTTAATGCTGATTATCTAGAGGGTATTAAAATCTGAAGATGTAGATGCATTGAATTTAAAAAAGGGTAAGCCTTCACAACTCACATTATGAATTCCCTTCGTAATGAAATTCATTAGCCACCCCAAATATTTATATCTGGACATGAATAAAACCCACCTGACTCTAAGCATACCTGGACATACCTAGACATTCATGAAGTAGATCTTCCTGTCTATTTGATGCAGTGCTACAGATATACCAGAAGCCAAATAGCTAATTATTCCACTAAAACTACAATTTATTAAACAGAAAGATTTGAGGTCCAAGATACGCTTTTAAATCATCATGAGAGCCTCTACTTTCAAAGAAAGACAAATAAGATATAGAAAGTCTTCCTTGGACAAAGAAGAAAATTTTCTGCCACAAAGGGTTTCCTGCTTTGTCTGGAGATACTGACCTTGCTGGTATTATGGCAACCAAGATCTATGCCAGGTTTTAGTTAGTGAGGAGAGAGCGGTGTACCTACAGATAGGTGAAGGTTAGAGATTATGACTGGGGGCTTCAGTCATAACCTTCTATTCAAAATTTCCTATTACCTAGCTTATAAGAAACATTCAGCATTTCCTAAGGGCTATTGTGAGTCACTCAAATCTGCAGACATGGTAGAGAAAATTGAAGGCTTTAATACACTAAGTAAGTCATATAAAGTTAAGGCACTGCAACAGCTTTAAAATTGATGAGGACAGAGAATAGAATTGAACCTCCAGTCCTGATTAGACTTTTTTCAGATTAAGGAAAATAGAAATAAACCAAGGCAGGTATTTTATTTTGCATCAGAAGAAAATCTGCTGAGTAAAAATAGTTTGTTTTTTTTTTTTTTTTTTTTTAAATCCAAGTTTATGAGCAAGAGTGAAAATTAAATTAATGGAGGACCAAAACCAACATAATTAGTATGCATTTCTAAAATCTCTCATTAAGAAGTAAAAGATAGCAAACAAAGAATACAAAACTATTAATACCAATAAGACTACACTTACTGAGAAGTTTTCTAAGAGGATATTCAAATAATGCATGTATATGAAAAAGAGAGTGACCAAAAATAGGCCATGGTTCAGTGATTACTGAAGCTGGTGGCAATAGGACAAAAATATTATTTCAGTATTTAAAGGCCATGTGTGTCAAGTGTCTGCAGAACGACCAGATCCTTTTGCTGTATTCTGCAGCCATGCACTGTTTCCCTACCTGAGCTCTGTAAATTTCACTGAGCTGTGACATATCTGTGTGGCATTAACAGATTACTTCTCAGTGCATTCACTCTTTTGTGTAAGAAAATAAGTATATAGACCACATCATGCTACACCTGCAAACAAATTATTATATTAAAGTTTATTCAAATAATTGACATTCCATATAAAGAGTTTTTTACAGCAAAGAAAACACTCTGAATAAGTATCTGTCCAGATATGTGTCAAAGTGATTTCACACATTTTCTAAGCCCAGTTTCTGATGTCTGTCAGCAGTCAGCATACAACACCAAGAAAAAAAGCTTATCTGATAAAGCGAGAGCAATATGAAGTACTATTATTACTATTATTTTATTATTGTTATTATTATTATTATTATTATTATTATTTTCATTCTCTAGTGGAGGACTGAATGAAGGTGATATGTGAAGGAATTCATCTGAATAAAATATATTCCCCCTGTATATGCCAGCAATATCTTACTTAGAGTTTAAAACAGCAACTAGTAAAGGGTAAAGTGGTATATTGGATAAAAGATGAATACAATATATAAAACATATAAAGGAGAAAGGAAGACTACTAAAACTAATTAGATTAATAGAGCAAGAGAAAGAAAAAAAAGCAAGAAGATGTTAGTTAACCCATTTAGGGATCTGGATCTTTCCAAGCCAAATGGTGCCAGCACATTAAATTATGTTATATGAGTTTCACCTTTATGTTGTTGCATTATTCTATATCAGTACCTAATGTGCTATGTCTGCAATCTCTAATCACAAATTCCCACTTGAAGAAGGTTTGCTTCACAGATTTATTCCTGAACCTACTCATTCAGAGGGAGTGATGTCTCTCTGGGCGCATTAAGATAATCCAGTGTTTCTCCAAAATTGCAAGTTTCTTTCATGAAAAACATGACATTCTCAGGCCCAGACCAGAGAACATTCAACAGGCAAACAGAAAGCAGGTAAGACTTTACAGGACAAGAAAATAAAATCCAGCCCATCCCTTTCACTAATAAATGAAGTCACCCCTTTGATGATCCCTTGGATCTTCCCTTTCTTAAAAGTAATATTCTTTGAGTAAATGCAAAAATGAATAAATGAAAATAACAGGAAAATAAGATAACATTATTCTTTTCTTCAAAAAGAAATTTATCCTAAACAACAGAAACATAACTTCCCTACAAGTGTTTTTTGAGTAATATTTAATCTCACTAATAAAAAAAACTCATTGCCATCTTATTGCATAAGGATTTTGCATTTCCTGTTCAGTCCCATAACTACACAGGAGAGTTTCATCAAGGACAGAAATCTTTGCAGGACAAACGATGTGAGTTTGAACATTAAATAAATAAATATTTAATATTATATATATCTATATAAATATAATTTGTCTCCTTAAAAACACATTCTTTCTGGTTTTATCCATAGTGTCAAAGAAAATCACTTCCAAATGACTGCTCTTTAAAAGTACTATATACATACTGAACATTTAAAATAATTGTAATTTCAAGTGACTTGCTAAAATTAGCCCTGAAAATGAATCCCAAAGACAAGTGGAACAGAAGAAAAGAAAAGCATCTTTGACAACTTATTCCTCCTTTGTATTTCCAATTCTTTTTTTGCTTCATTTTTTTTCCTCCTTTCAATAAAGTTGAAGCTTTTGATTCAACAGGACTTAACTTTCATTATTTGCTGGCATGAATTGTCTAAACTAGAACAAGTCCCTGAATCAGTTCTTAGTCATATGCATGCAGAAGAACCATCCAGTTCCAACCTCTGCAAAGGGCAGGGACACCTTTCACTAGACCAGGTAGCTCAGAGCCCCATCCAACCTGGCCTTGAACATTTCCAGGGATGGAGCACCCACAACTTACGTGGGCAACCTGTGCCGGTACCTCACCACTGCCACAGCAAAAAATTTCTTCCTTATATCCAATATAAACCTACTCTGTTTCAGTCTGAAGTGACTCTCCCTTGTCCTGTCATTGTATGCTCTTGTAAACAGTCTCTCTCCTTCTCTCTCTTAGGCTCCCTTTGGGTACTGGAAGGCTGCAATTAGGTCACACAGAAGCCTTCTCTTCTCCCCGCTGAACAAACCCAAACATCTCAGCCCTTCCTCACAGGAGAGCACCGGAAAATATTGGCTTTCTTGGCTGTAAGTGCACATTGCCAGCTCATGTCCAATCTATGATTCTATGATGAAATATATATTTGTGGGTGTAGGGTTTTTCTTCTTCCTATTGTTAAATCTTTATTCTCTGTTTTTGACATCAAAGTTATTTGCACAGAAGCTAATCATTATGTCACAAATATTATATCAGGTAGTGAATAAATAAGAAGACATCTGCTATCTTTGGGGACCATCTGTCAGACTGGGGAATTAAGGATGCGTTGTTAAATTTAAATTATATTAATTATAAGCACAATAGGAGGATATAATAGGCAGTACAAGAGCCTAGTGCTCTCTGACTTCTTTCATGAAAAGCAGGAAGTGTGGCTGTAGTCAAGAGAATTGCTACAACAACATAAAGGAGAGGTTATATTTGTGAAGAACAGAAAAATGATTTTAAAAAAGGAGGAAACAAAGAAACAGCTTTTGCATGGCCATGGGTATTGGATGATATATTTGAAGATACTCATTTAAAAAGGCATTTAAGCACATGCCAGACTAGAAGTACACAGTCAAATGTCAGGTAAATTACCAAAATATGAGAAGTATTTCAAGAAATTGAAACTTTGTAGCATAAAATTTTCCTTCAGAGACTTCATTCTCAGAATCATTCTCAGACACTTTGACTTGTATCAGGAGTTTTGATGTCAGAACTATACAATAAGTAAATCTTACTAAAGGTAAACATATTGGACAGATTTAGGCACAATCTGAAAGTGGCAATCAGTGTTGGAGGTAGAATATAAGAAAATATTCAAAGGAAATACTGCTGCCATGTCAGGTTGTATATGGATATATGTACTACATAATGCATTGTATTATGTATTATATATTGTATATATTCACATGCAGTCTGTGCCTGTGCTTGAAGCACATCCATCTTACATGTTTTGAGTAGACACAAATACAGTGTTCTTAGGATGACTAACAGTGCTGATTTGATTCTTCTTCCTAAATTCATAGAAGTTTATCCAAATATTAAAATGTTAATTAACAACCAACTGAATACAACTGATTAGTTATCTGAAACATAGTTTTAGTAGTCTTGCTCTTCTTTCTGCTCTCTCAGAAGACATCAGCTATGCACATTAAGTATTTTCACTGCTTTGACTTAAGCTTTGCTAGAGATATACGATCATCTATGGTTTTCGCAAACCATGTTTTGTACAGTCTCTCTCTCATACTTCATACAGGGTCTCATATGTTTTCCTCTGCACTTCTTTGTTGCTTCAGGCAATTAAATAAATCGATTCCACTTTTATTCTTTCCAATTTCATTTTTTCTCTATATCCTCCTGCAGAATAACTTGCATTTATGACTTTACCTCAGCTCTTCTAACTTAAGATACCTCTTTCCACATTTACTTCTACAGAACCCACTGAACTCAGTTGACTCTCTCCCTGTTGAATTCAGCAATGGTAAAAAAAAAAAAGCAGGAAAAAAACAATACTTTTGAGAAAAGGAAGGTTAAAATAATTATTAACACATCATCTCGGTCATTGTCTTGAATTCCATTTCATCCACACTTTCCTCAGTCAATCATTGTCAAACGCATTTGCAGATTCCTCACAGCAGAATGGCAGTTTTTCTCCCTCTTTTAAAGCCATTCTGAAACTCTGGAAGTGCCCTGTAAATAATTATAAAAGATATTGGGAATACAATGCATTTCAATGCAATTCCTATGCATTGATTAATACTGTAGCCAGAAGCTGGAGTAAGATAAGATTCAACACACATTCCAGTTTATTGGGATCTAGATTCGTGAATCAACTTTATTTGTTTCATTGTGATTAAATCATGGTATGGATCTCACAGTTTTTATTTTATTTTTATTTTGTTTTTACTACTCAGATAATCTGGTGAATAATATTCACAATAAAAGGAAATTGACAGGAAAGGAACCTGAATAGTTTAAACTGTGCTCCACTAATTAATTTAATTTCTGCCTAAATGGAACCTATCAAACAGAATTTTTTTTTTTTTTTTAAATAGATGACAGAATTATCTTTGGGGAAAAAAAGGAGACATTTCTGTATGATTTGTCCTCTATTGGAAGTTTTGCTATAAATATTCCCATCTCATTTTAGTCTTAATACAGAACCTTAAAGAAAATTTATAAAAAGAAACAATGCTTTCCCTCTCATGTTCCAGAAATTCTGGGTTATTCCTATTATCCCAAAGTTCTCTCAATGTCATAATTTCCATATATCTTTCAGTACATTTTTACAAAATCTGTTGTACTGTACTAGATGCTATTGTTAAAGAGACTCTCTAGTTTTATAGTTACCTGGAATGACTTCCAATTGTAACTTCCAAGGAAATTTACATTAACTTGAACAACAGAGTATTATGAGATCCTCTTGTCTTTGTATTTACTTATGAATCTTCTTGGAAAACATCAGGAAGGAATACAGTTAAACACTTCTATGTGTTCTGAGTCTTCAAAATACCTCTCATTTTGAAAACATCTTTCATGTTACAAGAAGACCTCATTCTTAGAAAGTCTGGCTGATCCCAAACCGATTGTGAAATATTGCCAGCTTATAGACAGTGACACCAGTACACAAGGATGTGGTGTGAATTATTATATGCTTAATACTACTACTACTACTTATAATAATGTAACTGAACCATATACTTTCTATCAGCCTGGGTAACTAGCTTCCAGAACATCTTTACAGCTTTCACAATTAATAAAAACCTCCAGAGGCAAAAACAAAACAAAACAAATCTTCAGCCATCAGTGTTATATGAACCATGCTGAGAAGTCTGCAGGCTAGTATAAAAAAAACTTGATATAGACAAAAAAAGATATAAACAAGTTCTACAGTAATGTATAGTGGAATTAATGAGAAATAATTCTAAATCACAATTGTACTCATAAATGGAATATACATTACATTATAAATCTGTCCTAGATTTTAAATTTCTAAGCTACACGAAGAGGGGATAAAACACATCACAGCTTTTAAGAATGAGTTTATTCGAGGCTTCTTTTGTTAAATAACACAATAAAGGTTAAGCCATGTCATCACTGGCAAATGTATGTTTTATTGACAAAATGAATGTAAAGGGTTGGGATAAGAGCAAGCAGAAGACCTCTCTCAGCATTCCTGCTGCATCACATCCCTATTGTTTCTGACTCCTTAACGTTTCGGTGCTCACTGTGGCAAAACATTAAACTACATGTTTCTGGTATCCTATCAATGTTTTTCATTCTCCATAGGAGAACTTCAATGACAACTGAGCTTCACGGAGTTTTCCATTATGAAATTTCCATTTCCGATAGATTCCAAACCAATAGCTTAACTACAGGAAGTTATTGTGGGCTTCCAAAATATAATTCACTCCTGATCCACTGAAAAGGGGGCTGTTCACAGCTTGAATATAACTTGGCATTAAGTAAGGAGAATAGAAGAACCGTGCTTTTTGAGAGAACAAAGTGGATTTTTTTTTATTCTTCCATGGAGTTCACAATAAAAGCATGGTTTTTCCTTTATCAAATATAAAAAATGAATGTACTCTCTGGTTCTAACTTCCCAAAAGAATAGGACTGACAATTTGCTCATTGTTTCATGAATGAGTGTCATCCAGATTCCTATTAATTCTTCATTGTAAAAAATATTTCGAAACCCTTTCAGGCCTGGATTCAGCTTACATGTGCTGCTAGATATAACCCTTCCCTCAAAGGAGATCAAGGATATTTGTTTGTGATTGAATTACCAATAAAGATTTAGACTATATTTAAGTGTATCTATACAAAGGATGAAGGTTAACACAAATGTGCAAGAAGGAGATTGCAGATTACCAAAAAAAAATTTTAAAAAAGGCCAATATTTAATGTGTTTGGGAGGGCTTTTACTCTGTGGAAGTACACTAACACTGAATGGTGCATTTTTTAACTCAAAGTATTAGCAGTTCTGCCTGAAAACTTTATAAAACCCTGCCTTTGTTATCACAGTGCCAAGCCATTCGTACATGTCTTCGGGAAGCGTCTATCATCACTTGCAGGGAGGTGATCACCTACAGAAAAATTAATGTCAGTTAAGTGTCTTCCCAAGAAAACCATTAAATCAAAACTTTTTAATGCCAGGATGCACAATATCAATGAGTCTTAGCATCCATGCTGAAAGAATTATCTCTTTAAAAGGTATGTAATGCATTTATTATGGTTTAATTTTTCTCCATCAGTATTTTGACAGCCCTAAAAGTTGCAGGTCTATGCCATTAAAACAAGTGAGATGGGAGCATTCTATTCTTGGTTCATTGTCAAGGTTTTACAACTATAACAAATTAATTTCTGGCTAGTTGGCTAAATTAGGTTAATATATACAGAAAAACAGATTCCTTTTCCCCCATAAATCCAAATGGTAAAAGATAAATAATGAAGTCCATGAATCAGGAATGGATTTAACAATTTTAATTTATTGTGACTGAAAAGTGTCAATTAGAAATTTAGGCATAAAATGAAGAAAGGGTCATTTTCATATTATATGCAACCATAACATTTCTGGCTTTTTGAAAACATCTGTAATAGTATTTGCAATAATAATAAATTCTAAGGGCTCCCATCCTCATGTGGTATTCTGCGAGACAAGTGTATAAAAACAGTTTGAAATGGAAAATGTTCAATCTAATTTTTTCCCCAGGGTTTCTCCACTGTTTGATTAGAGAGCGGCTGCATTCAAACATATATTACCATTCTGTCAGCAGCACTCACAGACTTGTACTTTCACTGCATGATAAATGAAGTTTACACAGTTTATGTTGTGTGAGGATAGAGTCTAGTGATGCGGTGATGCACACGTGATTTGTAAATGTCTGATTTGATTAATCATTAAACATTACATAGTCTTAAACTTTCAGGAATTCTGTGCAAACATGGAAATTGGGTGGGAATGATCTGCGGGGCGGTGTACATTACCCTAGAACTACAGAAGTAGAGAAAACATACAAGCTTCTACCATCAATGATCTGGCTGACAGAAGTTTTTTTCCCCAGTTATATTTGTTAAAGAATTGTATTTAAAATAAATCCAGTGTTTAAGCAGGTTTATTTGTTGACACAGTCAGAGAATCACAGAATATCCTGAGTTGGAAGAGACTCAGAAGGATCATTGAGTCCAACTCCTGGCCCTCCACAGGCACTCCAAGGGTCACGTCACATTCATGATAGAACTGTCTAACTGCTTCTTGAACTCTGTCAGGCTTGGTGCTGTGACCACTTCCGTGGGGAGCCTGTTCCAGTGCCCAAATACCCTCTGGGTGAAGAACCTTTTCCCTAATATCCAATCTAAACCTACCTCTGACTCATCTTCTTGACTTTTGCTTGGGTCCTGTCACTGGTCACTACAGAGAAGAGATCAATGCCTACCCCTCCTCTTCCCCTCAGGAGGAAGCTGCAGACTGCAATGACGTCTCAGCTTACCTCCTCCTCTCCAGGCTGAAAAGACCAAGTGACTTCAGATGCTCCTCATGTGGCTTCCCTTCAAGGCCCTTCACCACCTTTTCTTCCCTCCTTTGGATGGTATCTAATAGCTTCATGTCTTTTTTATATTGTGGCAACCAATACCAACCCCAGCACTCGAGGTGAGGCCACCCCAGTGCAGAGCAGGGCGGGAAAATCCCCTCCCTTGCCCGGCTGGCGATGCTGTGCCTGATGCCCCCCAGGACAGGGCTGGCCCTCCTGGCTGCCAGGCCACTGCTCACTTATATTCAGCTTGCCACTGATCAGGACCCCCAGGGCTCTTTCCATGGCACTGCTTTCCAGCATCTCATGCCCCAGTCTATATATATACATCATACATACATTCCCCTTGCAGTGTGGCTTGGCAAGCAGTACATACGCAAAATGTGTAGATATTACATTATGACTTTGGGATTTCTTTTTACACAGACTATTCATCCATTCTACAAATTGATGGAGCAGTTTAAGGATATTTTCAGAAGGTCTGCCTCACTGAGAAGGAACACAGAAAGCTGGTCTTCTCAGGTTTTTTTAGTGCAATATCAAAGTGGACTTGTTCACAGTTTTAAAGGGCCTAAAAAAACCCCGATAGTCCTGATAACAGTAGGCTCTTCCATTTGCCAGGTAAGAAATGCTATCAGTCAAAAATCCAACACTGACATCAGAAATGATCACATGAAGCTTATCATTCAGTCTTGTAGAAAAAAGTTAGAGCAGACTGTACATTCTCCATTTCATCTAACTTCTTTCAAGCGTGAAAGTTTTTCTAAACATTTTGCATTGACTGGAAATAACCATGGCTTGACACCTGCAAGTCTTTTGATTTAAGAAAAATTTCAGACTAGATTATCCTGATAGTACCTCCTAGTGTTAAAAAACATAAATGCAAGCCACTGGAGGGGATTAAAAAAAGACAGAGAGAAAATCCTCATACTTTAGGTCATGAGCTAGACTTAACTACAGTGGGCAGTAGAAATAACTGTGAAGAGATAGATCATCCCTAGGGATCTGCAGCACTTTTCCTTGGTGCTGCTCACAGGTAGAGCCAAAGGACCCAGCTAGACTAACAATACTTTTTCCCATAATTTACAGTACTGGCATCCAGGCTGTAGTCTCAGAGTTCCAAACTGCCTATGACCTTTAAGGCATAGACCCAATGTTTCAGCACCTTTGACTTTGTGAAATACATATTTATTGACTGAGGGGGAAAAAAACATGCTTGCTCTATCTGTATATTTATCTTAAGATGAGATCTACCCTCAGGCAAATATTCTAAGTTTCTAAATACCGTCTTTAACCATATAAATATCTCTTAAATAGAAAATTATCAACGTTTTCAGACAGGTAATGTAATAGATAATTGTAATAAGTCACACTGACGGGAAACTTATTCAAGGACTTCTACTTTTCTTCTTGGGTGCAAGACACGACTCTGTATCACTGAGAACATTGTGTGAATAATCTATTAGAAATAAAACCTTGATTTTTTTTTAAAATTCCTTTCCCATAAACCTGAAAGATTAAGAATCCAAAATTGTTATTAAAACAACCTAAAGAAATATGCTATAAGTCATAGCTTTCATTTTAATACATAACTAACTTTCTTCTTTCCAGACAACTTATTAGAGTTATTTGTTTTATATTGTTTTTCCTCTATATCAATCAGAAAAGCAGGACCATGGTTAAAAGCAGAGAACATCTTTAAGTGTAAATGAATACAAGAAAAATTCTATTCACAAGACATTTTATTTCATATTCTCCTTTATATTTAGTTCTGAATTAGTTTTTACACGTGAGTCTGAAATATTTTTTGGAAAAGATATCAAATCACCCCTGTTAACCTCCTGTCAGGCTCTTAGTGGGTCCAAATGAGCCCAGCTTGAACATTGTAACCATTCTCTATCAGTTCAGTTTGCATCACTTTCTTCTAAAGAAAACACTGAGGTGGCTTCAGAGTTTGTGTCTTTCAGACGACAAGGTGATTACATACAGCAAAGGATCTTCAGATTAAGGAAAGGAAAAAATGAACATCTTAAATTAAAGCAATCAAGGTGTCAACATTATTTAAAAAAAAAAAAAGAAAAAGAAAAAAAAATTACTAAGTGTAATCCAGCATTTGTTTTCCATACAGGAGTCCTATATGAGATTTTGCTGCTCTAAGTCAGCAGGAAATTCCCCTTATCCCAAAAACATTGTGTTCTTCACCTCCATGTGCTCTTCTATTCTTTCTCTCCATGACATTTTTTTCTACATGTCTTCATAAACATTTATATCCTCTTTTTCTTCTTCTTTTCAACTCTTGCTTTCATGCTCAGTTCCTGACTCTAACCAATTTAGAATTAATATCTGAAAAAATAATGGCCATGTTAAACAGATATAGAAATAAGTATATATTTATATAATTTTATTGCTGACTTAGCTCCATAGTTTTCAAACTGACAGATTGCTTGGATCATAAATAAGGAAAAAAAAAATCATATTGCTTATAGAAGAATTTGTTCTTCCTCAGGATAGATCAGCAACTCTTAGAAACTTTAATGTATTGCTCACTGTAATAGAAAGGGGCAGCATGTGCAGAATATTTTATTTAAATGTATTGATCTTTTGACATATGGTTAAAAAAAAAGAGAAGAAATTCTAGGAGATCCAATGAAAAAACCCTTAAATTATATTTTGCAGTAGTTTTGCATATATCAACTGAAAACTCCAAAACAAAATTATTTACAAATATATTAATACTTGAGCTACTCATTTATCATATAAGTGTCAGACAAGACTCATAAGTCTCTTTCATGTATTGTTGATGAAGGTCACAGAAAGGCAGACTTTCAGATGACCTTCTCTCTCCCTAAATTACTCCAATGAAACTGTAAAATGAACATGTCATGAATACTATATGATTTTCAGTGGCATACACTCCACCTAGGTGATCCTTTCACATCAAATGCAGGCTACCAGATGCTTAAGCTGTAACTGGGTAAGCCTATCCTGGACTTTTACATCTCCTGATTTTTCTGCCTGCCTAGATGAGGCAGAAATTGTATCTTTTAAATCCTTTAACAGGTAAAGAAATTGTGTGTTCGGAACTTAATGGGTTGCATAAATAGCTGTGGGACATAGTAGTTGGTGTAATTATTTCTGCAAGGAAATAAGGTCTCCTTTCTGCCTCATCCAATAAGCATTTTTTTGTGGTAGCTAAACACTGTCTTGTGGTCTCTCTTCACCAGAAACTTGCACCAACACATGGAGAACAGAGATGATCTCCCTGAGAAATTTTTTGCTCCTAAGGAAACAACATCCATAGGGAATATCCCAGAAGCCATATGCATGCATCCGGAGAGACATATGCATACTGGCTATATATTTGGGTGGTGGTGATTAGCTGTTAGTGCTGGGTTTTGTGTAAGCTCTAAACTGCCTTATACTGAAATAAAACTCCTTTGACAAACGAGGACATCACTAGCAATTGAAAAAGAAATAACAACTTTGAATTCGAGGCAGATGTTCCAGAATTAGTGGTTTCATAACCCTCTTAAAAACACAACTACACCTAAACAAGAAGTTCCATCTTTACCTGGAAAAATAAGTTCTTATATTTCCTGGTTGGACAATTTCAACTCTAGTATCATCAGTACAGAAAAGAGACTGAAAGAAGAACTCCAGAGAAGTGATGATTAAGAAATTCTTAGCTATTTATCACCTTTTTTATTGAGTGTTGTATTTCTGGCTGGTTGGGTATGCATTTATGACTGATGAATTTAGCATATCAACTGTTTTCATACTGTATTCATAAAATACTTCTAATGGCTTATAATGGAATATTTTGCTTTTTGATAAAAAGAATAATCCATCAACACAACAGGCAGAATGGAAATGGAAGAAAACATTTGTTCAGAAAGCTTTTAAATTATGTTGTTTTTTCATGTTAACATTTTTTTTCCTCTTGCTATATCTATCTTCTTCCACGAGGACCAAATCGAGCAATTACATAGAAAACAACCACAAACAATATTGCCTTATATTTCGCATGTTACCAGGGGAACCAGCAGGGAATGATTTGCAAAATTGTTGTTTGCTGATCTCATGCATCAACAGCTGAAGTCCACAACTGTTGAATTTGGAACACAACAAGCTGAACTGTAGTGAAGTACAGAGGGGAAGCAGAGGGGCAGATACTGATGCCTTCTCTCTAGTGACCAGTGACAGGAGCTAAAAATGGCCTGATCTGTGTCAGGGGAGGTTTAGGTTGATATCAGGAAAAGGTTCTTCACCTAGAAGATGGTTGAGCACTGGAACAGGCTCCCTGGGAAAGTGGTCACAGCATCAGCCTGAGAGAGCTCAAGAAGTATTTGGACAATTCTCTCAGGCTCATGGTGGGACTCCTGGGGATGGTGCTGTGCAGGGCCAGGAGCTGGACTGTGATGATCCTTGTGGGTCTCTTCCAACTCAGCACATTCTTTGATTCTATGAAAGACTCAAAAGAAGGATGTTGCCAACATATATAATAAGGCACCCCAAATTAGAAACTTTCTGCCTTTCTCTGGTTCAACTACCCATTAGTAAGATGGGGTAACACAGACATGTCTTTTATAGGAATATTGGGGAAATCCATATACTATTGTCTGAGGTAGACTTGGATACCCTCCTGGTAGGCACTATAATTTTCCACATAATAATTAAAAATAGAGTGAACAGGACAAGTTCTCAAACTGAAGGCAGAAACTGTGATGATCAACAGAATACAGAGCAGCCTCTCAACCACGTGTATCCACCTATTTAGGTGGCAGGAAATGTGGGCAAATGATATGAGGACAGTTTTTTGCACTCGCTGAACTTAAAGTTTCCCAGATGGATTTAAGCTCTTACACAATTTTGTAGTAACTAATTAAATAATAAGAATGGTAGAGAACTGAAGAACAGGACAAAGGGATCTTTGCCCTATAATGTATAAGATGAGCAAGAACAGTTAAAAAGAAAAAATAAAAAAGAAGTCCTAAGATAATAATGTGCGTTTAGCAGTAAGTCAAACTGTACTCGCTAGAAATAACCATGAACTCCTTTTGAGAAAGTCTTTCTGTCAGACTCTCCTCACCATTAAAAAGTGATCAGTGGTACCACTTTGGTACAGCTCTGTGTATTCATTATGTACTAAAATGGTGCAGAAGGGAAAATTTAAAATTAAGTATGCACAACAGCCTACTCATGGTTACTTGGCCTATTAAATATTAGGAGAAAACTAAAACAGCTTGTTTGTTTTTTTTTTTTTCAAGACTGCAGAGGTGAGTGAGCCAGATAAGTCATGGATATCTTTACCTTTCAATTTTAGAATAACTTTTCTGGACAAGATTCAAATATTTACCCAAGGATTCCCAAGAATATTAAGTAATCCAATATTACACAAAATTGATTAATATTTCACTTTTAAAGAACTACAAAAACATTAATTAATACCTATGAAGATGTGTGGTATTATTATACATATGCCCTATGGTAGAATATCTGCCTTTTTAAATTCAGTTTTGAAACTGACAGATGCCACTATCAAATTCAATGCCTGCAGCACATTTGCTGACCTTCAGCAAGCTCTGCCTTTTTTATGTTGCAACACTATTTTGTTTTATTATTTTACCCGAAGAGAGCACTCTGTGATCAGCAAAGAGATGCTTTTATCTTAATAATTGTTCCCATAGTCATAAATATTCAGATTTTCAGTCTCTCAGGAACACTGTTCAGTATTTCTTGGTATTGACAAAAAGCAATGAAATAATTTCAAGCAAGACTCAATATACAAAAGCTGATAGTCCAGTTATGGCATTAGCATAAGATCATTTTTGTTTGTGCTTGCTAAGTTCTGTAAAATTCTAAGCTTGCAGAATACAAATCTTTCTCATTAGGTGCAGCTATATTTAATTCAAGAGGAATGCTTAAATAGAGTCAGGCCTTGAATCTGCACAATTTTGAGAGAAGCATTTTCTTTATTCTTAATACCGGGTTCTGGTAGAGTTGACCTGTGATTAAACATGTCAAGGACCAAGGAAAAAGTCAATACAATAAAAAAAAAGACAAAACCAAAACCAGAATGAAACTTGACACCAATATAAAACTGGAATAATATCCTTAAATTTAGCAGATTAAAACAGGCACTCAGAAACAATCTGTCCATAGTGCTTTAGAAGGGAAGAGAAAAATTTAAACTTTCAAAATCATCTCCATAGAAGATATGAATATAAAAATGTTTTTTGATGCAGCGAATTCAGCAAGCTGTCTTCAAGTCAGAGTGCTTCAATTAAGTATGGCTATAGAATAAGCTGTGTATATTTTTGTAAAGACGTGCATTTGAATGAAAATGTCAGAAGCATAATGATGACTATGACTTAGATAATCTCCTGCAGAGACCTCAAATTATATATTTTTACAGATCAATTTTTGTATAGGATTGTCACATAAATATTAGGAAAAAAACTAACCAAAAACTTAAACAGAATATGCATATTATATTTAATACATAAAACTATATAGATGTGTAATATTATTGGGACTTTTTTTACGATTTTAGTTATGACGATACTCCACTGTCAGGTACTAGTGAAAATAAAAATTCTTAGATTTGAATATTTCAGATTATGCAGTCACTTGAGTATCAGGATGCTGCCTGAAGTAAGACTATTATGGTTATCTCTACCATGGTTTAAGATATTCATGTAACTGTAAAATTTTACACCAGAATAATCTTAAAAAATACCTGTCCAAAACACTGTGTCTTGGCAAACAAAATTTTCTCTGTTGGTAGAGCAAAGGAAAGATCTTATCACACTATAAATCTTTCATATCCTATTTCTAAATTATATTATATGTAAGTACTATGGGTAATACTCTTCCTCTATTAAAAATGGTGTGAGAAGGATTATAAAGTTTATAATATTAAGACTATAAATAACTTAAACATCTGAAGTGAAGGATTTGTGCCCTCTAAATTTTATATTTGTCAGCTATGAGAAAATTAGATTTTGTCAAGTAGTCAATAATGCATGTTAATAATAAAACCAAAAACTTTGCTTGAGCACTAAGAATAAGACTTGTACTGAGTAGTCCAGTAATGGTCCTTTGTGGACCTTAGCCTGGTGGATACCCTGTCCTGGTGCATACCTTGTCCCAGTGGATAAGGTACTTTACTGCCAGTACCCCAAAATAAATCATGTCCTTTATATCAGGATGTGAGGGTTTTTTTTCAGTAAGTTTCCCTACTGAAAAGTTTTCTCACTGAAAGGTTTTCTCAGTGAAGTCAAAAGAATCTATGGAATAATTATACTAACAGTATTTTTAATAGGGGGAAGAAAACATAGACAAATATTGCATGATTTGCAAAGAAATTTCCGTTGCCATCATGAAGAACTGAGTGCTGAATTGCAGCCTAACCCAAGAAAGCAAAACTCTGTCTCTTTATTCTGACATAATTATCAGCATTTTCAAATCACTTTCGTAATAATTGAAGAATAGTTATAAATTTTTTGAAAAAAAAATGCCTCCTTTCAAATCCAATGTCCCTGCACCAGCAAATTGTGTTAGTTAAACAAATTTCAATTAGAAATCTGGGGGATAAATTCTAATATCACTGAATGTACAAGTTCTTGAAGAAGAAGCCATCTCGGTTAATTAGGCACTTAACCTACCATGTGTTCTAGAGATATTTGCTGAACTTCAAATGTGAAGAATTTCTACTTCTCTTGGTAGTTTATTGCCAGACCAAACAAACATGACTATTAAAAAGGAACTACTCATTTGCAGACATTTTATCACACAAAATCCATTAAAAAAAAAAAAAAATCAACAGTTCTGGGATTTTATTAGCACTTCAAAAGTGTCTTCATAAATTTAATTGTAAAAAAAATGATCATAGTGTATTATGGATTGCTTGGAACAAAAGTACTTATTTAGCAGCAGTAATTGGTACAATTAGCAACACGTAATATAGATACAATTTAGTCAGCCATGACCAACTTGATTAACCAATATTTCTTACAATAAAATCCAACAAAAAACACAGAGATATCCCTATATGACAGAGAAAGAGTCACACAGCAACTGTGTATTTAAATATTTTCACTCTGTTCATTCCTTTGTCTCTGAAGGAGTAGCTTAGAAACTGCTTCAGATATTGCTATAACTATCTAGGAATATGGAGAAGAGCATATAGGAAAAAGAAGGTGAATTTCTAAGAGAAAAATTGAGGAAAGATATATGAGAGGGAAAAAAAGAGCTCTCATTTTAAATTCTTTGCCACTGTACATGTTTTTCACATTAGTGTTAGTATGAAGCTGTCTGATTAGCCTATAATAGACACTTCTGGAACTGTATGGAGGACATTCTTTGTTAGCCAGTAAAAAGCTAAAAAGGTTTGAAATTTATTCTGTTTTTGGGCCTCATCTTTTTCATTACCCATTTTCACCTTGACTTTATAAGCACGATATCAAAAATGTAACAACTAAAGAAAAATGGGAAAGAGAGGGAAAAAGAATCCATTCTTACACACATGGGTGCTACCTGGTGACTGTCACTATCCAAGAAAATGAAGTTTTCGGTCCATTAAGAAATTTTTATTCTCATGAAGAAAACAGCAGCCAAATAATGATAACACTGAAACTAACCACACTGGTGAGTTTCTAATTGCTCATTTTCTCACCAGCAAGGTTTACCAGATGCCTAGTCAAGGAATATGGAATTTGTTCTGAATATTGTTTTAAAATAGAGGTGTTTTCTACTAGGATAACATATACAACATTTTAAAGTGAAAAAATAAGGTACATAAAATAATGCTTTAACTATCTAAACCTATATATGTAGTCATTGGCATACTGTCTGAAAACTATAAAGCCATTAAGAATTTTTTTTTTTTATTCCCATAATCCCTCTTGGATGCAATAGACAAGGATAGAAGTAACCCCCCCATTTTAGAGATAAAAAATAAAAAAGAAGCACTGAGTAGATTACAACTTACCTAAACTGACATCTGATGTGTGGTTACACTGGGAACCATAAACATTTTAATGGCATGAACACTTTAATGGATAAAAGCTTCTATAGATTGCTTCTCTTAATTTATAAATATGGCATACGAAAATAAATTACAATATTGCAAAATAAACACAGCAAGAAAATAAGCAAATATAAATGCTTGATTCGTGCATAGTGCAGATTTTATACAATTTCATTATCATATAAATAGCTCATATATATAATCTTTCGTGCATTAATTCTGATAAATGTTACAGTAAAAATTAAGATTAATTGAGGTTGTTTTGAAAGATTTGCTAGGAGTTATATCTGTGGTACTTTTTAGCCTAGTTATATTATGTTCTAAAAAGTTTCAGTATTCTATTAGTGATTTATGATATCTGCTTACTCATATTTTTATAGACTGCTAAACTGTGTAAAATTGCTTTTTTCAGTCTTAACTTTGGATGCTTAGAATTCCTCAGTGCTTTTTTGTTGTTGTTGTTGTTGTTATTAAGCTTGAGTCTTCAGAATTTACAGAGACCCGCTAGAAGACTCAATTGCTAATTGTTTTGGAAGGTAATACTTGGTAGCTAAGAAGAAGCATTAGATCTGCATGAACCTACAAAGATTCATAGCTAAAATGGGTTACAAAAAGAAAGTGAAGGGTAAACATTTTTTGCTGTCATTGAAGGACACTGTGTTTTTGCACAGTCACATAGGTATTTAGGGATATATTAATTCTTCTTTTGGATCTTACACATACAGAAATGCTGCATATCCTTTTGTGTAGGCAGAGATTCAAATAAGGCAGCTGAGAGCAGGTAAGAACTTTATCTGACATGTTTAATACAATATGCAGAGAAACGCTAGTAGGCTGATTTCTTATTGACTTACACCTGGTACAGGTATTTTTTGTGTTTGAAAATTTAATAAAAATTAGATTTATAATATAACCACAGCAAAATGTCAGTATTTTATATTCATTTTGCATAGATTTACAAAACTGTTATATATGATTAACGATGAAAAGCACATTTCAGTACAAAAGACTCTCATTTCACAGCTATACAAAACATAGTTTTTCTTTTCAGAACCCCTAAAAAGCTTTGTGTCACAGTACTGCATCCTGAGAGCCTATGAACTGCAGGTTTGGGCACCTTTCTTTCCATTAGTGCACTGTATGAGAATGTTACATCATTGTTGCAGTTCAGCATTTACAAATTTTCACAAAGCGAATCAAATTAACTTGGATCTACTCTCTCCTTTTTGTTTTACCCTTTCTTCTCCTGCATACTGACAACTATTCTTTGAATGTCATTCATGCAATTAGGTTAGAGGACTACAAGCAAACTAGATTTTCTTGTGTGGCATTAACCACCCTGATGCTTTGTTACTCTATCCAAAATAAATGGGCAGAGTGGATCTTCAGTCAGTAGTGCCAGGCTCAAAAATGCTGAGAAATTAAATTCCCCAGAAATCTTAATAAAATATGAAAAGCATTTATCCCATTTTCAGTGAATAAATGCCATGTCCCATAGTTAGTGTCATACAATAAAATCACACAATAACATATTAATGAATAGGGCTATTCTTTGTTGTTATTTTACACTCTTTAGAATTCTGTAATGCATATCGTGCAAGTGTTCCTCTGGGATGAAACAACAATAAATCTTTAATAAACTATGAACAACATTTCAGTCTGAGTGACAAACACTTTCCTACAAAAGTATTACTGGATATATTATAATAAAAATAAACAAATGAGGAGATATTATTAAAAGTTTGCCTCTTTTTCCAGATGTGTCTCATACTGCTTGGAATTAAACACCAGTAAATCTTTAATGAGGTATGAATGAATATACCAATCACTTGAGAGTTATTGACACATCAATATCCATAGAATAGTATCTTATTAAACTATTCCAGTTCCTTTCCTGATAGGAATTATATATTCAATATTAATAATACATGAGCATTTTTAATTCATTTCTGTTGTTACACCCTGTCCTTACTCCTACAGCAACATTATTAAAACTGATTTTATAAATATAATTTTCTCAAGATACATGTGTTAAATGTGACTGGTACTGAAGAGTTGTAAATGTAGCTGCTTTAAAATTCCTAATTTATTACTGATAAATAATACATGGTTTAACAAACAGAATAGCGTTATACTTAAACTGTTCTTTCTACAAGATTGACCCAGAAGGAAGAAGAAAGCTTTTCTTTTACAAGTTTGACCTATATTTGTAAATTACTAATTTGCAAAGATCAAAGAGCTACGCAACTGTGAATGCTGATCTTTTCACTTTGACATCTGGCTTCTGAGAGTTCTCACAGCAATACCATCCACACCTTTCCTATGCTTCCACCTGTCAATTGCTGTTACACTGAAGTTGTGGTCCTACTCCAATGCAGGGTACAGCATCCCTCTAAAGACAGGGAAAACTCCATTTCCTTTGGCCTCTGTCTTCACCTGACACGGTGCCACTTACAATTGTTTTCTACCAGATCAAACACTGAAATGTTTTGCTGTGACATTGCCCTGCTGTCCTCCCAAGTCAATTGGACAAGCACATAAAGAAGCACTGCTTAGAAATGAGACAGCCTGAGAACTGTATTTTGTAAATGTAGATTTAAACCACTTGGAAGAATTTAAGGCTCTACAAAAGAAGGGAAAAGCTGCCTCTATATTCTCTACTGTTTGACTACACTCATGAATAAGAATTTTTTCATCTTAATCACTTCATACTTCATGAATGTTGGATCACTTTGGAGTGATTAATGAATGATTTCTTATGAGATCTGTGCTTAACAAGTAAAAGGTAAATATTTCCTAAAATCACTGATAAGTCAGCAAAACTTGGTGCCAAGTTTTTACAGATGATTTACTGCCCCTTTACTGACCTATTTTAAGTAGAACACTATTAATAAATGTGGTCATGTTACTGGAAGTAACATGATTTTGATAATGGTGACATTTAGGTGTTAATCTTGACTCCTGTTAACAGTTGGTTTTCTATTGAGCTCCTAATTTTGAACCTAAGACAGAAGGACTTTGCAAGGGTGGAAGGCAGTCAAAGCTCAGATACAATAGAAAGGATGGTGAAGAGCAGCTAGAAGTCCATCAGGGAGCTACTCATAAATGCAGACTGGGGGATGAATAGATGGAGAGCAGCCCTGTAAAGAAGGACTTGGGGTACTAGAAGATGATATGTTGGACATGAGGAAAGAGTGGTGTTCACAGCCCAGAAAGCCAATGATATCCTGGCCTGCATTGAAAGCAGTGCAGCCAGCAGGGTGAGGGAGGGGTTTCTCTCCCACTACCCCCCTCTGGAGACCCCTATCTGGAGCATTGTGTCCAGGTTAGGAGTCCTCAGTATAGGAAAGATATGGACCTGTTGGATCAGAGGTTTGGGGGCTGAAAGAGTTAGGGCTATTCAGCTTGGAGAAGAGAAGGCTTTAGAGGGATTATACAGCAGCCCTTCACTACTTGAAGGGGGCCTACGTGACAGGTGGGTATAGATTTTAGCAGTGTCTCTTGTGATAGGAGAAAGTGTAATGGTTTTAAACTAAACTAGGGTGTATTCAGACTGTATAAGAAATTTTTTTACAGGGAGGGTGGAGATATACTGGAACAGATTGTCCAGAGAGATGGTAGATGCCTCAATACAAGAAATATTCAAGGTTGGGTTGGAGAGGACTCTCAGAAACCAGATGTAGTTGCAGATGTCACTGCTAACTGTAGGGGGTTGGACTAGATGACCTTAGAATTTCCCTTCCAACACAAATTATTCTATGCTTCTGCAATCTAATCTTTGTTCTGCTTCAAGCCAAAACATATAATTTGAACAAGCACTGCAGAACTTTCAGCCATGGAATTAGTAGGACACATCATGAAAAATAAAGATAGGTGAGAGTGTCTATTGGTCCTGCAAGTCTTTAATTGAATTTATTTCTGAAATAAAAGAACACTGGAAAATCACTAAAAGCTGTTTGATTTTTCTATTTTCCAACTTTCTAAAGATGTCTTTTATTTTCATTATCATATAATGCTTAGGCACTGTAAGCACCAGTGAACTACTATCATGGTTCCAGCCAGGACAGGGTTAACTTTTGCAGCTTCAGGAGGGCCACAGCTAAGACCCTCAGGTTATTCTACACCACCTCGTGTCATGCACAAGGAGGGGTTATATCTTTGTCTGTTTCTTTGTCTGTTTTGCTGGAGTGTGCAGTGGGGTAGTGCTGCATTCCTCATGGTGACCAATTTTACATTAATTGTTTGCCTATCTTGTACACTCTGCTATTAATATTGTTGTCATTACTATTCATTTTCTCATTTTATTACTGTTTCTAGCGAACTGGTCTTACCTCAATTCATGAGCTTTGTGTGTATCCGATTTGCTTCTCCATTCGGCAGCAGGGGGAGAAGTGGAGGAAATGAGCAAGCAGGTCACTGTCTGGGGTGTTTCAGTGGGAATATGTAACTGGGGAATTCCCAAACCACAGCAATTGCACAAAAATACTTTGAAAGCCACGGTGCTAGTCATGTATTATGATCCTTCTTCCATGATGGAATTGCATTCAGGTCTGATAAAGAAGATAACTTCACTAGTATAGTACAAGATCTAAAAGTGCAGGTATAAGATCTAAAAGTGTAGGTATAAGATCGCTGTCAAAGTGTTGGTACTCTGAACAGTATGAGGCAGACATGGCAATCGAAAGACTGGTTGCGACCTGTGCAGTATTCTCTTCAGCATGCAATAAGATACTGTTTTTTTGAAAATTTAAGATTTCTGAAAATTCTTCTGTCACAGGCAGCCCAGAAGCAAAATGACATCCTTTCAATCTGCACTGTCTGAAACAATTTTTTCCATAGTTTTTTCCACATCTGTGGTAGAAATACTGATGTAGATAAAAAAATACTACTAATCAAGCTCTTCAAAACAAAACAAATAAACGAAACCAAACACCAAAAAAAAACACCTAAAAAATAGAAGTCTTTGCCTAGAAGTTTGTAGATTTATGTACCTCAGAGTTCTCAAGGCTGCTTCCCCCCTCCAGGTGCTGGTACAGACCAGATCTGTCACTTGTGCAAACACAAGAGTCCACAGCTCCGTAGCAGCTTATCAGAACCCCCTAGTTCCCAGGCCACACACATAGGAAGAGAGTGAGAAATTTAGTTGAATGAGGAGATAAGGCAATTGTGCTGATCAGGAACAGGCCTCATAAGTGTATCAACCAAAATCTGCTTGCCATAATATTATGATCTAGTTTTAAGGTTCTTAGAAATTCCTCTGCCTGAATTAAGGTGCAAATGAGACCATATGCCAGTGACAGTAGTAAGGGTTTTATCTGATGGTAAATATGAGAGAGAGGGAGAGAGAGAGAGGGAGAATGAAAGAAAGGAAGAAGCAGGAGATAGGTGGGGGGGACAGGAAGAGTGATAGAGACAGAATAAGGAAAATATCACCACTCTGTGGATCCCAACAATGCTCATTGATCCTCTCCAGCTGGTCTCCTTGGTGGGGAAAGTCCGCCCAAAGGGCACAGAATTCCATGGGTTTATCTGCTCAGGCTGGGTAGGGATGTCCTGGCATGTCCCCCTGGAGCTGGGGGATGCAGCCTCTCACAGCAGACTCTGGGTCTGTTGTATCCTGTGCAGTCCTGTGGGGCCAAGCCTCTCACGGGAAAGTCCCATGGATGTGCCCTGTGGGGCTGGGGGGTCCACAGCTGGGCCAATTTGTGTGATGGAGGATGGGTGTTTATTGCCTCTCACCAGAGGTTGCACCACACACCCAAAACCTCCTCCTCCCCCTCAGCTGGGGGGAGTCTGTGTAACCCTGGCTTCTGTGAGCTGTGCTCTCCCCCACCCCAAACTCAGCCGGGGATGATTGCAGCTGGTGGCTTTGGCCTTTTGTGGATGGGTACCTTTCCCTCAGCCTGAGATGACTGAGCAATGGGTTTCCCTTTATCTAATCAGCAGTTTGATTTTCAGTCCAAAGTTCCACTCTTCAGGGAGGCTTATTTGGTTGTAGCTTCTTTACAGTGAGCAAATTTTATATTAATGTTTGAGGCATGAACTATTTTCAGTCTCTGACACATAACCAGCCCTTTCCATCCCCTTACCCACTTTCCCACTCTTGTTATTTCCAGATTCACCAAGACTTCTCTTTTTCCTTGTTCCTTCCCATCATGTCTGTGTAATCTTGAATAGCTTTCTCCCTGGATTCCTTAATGTCCCATACCCAGGACATCAAAACCTGCTATGAACAGGTTCTCTGGAGAGTTGTCCTGATGATTTATCTTGATGGGTTTCATGTCTGAACTCTGGAAGTGAGGCTTTGCTGGGACAGCCCTGGACAGGACTGGTCAGAATGTGCCTTCTCCTCAGTCCATAATTTTGGTTCCTTCCACCTTTTGTTGTGCCACATATCATTATGGTCCTCTGGATTTGTGGAGATGGGTTGGGACAGTAACTCTGTGGGACAGTTATTGGGTGGGACAGTATTTGTCATCCTCCAGGTTCCATTGTCTCCACGAGCTTTTTTGTGGGTGTGTAGATGAGCTTTTTATTACATAACAAGAAATGACAAATAAATCATATAAAAAATATCTTTATCTATAAATGATAAACAGAGAAAATATCAGAAACATAAACACGTTGTAGAAATCATTAAAGACTATGTATGTCAGAGATGACTAAGTTGGCAGAGAGTCTACTCTTCTGCTACACTAGACATTTTCGCCTCTAACAGGAAGCATTTCTATCACTTGCCTTCTGAACCTCAAATATTTCTATCATTTCTGAAGTTATCTCAAGCTCTGGTTTCACTTTTTGTAGAAGTCATTTTTAGTATGCTTAGTTAGAGATGAGAATATTCAGTTCTACTGTCTTTCTGCATAAAAACAAAAAAAAACAAAAAGGCTTGGGTTTCTTTTGAATGTCTTTGCTCCAAACTATGATCTCTGCAGAAAGAGTGAAATGATGTTTGATATATATGCTTTCCTTAACATAGTCCAGAGTAAAAGAGGATATTCCAGTAGATTTGGTGCATGTTTACTTACAAGTATATATTCATATGAACACCACCATTCCAAATGAGAAACTTTTAAAAGAATATTCAATTTTTATTATTCTGTGAACAACTGCAGTGGCTTCTTTCTTTTTATTACTCTTAGGGGCAGAGGTGAGTCCATTGAATTTGCTTTTTGGTGCTTCCTGTGCTTGATAAAACATTTCAAATTATATTTGCCATATTTTTCTAATCAGTTCCAAGTACTGAACAGTTTCTTTTGCATGCCTTGTAACATTTGGCAAAGTCATTTAAGTGTTCATGTGTAACATTAAGCATCAGCATAAGTTTAGAAGAAACAAGTGTCTGCCTTTCAAGTGTGATAAAATATTTAATAATTAATATTACTGCATCCTCTTTAATGAAAAAATATATTTATTAATTAAGCTTCCAAACATACATGACACACACTACAAGTTTCTGTAATGGTTTATTTTTACTGGTGTAAAGAGAAGAAAATGTAGAAAATAAATAGAAAGTAAATAAGGCAAAAAATAGTATTGATTTCCCCATAAACTCATTAGATCCCAGAATATAAGATGGAGTCCTACAAAAATATAAGATGAAGACAGTTCTGCCCTTAAGTAACAATGACATGATGGGAAAACAGACCACCACAGCTTATTTCAGTAGTGAGGGGAGGTAATAAAGTTTATCATAACATTCATTCTTCAGAAGAATCCTATTTTAATTAAAGTAATTTTTAATTGGACACATAGCAAATACTATTATTATCTGAATAATAGACCATAGTATTGTCCATAATAAATTTAGCACCTCAAATGTAAGAGAATTCTTTCTGATTGTGTTTGTTATGGTCAAAATGGACCAAGCCCATAGAAAAGCAATGGTACAACTCGTATTGAATCAGAGTTTATGGATGTCTGCAACTGCTGGATTAACAGCATGACACAAGACTGGAATTTTCTTTGATTTCACACCCCACAGAAACAGAGAAGACAGATCCCCTCAAGCAAAAGAGAGAAAAAAGGAGTAATTTCCTTGTAGAGGATAATTTAAGTGTCTCCCATGAAATTCAAGCCCTCTGCCAACAGGTGATTGGCTTTTACTTAGCAACTTATGTAAGAATATAATAATATTTGAGTAGAACAAAATGATTGAGTATTAGTTCTCATTCCTGTCTCTAATGTCTTTCATATACTTCACAATATCAATCTTAAATTTAGGTTTTCTCACCAATCCTGTTCTAAAATGTCACTATTCAAATAGCAAAACCTTTTCTATTTTCAATCTTAAATGTGTTCAGATACGGTATTGTAGTTCTAGATTTCTGTTTCCCTTTCTGGACTACATTGATTTTTTTCTTCCTCCAAATGGTTTCATAGATTATTACTCATATAACATTCTTTAAACTCTTTTAACTGTTTTTTTCCCTAGTCTTATGACTGAAATTCATAGCAAGAATATCATTTACAATGTGATCTGTATATTGAAAGAATAGAATTGTTTGCAGTATCTTTTGAGATTTGTTATCATTGTTTGAAACTGTCTATTAACCAATACCAATAGCACCAAATGTTACATTCTGATCCATTTTTGCAACTTATTTATCTCCATTCTGTTTAAGCCCTCTCAGGAAAGCACTAGTAGGATTTCCACAGCTACAAAGCTACTAAGTGGTGAAAATACATATTTTTTTCTAAAATTAATACTTTTCCTGACTACTTTTTGTGAATATTTAACTTCTAATATCCAAATAATTCTTATTTAAATGTGGTTTGTCAGTCAGATTGGTTGATTGTAGGTCAAAGGGCTAGTGCTAGTAAGAAATTGGTGTTGTATACCCTCAAGTGCCCAGGCAGTGATATCACAACATGTACACAAATAAAAACAGACAGAGAAAGTGTGTTTGCTATTTCTGAAGCTTTTACTTCAAGGTGTTTCTCTATGTCTTATATTTAACACTTTTACATTAATATTATACGGTTCAATGGGTTTATTCCGGGGATATATAATATGTCATGAAATTCAAGAAATATTCAGAACCAAGCTTTCTCTAGAAACCTTCAAACACTTCTGTAAAGTTACTTGAGCTTTTTCCAGATAAAAAACCCCAGAGATTTGAAACAAAAAACAAATATTCTGTGCTATTTCTAACAGTGGAGGTGTGGAGGGTTGACCCTGGCTGGATGCCAGGTGCCCACCAAAGTTGCTCCATGACTCCCTTCTTCCAGCTGGACAGAAAGAAAATATAATGAAAGGTTTGTGGCTCAAAATAAGAACACAGAAACATCACTCACCAATTACCAGGACAGGCAAAATTGAGCTCAACCTGGAGAAATTAATTTCATTTAATACCAATCAAATCAGAGTAGGGCAATAAAAAATAAAAACTATATCTTAGCTTTCCCCAACCCCTCCTTTTTTCCCATGTTCAATTTCACTCCCAATTTTCTCCACCTCTTTTTCCCTTGTGGTGCAGGGTGGGCAGGAAATAAGGGCTGTGGTCAGTTCATCACACATTGTCTCTGATGCTCCCTCCTCCTCAGAGGAAGGACTCCTCACACCCTCTTACCCTGCTCTACCATAGGGTCCCTTCCATGGGAGAGAGTCATCCAAGAACTTCTCCAGTGTGAGTTCTTCCCATGGGCTGTAGCAATTTCACAAACTGCTCCAGTGTGGGTCACTTCCATGGGGTATAGTCCTTCAGGAACAAACTGTTCCATTGTAGGTCCCTCTCAGGCTCACAGACCAGTATAGACTTCTCTCTCTGTGGGACCGAGAGTCTTGCCAGAAGCCTGCTCCCATCATACCATGTTGCAGTGGTCACCCCTGGGCCCCCCCAGCCGGGTCCCTGCCATGAGACTGAGTCGGGTCTGTCTGATGTTCCAGCAGCCCGGGCTCTGATCTGGTTGGTTGTTTATCCCAGCTCCGCCCCTGGAATCCCCTTTCCCCCTGTCTGTGATAAAACCAGCAGGATGGAAAGCCCCACCCTCTTACCTCGCTGACTCTGCCCAGGTCGGTGCTCTGTCCCCCCCCAGGACAGAGGGAATAAATGACTTAACATCATAAGTGGTTTCAGCTGTATTTCTCTTCTCAACTTCTGCTTCTGGTGGTAGCTGTCACTAACACTGGCTTAAGTGGGGCTGCACAGTCAAGTAATATTTAGGCTGTTTGTAAAAGGTCTAAAGATATTCCAAGACATAAAGAGGCAAGCTCACCACAAAATTAAGCAGTGGACAAGCTAATCCACCACCAGAGTACCCTATCTTTCTTCAAGGCACATCCACCTGCTCTGGCATGGGGTCTGCCAGGAGCAGTGGCTACCTGTTCCATGATGGACCTTCACGGGCTGCAGGAAGACAGCCTGTCTTACTGTACCATGGTCTTCAACACAGCCTACAGAGGAATCTCTGCTCTGGAGATGTCTAGAGAGCTCTCTTCGCCACCTAGGCACACTGCTCATGCTCCATGGCAGAGCAGAAGATTTTTCCATAGTTGTGGTGAGTGAGGGCTCAAGTCATCAGAAAAGGAAAGGCTAAGCACCCAAAACTTTATACAAAAATGTGAATGGATTAAAAAAGTGGTCACTGTCTGTAAACTGTGAAAGAGGAAAAAGTTGAAGACTATTCCTGGATTATGAGTCTGAGAAACAAGCAGAGAGTTGGTGTTCTCAATGAAGGGAAGAGAAGGGAAGGGAAGATTACTACTTTTGATCTTAATCTTGGTCTTTCTACAACATATGTGATTGCTATATTATTTTTATTTCCTGACAAAATAAAATTTCATTTCTATTGTGGAATACTCCACATAAAAATATTTAAATAAGGAACTCTATAAGAAGAGAAAGTCACCTAGATATCACAATAATAAGGTTAGTCAATATTCTGTATTATAAACTTAAGTTATCGATGACATTAAGGGCAGATGTAGAAAACCCTTGTGTCCTAGTTTACAATGTAAGATGTAACCAAAAGCATGCGTTCTATTATCATCTTCACAAGCTGTTAAAGCAGGTGGGGCAGTGTTCGTTATCTCCTACCATGACTCATCCCTGATAACTCCCTCCAGCAGCTATCTCTGTTTAATGGGAAATCAAGGAACCACAGCAGGACTCACAGAATTACATCATCCCATTGTGACATGCCCTGCCCAGGGGGAGGGGCCAAGCATTCCCACCTGGGTGAAATCTGGGGTTTGGAACAGCTGGAGCAGCCCTTATCTACTGGATTCCAAGACAATGAGAGCTACACCACTGGACCTTCAGGTGAAGACCAGACCTTTTTCTACAGGATTACCTCATCTGGACTGCTATCACCACTCTAACTGACAGGGTGTCAGGTTGTATCCTGACTCTGCCAGTGTTTTTGTACCATCATATTTACTTTAATTTTGCTATTAAATTGTAATTCTGACTCGTGATCTCCCACTGCTTTGTTTTCAAACTAGTACACCTTGATAACGATTATTTTTTACAGTTTTCATTCAATTCCTGTGCTGTTGCACAGCTAAAATGATTCCTCTTTGACATATATATGTTAAAACTATACTGTCTTTACAGAGTACCACCCTGAGTTTTCAATTATATTAGTTTATATCAAAGTCATTTTCCACTGTATGAAAAATCCATAGTAAGAACAAATTATTACTGGGATTAACTTATTTGACTATAAGACATCATATTAGCAATGAGAACCAAATGATTACATAGTGTATTAACAATCACCCTGATAATTTATTTGCTAAGACCTAGGTCTCATCTGTATATGGAAACCTAAGAAGTAGGATAATTTAACAGTGAAACAAAGCTATGGGTTTTACTGCATAGAGTTTCAACAGACAAAACACAATGTATACCCAAGAGGGGAAAAAAATTAAAAATAGAAGAGAAAGACTGAGTTACTCAGAGCCTTGCTTTGTCATGATGCAAAAAATCTGTCACACTGGGTGCAGGCTCATGTCTGGAGCTATAGAGCAGAAGATACAAGCTGAGTTTGTTTAGTTTGGATGAAAGGAAGAGAAAACATAAAACCATATGTCTTTCAAAATCTAAACTAGTGAGTATAGATCCATGGTGTAGATAAATGTCAAAAGAGAAACAAACTAAACCCTAGAAAATTCTGTTTGTCTTCATTGGTTATTAAAGAAGACTCTGAAGTTATGCACTAAGATGTGTGTTTGTACTTTGCAGATAACTAAAATTCAGTAAGATGATTCCAGTGAGATGCACAGAACTTGAGCAAGTGTATATGTACTGAAATATTAATATAGAGATGACAGGCGGACTTGTGTTTGCTGGTGAGTTTACCTAAGCTTAGGCAGAGAAAATATCAAAGGCTGGTCCTCCTGAGTATGTCAGGTGTGGAGAGTGGGCAGGGGGTGCACATGTTGTACAGGAGGATGGGTAGGAAGTGAAAATTACCTGATAGTCATTACACTAATGTACGAGATGAGACTCAAGGTTAAGACCTTGCTACAAACTGGAGGAAGAAGATATTTAAAGGTCCCCAATTTTGCATTTTAGGTAAGTGCCTCAATGGGTAAGCTTTTGAAATATCCTCACAAAAAGGAGGAAGAGGTGCTTTTTAACTTGATGCACCATTTTGATGCAAAGGACAACAAGGGGGCAAGTTGCACATAATATCACATGTGTGAAGAAAACCGATGATACTATGTTTGTTGCTCACTCTGTGGATGTCCTGACCCATTCTGGATCAAAGCTGACTTGGATCTGCTCTCCCTCAGTGTGATGAGGTGTGCCAGAACCTGCAATGAAGCAGAGCTTCTGATGATTTTGGCCTGCAGGCTGGGTCTCAGCTGTTTGAATAGCAGTGATATGAAGCAACATATATTGAGAGAGGCAAGCAGATCTTTGATTGGTTTTAAGACCTTTTAAATGAAAAACAGAATGAGAACCAGATTGAAACTGGGAATAATTCAGGCCATAAAAATATTACTGGACAAAATCAAAGCAGCTTTGAGATCTCTCAAGGGGTTTTCTCAAAATCAGCTCTGACCCCAGCACTTATTCAGCATTGCATTCCACCATGTTATTTAATGACAGCACAGAACAAGTTTAAATTTATTATCCATTGGACTAAAACAAATAATACACAAAAAGTTAGTGAGCCAGACGATGTTGTTGAATATATTCATTGTAAGCACAATTGGCAGGTAACTCGCTGTACAATTGTATTTGGTAGCCCAAAGGGAGAAAGGGAGGAAGCATTAATTCATGCTTTGATCTTTCCTTAGCCTCCAGTTGTGAAAGTCATTCCTGTTAACTCTGATATTTTCAAGGTTTATATCTTTCTCTTTTGTCACTTCAAAACTGACTTTCTCCTGGACGGTTTGGAAAAAGATTAGTTATTGCTAGGAGAAAGTGCATGTGTTTTGGGCATGCCACCTGACTACAGGAAAGATCTCATTCTTGGCTTTTTCTCCCACTATAAAGGATCAGGCTCAGCTGAGTGAGCTCCAAGAGCTCTCATATGACTACTGTGATTGCTCACATCTGATCTTCTGGTCCTATTTTCTTTTCTTAGGTTCCTAGAAACATCAAGAGATTGAACAGTACCTTAAACCAGATCAGACCATAACATGAATTTTAGGAATCTTGGCACCATTAAATTGTACAGCTGCTCTCTTGCATAGTAGGTATCCATACTGTGGTTATACACTTTTCCTGGTCTATTAAGCTCCTTTCCAGCTGGCTTGAATGCCCGGCCAGTCTTCTGGTGCTTCTGGGACTCGTCTCACCACCCACACATTCAGAAGCCTGTAAATAGTCTGTAGAGCAATAAGAGGGTTGACCTCACAGTCCCCTTTGGACACTAACATAAAATAAATAACCCTCTGCAACTGCAGGGTAAGTATTTATGAGTCCTCTGTGGGAGTCATACTCAGCATAGAGAATATTTCAGTGAAACCCTTCAGATCACACATGCTTTGTTTTACTTCCTTTTTAATCTTACAAATAGGCAAGCTCTTCTCTCTTTTTTTTTTTTTTTTTTTTTTTTTTTTTTTTTGTTTTTGTTATAGTCACACTATCACCGTTTAGAAAACATTGAGCTAACTTGAATAAAGCTCAAGCTGCTCTTGAAATATTCTCTTGGTCTAAAGTTTAGATATTGTCTCACTTGTATAATCAAATGTCTGTCAGTCAAACCTCTTCCAGCTTCACTTATCTAATTAAAAATATGTCTCTGCTTTTGTTTTCACTTTGCCTGCATTAAGCCTCATGTAGTAGTCTGTTTGCTACATTTGCAATATACATGTCTTATTTAAAGTCTCTCCTTTATTCCCAGCAGCTGTCATAGTTTTCCTTTTCTTTTAGAGTAATATTTGTCTTACTTTAGTGATTTGTTTTATTATATCTACTTGGTGTACCTAACTTCATTATTTTCCTATTCCCTCACTAGTTTTTTTATTATTTTGACTTCTTCTCCCCAGTTTTTACCTTATGCACTTATATAACTCTTGTTACTAGGTGCTTTCAACAGAATTTCTCTTCATTTTCTTTCCTTATATTTTTCTCATGTGGGATTTACCTTATTGGTCTTGCCAGGTATTTACATCACACTCACTATTTGTCTGTTTTGTATGTTGGTTTTAATATTTATTTCTTCTTGTGTTTTTCTTCATGATAAATCCAATAAAATCTGTTTCTCATATTAAAATGAATCTCTGCAGTAATATAAGAAGTTTACAGTTATGACATGACAACTAGTACTTCAAACTCACTGTTCCTTTTCAGCACAGTGACAATGTTAAAGGCTTCAGAGAAAAAGTCTCTACCACAATAGTTCTGTCTACTGTATTATTTTTTTTAAGTATGCCTGCAACCCCAGATATTTCCAACAGTAGCCTCCTTCTATGTCAGTACATGGGGAAAAGTGACAAGGTGGATACATTCAGGGAGGAGTAGGAGCAGCTCTCTTAGAAATGGGGAAGTTCTCTCCTTGATAGCAGGTCCTTCTGTAACATCCCCTCCTGTTGCCCCTATTCTCTTGCAGTCCTACAGGAGTAGAATAGGCGTCCTTCTCCATGAACAGTGTGTCAAGCTTCGTGGACATTGTGCTAATCAGAGAAAGGTGTTTTATGCTTTATCATGACTACTGCAGTTAAATCAATGCAGTGATTAACTGTTAAAGCTTAATGAGTGGTACAGTTGTAGAGATATGTATAATGTACTGGGTTTGGCTGAGATGGAATTTGTTTTCTCCATATCTAAACCACAATAACATGCAATATTTGCTTAACCTGTGGGGGGTTTCTTTTAATAGGTCATCTATGCCCACGATCACAATTGCAAAATAGTGCTTAGCCCTTTGACATTACATGCCTTGATGTGGCTAAGGAATATTTCCTCATTTATGTAACAGGTAAAAAGACCACATATTTTTTCCTTTCCTATTCTCCTTTTTCTTTCATTAATTGATTAATCTACTCTTGCTTTCTTCATTTTCTTTACCTATTTTCAGAATGCAAATAGAAATCCCACTATTGTGGAAGGGCTATCCTACTGTTAATAGATTCAGAACTCTGCATCAGTCAGTCAAAATGTTTTACGTCTTCACAGTGACTGAGGAGGTCACCACCACATCTCCAAATATCACCAGTTCCAACAAAATTTTAAATAAAGAACACTACATTTGAGAAAAGGAGCTATTACAAGCTGAAGAAGTATGAGAGTTTATTTTGTACTGGAGTTTACAGTTGGAGATTATGAAGAAACCTGGTATTTGAGACAGTTCTTGTACAAGGACTTTTTATTTACAGAGAATAGAACACTGAACAGCTTGAACTATGTGCTGTCCCACATTGCATGTTCCTCTTTCAAAAAAAACTCTATTTTCATTTTGCAGGTGTCAGAGGGAAATGAAAACATTCATAGTGGGTTTCACAAAAGGAGTCTGACTAAATTTTGCCTTAAATATTAAATGTGCTCTTTCCACCCAAATTTTTAACTTCTAAAGGGGCATGCTCTCCTCTATGCCTCTGTATCACCTCCTTCTTAAGCTGCAGAACACTTCAACAAATCATCTTAAAAAAGAAGGATTCAAGGACCTTGCTGCTAGTTCAAATCAAACAAAAGTATTCCAATTTTGTTTTGTACTACAAGAGGGTGAAATGGTGGAACAAAAGTAATCTGAAATTACTGTACTCTAAATGTGAAGAGGAAGGCAATGCCAAAATTAACAGAATGTGAAACAGGATTCTGCAATCCATCACTACCTTCCTCTCAGCTGGAGGTGGAGTCGTCGAACAGATGTGTTGGGATTTCTGCAGAGAAAGGCGAAAAGAACATGGAGAAAGACAAAAGGAAATCATGCTCCACTAAGAACTTCTTGAGAGAAGATGGGCTGAGAAGGACTCTGCTATGCCACTCAAAATATCCAGTCAAACAGTCCCTAGGATGTTACGTCCTCATGTTTTTCTCTTTGTCACAAGGCACACAGCATCGGAGGAATGTCACAACAGAAGGCATTTTATCTTTCTGTGTATCAAGTCTATCTACAAAACAAAATGAAAAGTACTTTGGTTTCCAATATTTTAGGAATTTTTTATCTCTGATTTTGGCACATGACACACAGACTTCACTCTGATGATAGATTGCTGTTTAGTCTGGATATAAGTAGGTCAACAAGATTTTATGAACCATGTCACAAGTTAGAGCGAAAATATGTATACAGAGAGTATAGAGCAAGCTCACAGAAATGTCTTAAGACTTCTGCTGTCAAGCTCATGGATGGCTTTTCTTTTTGTTTTTCAAAAGCAACATTCCTTCAGAAGTAGGGAAATTAAAAAGTAACAGGACAAGGTTAACATGGAAAGACACTGTTAAAGAGAAAAAGACAAGTTTCCACTGTTTTGGACAAATTATTATGATAACTTTCATTTATTGATTACATGTATTACTATATCTGGAGTCAAAGATTATCCAGAAAACTAATTGGAAAATGTACCTTTCAACCATACTACTTTCAGCTTATCTAAATGTGACACTTCAAGCTATAGCTGTGAATAACAAAAGAAGAAAAGTATTTCTAGAATTTTATTAATTTGTTTCAGATAGATGAGTTTGACTAAAAAGTAAAATCTTCAATTATACACCATCTTGGATTTTACTGCTTGCATTTTTCAAGCATTTGGTGTGTCTTTCCTTCAGATGCTTGGTATTTCTGGGCATGAAGGAAATCTGAATATATAAAGACATCCAAGAGAAAGTGAATAATTTTTAGGAGGGGAAGCTGGAAAGGAGGAATTTAATATCAGTGCTGTATTTTCTTTCAGAATAAGAAAGAGACAAATGACAGCAAATGAAAGCTGTTTCTCCTGTTGGAGTGGTAACAATAGTCCCAGTGGATTCAGCAGCTTGAAAACTCTGAAAAAGGAGAGTTCAAAATCTGTGTATTACAATATTTCAGATTAGACTATTTATTTCCTGCCTGAAAGTCAGTATTTCTGTCTCTCTCACTCCTTGATATGGAGTTATTTTCTGAATTGTATCCAACTGATTAATGATAGGATTTTTTCATCGATGTGAATAACCAAATTACTTGTAAAGCAAGATCATTATCTTCAGGTAGTAGTGGGATTGGATATATTACTATTTGCACATCTCTAGAACCAATCCCATTACATATAAATTGGAATTTGATTTAAGCATCTAATTTATAAATATAAGACTTGAACCAAGACTTTGGTTTATATTCCTAAGCCATGATTAATAAATCTGCCCAGTAAATCAGTCTTTTTTAACAAATAAACTGGGTTTCATAAAATAGATCTTAATAACCAGAGTATATGAAGTCCTGACTTATAAATCACCGATATGACTAAAAATCAGTCATATTGCTTATAAATCAGCAATGCTACTTTAAAAAGTGCCATGCTTCTGAAAAAAATGTGAAAGACAAATGTTCCTAACTTTATGTATGTATATTTAATTTAGGTATTTAAAGTGAAAGCAATTATAAAGCTACTTCTGAAATAGTTATTTGAAAAACAGCACCTTAAAGTGATGATAGAGCAGAAGGGAAATTTTATTGGTATTCATAAATGTGCACCTTGCCATTTGTAACTGTCTTTGTACTCTCCCCTCTGCCCAGGCTGCCTATCAGGATTGTGGTGTGTTGTCAAGATTGTTGCAGGTCTGATGCTTGTTATTTTCCTGTTTAGTTTTTTCAAATATGTCCTTGCCAGTCTCAGTAGCAAGAGATGGATTGCTTTAATTTATTTGTTTCTGGATACTACTTTAGGGGTTGGGGTTAAATCATAGTTCAAAAACTCAAAATTTGAGTAGATGTAAAATGTGAGAGGAAGAGGTTAATTGGTCCTTAAAAATATTGAAAGCAATATTTTTTTTCTAGTATTCTTCAATGAGTTTCTCCTTTTCTTGTGTTTAGTGGGAACATTTGTGAATTATACGAAATTCTTCACTCATCTACTCAAAGAATAAGTGAAATATCAACAGAATTTAGGGCTGACTTCAGAGTATGTAGGAAAATTCAGTCAATTCTTCCCTAAAGTTCTTAAACATTTAGGTTTAGTATGATTTATTTTGAATTTTTGGGTGTTGGTTTTTAAATTGTTTGTTTATTTAATATTGGGTTTGTTTATTTGTTTGTTTTTCAGCAAGAGAGATTTCCTTTTTCAGTTAGTAGGAATAAGTGTATAAAGAAGCATATAAAAGCATAAATTGTAATTACTTCAAGTCCAACTTGTATATAAATATTATAGTGAAAATGCTGTCACAAATGGATCTTTTAGTTCTTTGCACTAGTTTTCAATCCTCAAATATTATGAAAATCTTTCCATAAACAAACACAAAGACTTTCTTTCCTCCCCAATTCAACCCATAATATTTCCTGCAGAGTTCAAAACTAAAGAACTTTTAATCTGAGTTGAGAAAGACTCACATTCCCACCCTCATTCATTCTTCTGTTCTATGCTGGACCAACTTGGTTTACCCTGTTATAGTTTGCATAGTTATTAAAAAATAATCAATGCAAGTTTTCAAATATATCCCGTAGCAAAAGTAGATCTTTGTAACAAACATGTATGGTCTGTTCTACCTTTCTCTTTCTCTCATTCAAATAAGAATTTTTAAATACTTTTTATACTTGTGTAACCAATGTTCTAAATGGAAATGTTTTAAATAACTGAAAATTTCATCAAAAAAAACATTTTGCCTAAAAAAGGACATATTCTATCAAGGTTTACTTTAAAGCACATTTCCTCTTGCAAATTTCTGTTTCTTCCATTCATGTAACTAAAAATGGAACCTAAAAAAAAGGTCTAATATTTTAGTAGACTTTAGATATGCTAGTTATACACATTTTTTTTTTTTTTTTTTGTGTCTGAGAGACAGTGAGGAGTACTAACAGCCAAGATCTTGGTTTACCCTATCAGTCATTTGGGGCTTTTCATAGACAGATTTGTAGGTGCAATGCTTTCCTCTAGTTGTTTTCCAAGACACCAGGTGTAAAGATGGTACTGCTATCAACTTGGTACCAAAGAGATGGAATTTATTGGACAAAATTTAACCATCTGATTTTGTCTATTTAATGTGACAATGTAGTCCTGTCATTCTCACAGTGATGGTACAAGTATATAAAGAGATCCAAGTTTTTAAGAGAGTTTATTAACCCAATAAAGACTTATACCGACAGAACAAAACTCTTTTTCTCTATGTTTCTGTGGCAATGGCACACACAACACCACAAAGTTTTTCCTTTAAAATATCTGTTTTGTTAATGATCTGTGTCCTTTGAGTTACTATGCTTATCATTCCTGTGCCTCAGTGTACGATCTACACTGCTAATTATAAAAAATATTTTGTAATATTTTTTATTTTTTATTTTTTTTCCCCAGTCTGTATTTTATATACCTTCTCCTTTTATGATTGTTTTTGGCAGTATCCAAAATACAAGTAAGTGTCTAGTCTGTGTCCCAGATACATTAAGCCTTATAAAAGAGATTGCTTGTCAAAGCTGCCTCTCCAGCATCTACAGGAGAAACAACAAATAGAATTAATGCTATATTTTTGTTTTAACTACTTTTGTGTTATTGTGATCAGAAATCATTTCCTGTTGTTATGATACACTGGAGTAATGCTAGGGTCTTATTTCTGAAATAATGTTAGGATCTTATTACTAAAAGATGTTTCGGCCTGACTTAAGGTGCAAATGAGACCTTAGGGCAAATTCAATAGCACAGATTTTGTTTAGCAGTAAAGCAGGGGGTCAGGAGGGAAGGCAAAAAAGACAGAACAATTAAGAAGAAAGATAATCACTAGCACATAGGTCCCTGTGGCATCCTGCTGGCCTTTCTTCTTCTCTTCCTCTCAGTGATGGGGGTCCCCAGACTGTTCTTCTGGAGGTATCATTTTTATACAGTCCATGTGCTGGGTATCCACGAGGTGTTCATGCCATTCCCACAGCCTGGATAGCATGTGTGAAAGCAGTTTCTTCCCTTCTCACAGTTTACCATGGTGGGAATTTTTGTCTGGGCAGGTTACTGAGATTTTTGTCTCCAGGCCTGGCATCTTCCTCTTGTTGTCTGTTGTTTTCCCACAGTCTGCACAATCAAATTTTGTCCAGTGTGTTAATTCCATCAGGGAACGTCTCCAGTGACTGAATAAAGGGAAAACATTGCAACCACTTGTTTAAAGGGGTTAAAAGGAGGACCCTGGAAACTACTGATCAATCAGCCTCACCTCTCTGTCCAGTGAGAACATGGAACAGATTGTCCTGGATGATATATCAAAACTTGGAAGATAGAGAAGTGATTAGAGACAATCAGTACAAGGAACTCCACATGGGATGAGATAGTCACTGGTATCAGTACAGGCGGAGGGATGAATGGATTGACAGTATCCTTATGAAAAGGGACCTGCAGATACTGTTAGATGAAAAACTTAAATATGAGCTAAGACAATAAGCTTGCACCCCAAAAAACCAGCCTTATCCTGGCCTGCATCAAAAGCAGTGTGGCCAGTAGGGAATGGGAGGGGATTCTGACCCTCTACTCTGCCTTCATGTGACTCCACCTGGAATTCAGCTCTGAGCTCCTCAGCCTGAGAAAGACAGGGACCTGTTAGAGAGAGTCTAGAGCAGGGCCAAGGACATTTTCCATGGAACACCTCTCCTATGAAGGCAGGATGGTTCAGCATTCTGGAGAAGGCTCTGGGAAGACCATGTTGAAGCCTGTCAATATGCATGAGGAGGGTTATGAGAAAGATGGAGACTGTTGCAAAGGTCTGCAGTGACAGAACAAAGGGTAACAGTTTTAAAATAAAAGATGGTAGGTGTAGGTCAGAAGATATTTTTTATGAAGATGATGATGAAGACATTTACACAGGTTGTGAATGCCCCTTCCCTAGAAATGTTCAAGATCAGGTGAGATGGTGTTTAGAGTAACCCAATCTAATTAGAGATGTCCCTGCTTATGGAATGTGGGTTGGGCTAGATGACCTTTTAAGGTCCCTTCTCTACATAAAGCATTCTATAAACCTATGATTTTATGAAGACAGAAGTAGAGACTATTTAAAGTAGTGTTGTCTATCTAGGGTTGATTTTTTTTTCAAAATTGCTGATTACATTATCATATTTGTAATGTAGGTAAATGTTTTGCTTCTCATCATTATCTGAGTACTGAGTTCAAGACAAATACAGATATACTGGAAAAAAACCAGAGATACTGGAAAAAGTCATGTGTCTTTGAAAATATTTCTCATATTATTAACCATAAGCAACAGCAAAATAATACTTCACACATTATTTGAATGCTGTGGGAGCAATCTGAATATTTAGGCTGAAATGCAGCGCCGGAAATCTAAGAGACCACTCAATAACTGTGACTTCTTGATTCTTCTAGGTATCTGCAAGGGGCATTGAAGATAGGAATGGCTTTTAAAAAAAAAAGAACATCACAAAAAATAAGAGACTTTCAGTAGAGTGGGAAGCTTACTGAAAACTACTTCATTCCCTTTGTTCTCCCAATTTTTTATTCACTAGTTTCTGATCAGTTAGTCAAGAAGGAACTGGTGTTTCTATAGGTATCTGTGACTCTAGCTGATTGTTTTCCATTTTGGGCTTAGTTTTGCTGTTTTTTCACTTTTTTTCTCCACTGAGCAGTTTTAAGCCTCAAGGAAAAAAAATGTTGTTTTTTAAACATCATATGGCCATTTTATTTGTATTTTATCACTGATGATGGTATTCAGTCAAAACTAATGGTTAGTGAACCAGTACATCTGAATTTGCCAAATTTCTAAAAATATTCTATGGAGAAAAGTAGTTGGATTGGGGTAAATCCAGTGTGGATTTTATCTAAATAAAGAACTGATTTTAGGAATACATTGATAGTTGTCTTCTCCTATTTAATAATATAGGATGTATTCACTTCAGAAAAATTGATTCAGCAACAGTCTAAAGCATTTTAACATACCAGATGTTTGAGATAGACACTCTGATTCATTTTTCTCTCATTCTTTTAAGAAATTATCATCTACCTGCATGGCTGAAAATCTTATGGAAATTGCCTGCTGAAAATCTGGTTTCTGGACTGTTTACTCACCAATTTTGGACATAGTGCACTCTGAGACTTGTGTCCTTCATTCTTGTCTCAGGAAAGAGAAGGTAAGAGCTAGTGGATCTGAAACCCACAATTTATTTAAAAAGCAATGACATTAGAAGTACTTGATTGCCTGAGATACTCACCAGCCCACAGTGTTACTTTTGGTAGAACTGAGCTTCTCTTCCCCACAGGCAGAGCAGGGAAGGTTGGGCAGCAAGTTACATAAGCTCATGACATGGTTCTGCTCACAGTTACCAATATTGGGTGTCATCCATCAGTGTGCCTCTGGGTTCTCCCACATTTCATTTCCGTGCATCTCTGTGATCTCTGAGATGTTTCTTCACTTCCAGGTTGTTTCCTCCAGCCAGATCAAAACTAAAATCTTCACCTCCTTTCTGATGCTACTCCTTTACAAGCCCTTTTTTTTTTTTTTTTTTGGTGAACCTTTTTTTTTAGCACCAGCCCCTCTCTTTGGTATCTAAGCCTCCATTTTTTCCTGAGTAAAGGGTTTATGTATAAAAGCACAACTTTGCAATTGGTGTTCTTCTTTAATGTCTTTTTACTAACTGAAGGATTTAGGATGTGCTAAGTCTGGTTAGATCAGGTGTTACAAAAATTTGCATCCAGTCCGTACCAGTTTCATCTAACAAATAGAAGGCTTTTGTTGGGGGATTCAAAAGTTCAGTTTTGAATACTCACAGTCACATAAATTTGTTGTGTTTGCTGACTCCCATTATCACTCACAGCTTAATGACCAATAAACAAATATACCACCAGATAGAATTCACTTTAGCATCATTTCAAAGTATCATAAAAGTAAATATACTTTAACAATAGGAAGAATTCAATTCCCATGTGAATGTGGAAAAAGTCACTGAAGGTCAAGTAGTTGATTATGCAAGTGAAGCAAGACTTGTTTTTTGTTATGATAAAAAAAAAAAAAAAGATGTACTGTGGCATAAAAATGATATCAGTCATAAGTCAGAAGATGAGCATTGGGTAAATGCATGTATTTATGCTGTGAGGACAGCACAGAAGATAACATTTATGAATGAGATGGAAAAAGAGTGCCTCAAGGTGAGCAAAAAAAGATTTTGGTAAAAATTTAAAGCCCCAGAAAGCTTTAGGAAAAGATTGATAAAATGCAATTATCATTGTGCTTTTATGTTTCTTGTGTCAGTTCTCATTTCACATTGGTCCTCAACCAACTAAAACAATTGTTTATTTCTACAAGATGGATTGCTGTCAAAAATAGAAATGTGCATTGAGCAGCAAGAAAAAAAAAATCCTTTATCTAGGAACTTTACTACTACATATAACAAACTGAGTAATAGCTACAAAATGTTTCATTTGGTTTGAAACTACAAATGAAGTCCTCATCATTGATATTTGAAAAGATCTGGTTTTTATTATATGTTTTATCAACCATAGCTGCTTTTCATATACATCACAAGAAAAAAGACAGACTTTCTAAAGAAATAAAGGCCACTTGTATGCGATTTTGTGTTTAATACTGATCAAAATTTTCACCCACTTTTTAATATTTTTATATTAATTTTATTAATTTGTATAGATTTTATAGATTTTTATATTAATTTATTGTATGATCTCTTTGAATAACAGGTCAAGCAGTGATGTAGAAACGGTTTTTTTAAATGTGCAGGCGTTTTGCAAGTATTTAGGATTACTGCTTTGGTTTAAAAAGTTTAGGTAATAACAGGTGATTTTGCACCCGTAATTTCAGTCCTCTCCTCTCTAGTATATCCCACTAACATGTGTGAGAACCTTGTTCTTACAAATTGCATGTCAATACAATTCAGGGAAAGATGGAATGTTTATCAGAAATTAAAAGTTACCAAAGGTCATAATAGTTTTATACAATATTAAATCCTGCTGTAAGATCGCTGACCAATAGTTTTAGTTGTGTATTTATAAATGTATAATATTTTTTTCTAAAATGTAAAAGCTGCCCCAGCTGATAATTGTTTAAAAAAGAACAAATCAAAACTCCAGCTATGATGGAAAACAATAATTAACCTCAATAAGAAAAGTCAAATATAAACAGATGGAGGAACATATGCTAAGTAAAATGTAAATGTGAACAGAAATTACTAATACCTAGAATTTCTTTTTGTTTGTTTTACCTTAAAGAAATTTCAAAATGTTAAGTTATAAATAAAAGCAAAATTTCACCAAGTACTATAGTAGTGAAATAATGTTATTTGTCCAAGTAGGTAAGGCTCCAGAAGTAACGAACCTTAAAATGTACCCCAAGTGTGTTCTGAAATGAGTACAAAATAGGACAGAAAAAAATGCTGTACCTCATTATGCTTGTCTTATCTATCAATCTCCTATTCATCAATATTTCAATTTGAACATATTCATGATAAGTTTTAGCTACTGTTGTTTCTAAAATATCATATAAAAAAAAAGTCCAACTTTCACCAACTTTGCAGATACAGATACAGTATTAAACAAGCAAATCAGTGAGGAGAAATAATATATTAAAAATTACAAGAAAAAACACAAATAAGAAAAAAAAATTCCTGCAAAAGCAGCTCTAAACCACATCTCTTTTCTGCTTATCATCTCGAACAAGTTTTTCACTAATTCTCTTTTGTTTGGAGGACTGGAATGATAGTTTCTTGATAGTCAGAAATGCAGGTCTAAATTTGATTCCACTGTGATGAATTTAAAGGGGATTGTTCTTTTATTATTTTTCTTTTCTGTTCTTCAGTTTGTGTTTTTTTAAACTATTGATTCTCTTGAAAAAGATGGATGAGACCCAAACAAATGAACAGTTAGTTAAAATTTCGTGTTTGACTTGGCAAATATTTTTGATATAGATTGTTCTGTGAGAAGGAAGGAATCATAAAACACCCTTCACTCTCATTAACAGTAGCAAAAGCTTAGAGGATGAAGAAATACTAGATATGTTAATTCTTGTAATTTAATTAACACTACTGATTTTCGTTACCATCCTCCTCACATTTAGCAGGTACACATTCATCCCTCACCTCCAATGAGAAATAGATACCTCTAGGAAAGAGATTAAAAATCAAGAGCTGGAGCCCTGCAGCCCATAGTTATGGGCCCATGCTGATTTCAATGAACAATTAGAAATTGTCTCTGTTATGTTGTTACCCTTTGTACACATTTTTGTGAAGTGTATAAATCTTACTTCAAAATATTCACAATGAATTTTCATTTCATGTAGAGCATTTATTCTCCAAAGCTATTTTTGGTGTTCTATTAAATAAGTATTGAAAATTCCTTTGCAAAAGGTTATAAAACTTTAGCATGATTCTTTTATAAACAGAAATACCAGAAATGAGCAGTTCTGAAACTATTTGAAATCAAAGAAATTCAGTATTAATCAATAAAGTTAAGAGGAGAATTTCAAACATGTTGGTTCTCCTATGTGAAGCAACAGAGCTCACATAATTTCATGTATCAGGGTAATTTTTTCTCTACCATTGAATGAGACTGTGAAAAAAAACCCCACAATTTTTCTTTTATTTTCTTTAATCTCTATGAATTGAAGAGCAAAGCCATTCTTGGACATAATCGTGTTTCCCTCTAATTGCTTTATTTTTTGGAATGAACACATGGAACTGAAAAGGGTCTGGCTTAACAACTTTGGATTCTTGCTATCACAGATAATTTTCATATATATCCATCTATAAAACAATTTTAAGAATAATTAGAAGTTTGTTTGTTTTGCACTACTGTTGCTAGAAAACTATTACAAATCCTTGTTCCTCTATTTCTTAGAAATTACTTTAGCCTTATTGCATTTAAATATCCTCAAATAACACGCTAAAGATTAACATGCTATTACTGAAGCAATGTATTCTATCTCTCATTTACCTATGTTGGTTTTGATTTTTTTTCAGATTGTTCTCTCTTTCAAAAAGTATTTTAAGTTAAGAAATTTGATACTAATCTCGATTTCTTTTTAATACTTCTTAAGTTTTCTATTCATAAGGAAAAGCTAGCACAGAAGTATCCTGGTTGTTAATTTTCGAATCTTTGCACAATACTTCTGTACTGGGTAGGTGCAGCAAGGTTTTGATTGTGGGGTGGGTTCAGCAGTGGCTTCTGTGAGAAGCTGAAAGCTACCCCTCTGCCCAACAGAGCAAATGCCATGTAGGTCAAAGACTGATCCCTCACTGACCAAGACTGAGCTCATCAGCAATGATGGCAGTGCCTCTCAGAAAACAGAATTCAAAGAGAAAAAATCTGCTGTGTGATGACCAGACTGCAACCCCCATTTCTGATTCCCCTGTGTTGTTGCTTGAGGAGGATGAGGTAGAGAATTCTGGAGAGAATCTGAGCGTGGGAAGAAGGGAGGGATTGGGAGGAGCAGTGGGTGAAGGAGTTTTAAGGTTTAGTTTTTATTTCTCCTTACTCTGATATGATAGGTAATAAATTAGATTAACTTCCCCAAGTTGAGTCTGTTTTGCCCGTGATGGTAACTGGTGAATGATCTCTCTCTGCCCTTATCTTGACCCACAAGACTTTTGTTATATTTTTTCTCCTGTGTCCAGCTGAATAGGGAGTGGAAGAGTGGCTGTGATGGGCACCTGGCATCCAGCCAGGTTCAATCCACTAAAATCACCTTTAAAATTACTTTCAGGATACCACTTTCCAAGATACAGCTCCTACTCACTGAGTTGCTTAGTATATATTAGGCTTTCAGTGTTCCATAGTAAAGTTTAATTGGCTGGCAGGATCTTTCTGGAGTAAGCTAATGTGTGGCCTCCAAAGCAAAACTTGGTTTGCTCGAGCAAACTTTGAAGAATCAGACACATCTCCAAGGGTAGTATAGATGAAACTGCACCACAACTGACTGCTTTGTCCTGGGCGGCACTATAGCATCCATTAACTCTCTCTTGTGTTCTCATGGACATATAGACCTTCAGCTTTATGCAAAGAAAATATTAGCCTGATAATATGCAGTACTGTTCTTATGTTGATTAAAACTGAAGGAAATATACAGGAAAAGGGAAATCATATCCATTCCCTACTGTGTGATGACATTTTGAATAGGCAAATTCTAAACAACTCAGCGGTCACTGACCAGAGAGGACATTGTTAGCATCTGCCTTAGGAGTGTTTGTTTTCTCCTGTTGGTCACAGATGAAGTTATTAAAAGGCGATTGGATTTTACTGCAGAATTCAATTGCGAAGGAGTTCAAGGATTTTTCCCCATTTGAAACTACTTTTTTGAGAAGTGCTTTTCATCCATTCATTCATTCATTCATTCATTCATTCATTCATTCATTCATTCATTCATTCAATCTTATGTTACTCTGGTGTTAATTTTTAAACCAGAATATCATACTTTCAAACATCTGGTAAGTATTATCAGATAAACACTTCTAATTTCAAAAACAATTTTATTTCTAGCATCAGGGAATGAAATAAAGTTTGGCATAACCTGTTTTCCATAAAAATGTATTAGCACATGATTATATCCATGTACTTTATTCCTCAATTTAATTAATTGACTCCTTTTCATTGTTTTCCTTTAGATTGTTCTCAGACTAAGTGTTACAGTTACCTGATCGTGCTACTTGTTTTGTTAATCTGCTTTTAATTGGCCTATTAAAATATGTCTATAATTCCTTGATATACTCAGATATATACAGGACGAAGGTAGACAAACTGCAGATCTCTTTAAGTTAACCTCTTTTGGTCTCTGACAGAAAGGCAGACTTTAGCCAAAGTTGTTTTCCTTACACATGGAAGTACCCTGTTTTGTCAATACAAAGATTTATTTTAAGTGGTGAACATTGTTTTCTTTGTATATTCCAGGTTTTATTTCTTAATCATTTGCTTTGTGTTTTGATTAATTCTGGGAAACTAAAACTTCTGAAATGGAGATATATGTGAGCAGATTACTTTGTGTATTAAATTCAAGCCATGATCTTGTTCCTGTATATAAACTCATGACTTTTATTCTTTTTGTCATCCTCTCAGGCTTGCTGATCAAGTTGTAATTCGTAATCGGAACATTTCAATCACTCACATTTTCTCTCCAGATTCCAGCAATACCATTCATATCAAATTTATTTTAATTAATAAGGAATTCCAGTACCTCATGAGTTTTTCCCAGATTACTCAAACTTTGCAATAAGCAAGTGAAAAACTTCATTATCTTGGACAAATTGCTGCAATGTGTTCACAGCAGGCAGAGTTTGCATCTGCCTTTCATGTTTAACTTTAAATTAAAGGCAACGAGTAGATTTTTATTTCCACTTAGGATCAAACATACTATTTTAACCTGATTATATCTAGTCTTTAATATGTATACATTTCCCCTATGTCCATATGTATGCATATACAGATAGATCATCTTGCTGTGACATGACCTGAAAGAAGTACAGCAATATAAATTCAATATAAGCTATCCAACCAGACAGGTTTTTTTTTTCCTCCAATGTTCATCTCTTTATATCCTCTATTTCAATGGACAGCAAGCACAGGATAGACATTTAAAACACAAACTTTCATCTTCAAATCACATAGTGTCTCTTTGAAATTACGCCACATATGGAATATGTGCAAGCTACATCCTGATCTGAAGCTCCAGCAACCACAAAACCCCTACATTTCACTGAAGCAAATTGCCTATTTTAATTGAAGACTTTTTTTTTTCTTTTCTTTTTTTTTTTTTTAATGAAGATGTGGGAATGATGAATATTTGCTGCTGAAACTGTATAAAATGCCCAGAACTTTAAAAGCTCATGCGATCCTCAGTGGTCCAGAGCACTGTGTGAAACCTTGAAGGAATAACTGATGGAAGTTAAAGCAGTCTCTGTGCAATCCACGATTTTTTTTGTGCTATGATCTTTTCCTAAACTCAATCCAAAAGGAATGTGAGAAATTCTCACTCCCAGACACACAGCATTCTTAAATTAGACTGCAGAGAATTCGGCTTCCAGCTCTCAGAGTCCCCGGGGTAGGCACTGTGGAAAAAGCAAGGGACTGTAGAATTCTTCTGCCAGAGGAATGGACAGGCAAGGGTGGAGAGCATGGCTGAGCAGTGGTGACAGAAATGCTGTAGGTGCCTCTGCTGGGGAATAATTTCAGCTGCAGTTCCAATTTAGGCAAGTAGGAACAGAATACAAAGATAAAAGTAGAAAGAGGCACCTAGGTGGGAATCTTGGGGGCAGTCAAGAAAAGTAGTACACTAAGCAGAAATGAAAGCACAGCCTTGATGGGGAAGACAAGGACCTTGAACACAACTAAAGGGATGGTAGGCAGTGGAAGAATTTTAATTGGGGAGTTTCATGGCCTGAGTTTCAGGAGATAAAACTGACTTTCACAGCAGCATTCGGGAAGGATTTAAGGGGAACAAAGCAAATAGCCTGGCTTTTATCATAACCTGGGCAATGGTTAAATGGAATTTTATGTACATTTGTTATCCTTAGCTTTATAATGATTTTTTAGAAGACTTGGGGAGGGGTAAAAAGAGAGAAAGTTTCATCTGTGCTATGTGAAGGATAAATTCTGAGGAACAGAAAGTTGCCTTTATAAGCTGATCTTCAGAGCTAAAAATATTTAAGATTTGAAAATGTTGTCCGGCACAGAAATGAGGTCCCAAGTAAATAAAGCAAGTTCAGCATGGAGAGTAATAAACTCCTTCCAAATTGTATAATGTTCACAGTAGATCATGATCTTGTTTTATAAATCTAGTCCTGCCAAAAATGCACAATAAAATCTGGACTCATTTTGCTAAAGTAATTCTATTACTGTCAGCTCAAATAAACTTTGATTTTTTTCCCTGAAAGCCTATACGTAGTGCATTTTTCATGTAAAAATATACATTAGTTTTTACATTGTAATATTAATGGGTATTCTACAGTTCAAGAAAAAAATCTGCTTATGATAATACATTTGATAGTTAATAATGTTTATGAAATGAAGGCAACACAGAAATTTTTAGTTAATTAAGCCTTCAGAGAGGTTGTTGACTGAATCATACAATTTCTGTGTTAACACACCAGATAATTAAGGACTTCCAAATTCATATGCTCTACAAGCATGCTCATATTTCATCTTAGAGCAATTTTACTATGGAAGATTTGTTAAAATCAAAGGTGTTTAAAAATTAAAATTTGGCATTGTTTTAAAAGTGATAGTGAAATAATTCTGAAAAAAAAAAATTACATTAGCAATAGAGAGGATCTGTACATACATCAAAAGGCATCTCTGTAAGTGTTACACTTCTATCCCTTCAAAAGAGACAACTTTTTGCAAATATTATGTCTAGGGCTGCCCTTGTTATAAAAATGACTGTCAGAGCTCAGCCTCTTTGAAAGCTTTCTGGAGCCTTTATATTTCATGTCTTTGTCTCTTATTTTGGGCTTGCTCTTACAATCTCAAGAAATGGTTATGATTTCATTTCAGAGCTCAAATATATTTTGTGCTTGTGAGGCATTAAAAACAATAACAAAGAAGTAAGTAGTTGGCGGGTCTGTGTATGGACCAGTCACATGTTTGTATGTATTTGGATTATAAGAAAGAGATATTTCTACAGCCATTGTAAACCAGGTGAGTCTTTTTTCTTAAAGTCATCAGAAATTTTTGAATTGTAAAACTAAATCTGGCTAACATAAAATTCAGAACCATTTGTTAGTGATACTCCAACATTTGTGTCTGATCATAATAAAGTTAGGTAGCGTTTTACAGATCATTCTTTAAAGTATATCAAATATTGAGGACTCACTGAGGCCAGACATCAAGAATAAAATTGAAACCTGAGACTGGTGAAATCAGAAGTTTTACCACGATCTACTCGGTGGGTGCAGTTCTGGAGAAGACAGAGAAGGCAGTCTATATGCACATGTATTGGGTCTTGTCCACAGCAAATGTACCCACACTGGAGTTTACCTCACATCTGGACTAAGGTGAGGCTTCACTATCTGCTGTTCTAGTTTCAAGTCAAACAGATAAATGTAAACCACTACATCTGAGATATTTCTTTTCTGGTTTACTCTTATATTAAATATTCAGCTGATGAACATAGAACCTTTGAACTCTGAAAAGCACAAGTCAGTTTAAGATATGTGTGGATTAAACAAGCTCTATTTGGTTTTAAATTAGAACAGAAGGTTAGGAAAACTTTCACACAGGTCTTAGACAGCAGAGTACAGTACAGGTACTCTACAAATATACTACTAGGACCACAGCTGCTTGTGCATCTTCTCATACACTTTCACACAGTTTCTCTCTTCTTTGGAGAGATGGTTTCCAGGTATTCATAGGAGAGTAGCAGAGGGTAGACAGATAGAAAGTAAATTCAGCTTGCACTAACTACACAGTGTAGACACAGCTCAGCCTGCAAGGACACATTTGTTACAGCCATCACTACATCACAGCAGTTTTGCTGATCACTGTATATGTGGTTCCTCCACCAGTACCTGAAGTTTTCGACTACATCATCTCCCTATAAAGGGCTCACTCTGCTAGACATGTGACAAAATTTGAGAACACAAAAATTAAGAAAGTAGTTCAAGAGAACTAAATGTCTTGCCTGAAGCTGCTATGTTTCAGACTGCATTGAACTGTTTGGATTCTTCCTGTACCTTCTTAAAAAGGTGTTGTGTTACCAGGTTGCTGAAATTCAGAAGACTCTTCCCTGAAGAAGAATAATTTCCCTTTTCCTCTTACAATGACAGTAATAATAATTTTAATATTAACAGAATAAGAGAGAAAGAGACCTGTTCTATGGCAAAGATCCTCTTATGTTAGTCCTTCCACAGGAAGCTGTTCACCATCAGTGTGACACCATAATCTCTGATTTATCCCATCACTATTATATGACACTTAAATAAGGTAAGTATAGCAGAATTGCTAGAAGGAACTGAAGTGTTATTAACTTATTTCTTATTACATTAACAATAATAGTAATTCCTGAAGGATTATGTATATTACAGACATTATTTGAGATGTAACACCCTCTTCTTAATGGAAAATTATCAGTTTCGTGTGCTACATATTCCCCTCCATCATTAGATGCCACTAACTGTTTCCCTTCCATATTTGTTCTTCTTTCTTCTGCATATCAAAAAAAACACACTTCATTTGCAAGAGAATTACGTCTCTTCTAATTGAGGGAAGCAAAGTGAGATAATTTAATTACACTCCAAATAGCTGCTCTACCTCAAACTGTTCAAATCTCTTCAAATCAAACCTCACATGACAGATAGAGTGCACATAATTTTACAAATGTGAATCAGTATATTATAAGCAATACATAAGTTAGAATAAATATAGACAAATGAAATTAAATCTCCCCAACTTTATAGCTCAGTTCTTCACACAGAGAACCAAACAAAACACTAATTTTCTAAGAAATAGGAGCAATAATCTTAAGCAGAACACTGTGTCAGGTGCTTTGAAGACAAGAGGATGCACTAAAGTAGTTCAGATACTTTTGGTTACTTCAAAAAAGGAACCAGTCTGACAGAAAAGAAAATCTACTTTGCCAGAAATAGGCTGATCAGACTTCTTTCAGGCAATTAGCATGGATTTCTCTCTATCTGCATACTTACATGCCCTCTATTAGCACACTGTCTGAGCATTGCACAAAGTTTAATGAACTTGTCTAATGTAGATGTAGAACCTAAGATGCATTTCATCAGTGCAAGATAAGTGAGGTGAGGCTAAGAAAGGTCCTTGAAGGAACATCAATGCTGAAGGGCTAGAACTCAATAGAGGGCACAGAAGTTAAAAAATCTTGATCACTCATGCTTACTAAATCTCCCTTGAATTTTTCTCAGTGAACAATAATGGGGAAGGAAGCCAGAATTGAATTCTAAGAAAACTATTTTTGATATTAATTTAGCATGCAGCTCACCATGAACCTGAAATTTCAGTGACACTGGGACGACTATCCTGTCTCTTTGCAGTTGTACAGCAGCCTATCTACATGAGATGTTTACCTCATGCTACACGGTGTATATAGAGACATAAAGTTCTGCCTGCAAAGGGACTGTGATTAGCCACTGGAGGAAGGTAAGCAGATTGAGGAGACAGGCTGGAAGGACTGAAAAAATGCAATTTGAATATAAAAGATCCTTCAGGTGACAGTTATAAATTAGAGTGTCCTAATGTCTAAATGATTATGGAGTTTGGAGAACTCTAGGCTAGATTACTGTGGTGTGCTGCGCTTAAATACTTGCAGCCACACACCTTTAGCAGAGGTAGGTGGGGAGATCAGTATTTGTGTGGACTAAGAAAGGGTATTTCTGACTTCATCCATCATTGAAAGGTTGGAAATACTATATAGGAATTTGTTTCTGTTGCCTTTAGTAGAAGCTTCTGAAGGCTGATGATAACCCACAGGATAAGACACTTTATGGACATAGAACAAAGACAAAAGATCTAAGGCCAATGTGGCAACATATAACAGTGGACAGTTTCACAAGCTGTCTCTCAGAAGCATAAAGATAAATTACTTCCTAAAGAGGGACTGAAAAAACCTTCCAGCCAAATGAAAAATGAGACATGATGCCAAAAATGTGAAAGCTGAAAAGGTCTTTCCAGATCCTTCTCCTTTTTCAAATAAATTCTGTCAGATAATAAAGGTAAAAGATGGTAGATGCAAAAGGTAACAGCATCCATAACACAGTAGCAGTTCCTATTGGAGGAGCAAGAACAAGAACCTGAAGTAGGATTGTACTGCATAGGACTGCACTGATGAAACTGTCGCTGATAGATATGCTAAAATTATGGAAAACTAAAGCAAATGAAAAAGTCATGGAGAACTTCATTTAGGCAACTCGAAACAGAAAAAAAGCACAGTAATTAGAAACTGAAGGTCATTTCAGGAGGCAAGAAGAAAAGAAAAGTTTTGAAGCCTGAAACAGAATGTAATTAAGGAACCATTAACAGATAACTGCAAAAAAAGTGATTACTAAAAGGGTACACACAAGTTTGTTTCTTGTGTCTGCAATGGGTATGATACCCACAGCCAAAGTTGTCAAAATCCATTAGTATTAGCCAGAGAATCTCCCTTTTTTGGGATTGGAAGAAATTTTATCACAGGTTTGTAAAATATTAATCTTCTAGATCTTCTTAACAGTGATATTTAAGCAGAAACAAAATAAAAACAACTCAATGTTGAATGTAGAATAAAAGCCATGTGGAACTATTCAGATATTATTAGGTGAGAGCTCCCTTTAGATATCTATTTGCTTTTGACAATTTTTAGAGTTTTCATCTTTTACCTTTTACCTATGACATAAAATCAGGAGGCACTCACAAATGACAAAAGAAAATGGCTATCACAAAATAAAGAAACAACAGTAAAGTTATGTTGTGAGGTTTGTTCCTTTTTCATAATTCCATCTTAAATGTACCAACAGAGGATTAAAAACCAAAGATCCTGAATCACTGTAAGCCAGCAATACTGTAAACCCAGAAGAAAGACACAGTCCCATCAATTTTTTGCCTAGAGATGCACTGTGAGGGGTCAGGAAGCAGAAGGGAGAACTCAGCAAGGGGTATCTACTTGAAACAAGGTCACAGGGCCTCTTATGCTCCCAGGGTTAATGTAATTATTAAGATTTTTCAACCCATTCATTTTAGGTAAACCTCTGAAGACATATTTTTATGGAAAGACTCTTTACATTGAAGACTGTAAATGCAAATGTAAATGAAGTGTAGATCAGATGATGGGATGTGATAAATTAATTTTAGCTTCACATTACCCTGTGTCTCTGAAGCTCAAGAACTTTGTATGAAAAGCTTGACTGCAACCACATAAGTTATTTTATCTGGTTGATATGCTATGTACTTTTGAGGCTCGTCCCTCAGTAGTCCATCAGACAGACAGGTTATAAAATATACAAGAAGGATATCACTGTGGTAGTACTCATAGAAAAGGAGGGGGGAAAATGGAACTTGATAAATAGCAAAGAACATGGCAGTAATATCTGTACTTTGCAAAGTTGAAAACCTTTCCTGTAGAATAGTAGAAAATAAAAACTAGTGAAAAAAATCCATAATGAACATAACTCAGAGTATTGTTTGGGAAAACAGACGGGAATTCACAAAAAAAGCAGACATGGATATAGTGATTAAAATTACTGAGAATAAAATTAATAAAAGCCTGTGAGAAAAAGATATGTTAAGAAATGGCACAAGTACAAAGAGCGAGTTCTTTGCAGTCTGGTTAATTGCTAATTTTTTGACAATGGTACAGCAGAAACATGGTTTTTACCAGAGCACTCTTTTTGAAAGAAATAAGATTATACTTTATTACAACATATATCAAGATATACCTCTACAAGGAAGAATAGTGACCATGAATAACCTCATTAAATTAATCTGCATTAAAGTAAAAGACCTTAACAGTATAATAAAAAGGAAGGGGAAAATAGAAAGAACTTGGAAAGTTTCTAGCAGATGTCAGGAGACACACTCCCCGATTGCAAGAACCATTCAGGGAAAATTGGTTTAATCAGGCTTCTTTATCCTTCTACCTTTCTAAAAAGAAAGAATTTGATGTAGCTGTAGACAAACATATTTCACAGGGAAAAAGAAAAAAAAAAAAAAAAAGAAAAAGAATATGAATACGAATATGAAAAAATAGTCTCAGTTTAACTTCAGAGATTACTGTAGGTTCAGGCAATGCCTCAACCTCAAACAAACAGGTTTTTGTAACAGTTTTAGATCTAGCAAAGTCTGGAGCCAAAGCTTTGCCATTTGGCTTGTAAAGGAGAATTCTGCAGCATCTGGTGCAACTGTTGTTCTCCAGATACCAACTTGCAGACTTGGGTGGGATTCATCTGCCTGACTTAGATATTTAGTATTTAGATAATCTGAATTTTAACCTTATTAATAAAACCTTAACTCGCCATTTCAATCACTTTTTATTATCAGTTAGAAGGTACCAGTCCCAGTAGGCTACTTATCTCCCCTTGAGTAGATATGTAACACAGGCCATGAGGGTACCTTAGATGTAGATTGCTACAATTTATTTGTATCATTTAGGGCAAAAGTGCTCCAACACTCATTGTGACCAATTAATTTTGACTATTTTAAGGATAAAAGAGCTTTCAAGGCTCTCTGCTTTAAGGCTTTTGCTAACTTCATGATAAATTATTTCTTAAATAAGCCAGATTCTAGATTAATACAGACTCCTTCTCCTGTTCTTTCTGTATTGGGAAAAAAAAAATATTCCTGGACTTGGTTTTGGCCTTTTTCTAGTCTTCTTCAATAAAAAGTGATTCAATAAATAGGAGCTGCTGGTCCTGTTTTCAGTAATTTCCTCTTTTTTATTTTCTTTTTTTTTTTTCCTAGTGAAATTGAAAGAACTTCCTCTTACCTACAAGGAAAGAATCTATATTTATTTCCTTATCACTTCAAGCTGCCTAATATAGAATTTTATGGGGATGCTCTGTACACAACCATATCCAGAATGCTCTCCTTGTTCTATGCCACATGTCCTTTCTTTCATTCTCACTCTCTCTCTCTCTCTCTCATATTTACTATTAAATAAAACCTTTACTATTGTCACTGGCGTATGGTCCTCAGGCAGAGGAATTTCTAAGAACTCTAAAACTAGATCATAACAGTCTGTCCAAGTGAACTCACAACTTTCAAATGTGTAATCTCAATAACTCCATTTTCTGCCACCCAATTTGCACTTGCAAATATCAATTTGACTATAGAAACGCAGAGACTTACAAATAGAGTATTTACATCTACATATGTTATGAAAATTTGCCTTTAGGCAGACAATCGCATTAACCCAGAGCAAATTGCTCCTTTCCTGAAAAGCAAAAAAGTTACCAAACCTTCAGGTGAAAGGGACACTTCAGCTAAAGGTCAGGAAATCCAGCTGTAATTTTTCTCTAACTAGTACTTTAGAGCTCAGCCTTAAATTCTAATTAAAGATTGAGTTAAAGGTATGAAATTCTAATGAGGAAGTAGGGTATATTTTTCAGTGCTATATCATGTCCTCTGTTATTTCTAAAAGTAGAATATAATTTTTGAATTCCTAATATAATTTGAGGACTTGGTTTTCTCACAGAAAGGAATGTGAAGGTTCATACAAACATTAAAGTTCACAGAGAAGAACAGAGAAGTTCTATGAATAACACCTGACTACTGGTATAAGGGATAAGATAAATCAGTGTATTCCCTTACATAATTATATTTTTTTGGCAATTTAATTTTTGAATCATTTTCCATAAATTCCAGAGACTGACTTTAATTTTTAGTCATAGTTTGTTCTTCTTTTCTGAAGGTTGAGAAATCTGATCTCAACGTCCTCTTGAGACTTTTCCCATTTCATACATTCCATGCTGGCTAGCAATCAAAAAACAAGAAAAAAAAAAAAAAAAAAAAAGAAGAAAAGAAAACAAAAACAAAAAAAAAGAACCCAATAAACAAACAAAAAAACCCCTTGAAACTAGCTCTACATTAAGAAAAAATTTAGCTGCCATTTCAGCATTTGCATACACACTGCCCCAGACTGATTAATTCTGGCCAATTCTTCAAAATCTCATGAAGATTGTTACATATTCTTTCAATTAGCTTTTGATTTGTGACTTTTGTTCAGGCATCTGTGGACTTTGGAGAAATACAGTCTACATTCTCCAATTCATCAAGCCCTGAAATGTGTTATATAATCTAATAGCAGAGAAGTTGCATCACTAAACATTTCTGTGTAGAAATATTTGCTCTTCCTTTGCCACCTGCCTTTGTTGTACAGCTAAATTATTGTTTTCTAAATATTCAAGGGCAAGTATCATGCAAACAAATTCCCAACCACTGCAGCAGTTTTTAAATGATGCTTAAACCGTTTGTAGCTTCTTACACTCATCCATCATACCAAGAAAGACGTTGTCATACTCACTTTCAATATCCTTAATGCATTTAGTTTCCTTCTTGAAAACTGAAGAACTATCTTACTTGACTACATCATTCTCTGAGTACAAATACAATTCTTGATTTCATTCTGCTCAGAAGCAAGATGGGATTTCCTAAGCCATAAAATCCCATATTTTGAATTACTTCAATCTTGAAGAATTTAATATTGCTCCAATCATACTAACAACTGGGCATTATTTTCTGACTAGATTTTTTTTTTTTTTACTTGGCCCAGGTGTACCTGAGCAAAGAATGTCGTCTTGATATTCTACTTTGATGCACTGAAATCAGCACAAAATTCTATTGATACAAAGTTCACTTTATGCTGTCAGAGTTAGGCAGTTTTTCCTTGTTATCTGACCAGTATAGGATTAGGTCTGGATTTGGCCTTGCTTCACCTCTTTCTGTGTGATTTATTTTGAACCCTCATGAAGTATTTGGCACCCCTTCAAAGAGGCAAAAAAACCCTGTAGGTTGTTGACAGTCTCTCTATTCTCTTAGGTTATGTGTTGCTTTCATCCCTGTGGGATATTTTTTTGCCATCAGAATTTATTTTCCTGAGCACAAAATATCCTTTTGCTGGAGTTTTGATGATATTCACTGCAGGTATTTCAAAGTACTCAACACAGGCTCCTTCACAATGATTTCCAAGGTCCTGTAACCAGATTTCATGTTCTACTTGTGCCTGGAGTTGAACAACTAGAATATTTTTTTTTTAAAGAATCACAGCTAGTAATTGTTTGTCTGCTGAAACTTTTGGTTGTTCTGTGATGTTATTACTCCACTGGCCAATCACCACAGCTTGGCCTCTTTAGAAGGCATAATGTAACTTCAGGTGATTCAGATGCTTAAACATTCAGAAATAAGAGTAAATGTGTGTAAAAATATGTTTCTTGTCAATGAGTCAATACAGAGACCAATACTCTGGTCAACATCACTTTCAGCCCTGGGAAAATCATGGAGTGAGTATATTTCTGAGCACATGAAAGTAAGTGGGAACATTCAGCAAGGATTTACAAAAGTTTGTCTTCTTAGATAAAATAGGTGGATTTTAAATTGAAGGGAAAGCAGTGGATTTCATTCATCTTGACTTTAGAAAGGTTTTAAACACTGTTTTCCCATGTATCAAAATTGAGACTTTATAGTCTGAGTGGGTGTTCAACTACGTGGGTAAAAAATTCATTAGATTAAAATTTATTAGAAGCTGAGCTATCCATGCAGGGCACTAACAAGAGGAGTATTTCAAGAGTCTACCTCTAGACCTTTTGTACACACCATCTTCACTGGACACAACAGAAGAGATAATGTAGTGGACTCTTCAATCTTGGTACCAAACCATGGAGAACAAGCTGATATATTCGACAGCAGAAGGGCCACTTGAAAGGACCTAGAGAGATTATGACAGGACTGAGTTGACAGGAACCTCCTGAGGTTAAACAAAACAAATACAAAGTCACAATACTCAGGAAGTAATAACTCTTGCAGAGACAGAGTCTTTCTCATTCAGCCTAGAGAAGACGGCTTTGGAGCAGATCTAACAACTCCCCTTCCAAACCCATGGGTAGGTTATTGAGAACACAAAGACTGGCTCTTCAAAGGGCTGCATGTTGGGAGCCAAGAGACAAGTTGAAACAAAGTGTTCAGACTGGATGTAAAGGGAAACTTTTCACTCTGAGAACAGCCCCGTCAGGGATCAGGTTGCTCAGAGGTCCAGCAATCTCCATCTCCAGAGATTTTTAAGACTTAAATGTAGAGCCACATGATCAGGTTTCACACATGACCCTGCTGGAGTAAGTAAACTGAAAGAGACAACTCCTGAGTTCCCTTCCAACCTAAAGTACCTTATGATCCTCTAAAGAGCCCACCTTCTGTAAAGGTGTCAAATTTCTCAGTCCTCTTTTTTTTTTTTTTTTTTTTTTTTTTTTTTTTTTTTTTTTTTTCCCCAGGTATTTTATTATTCTGTTCCTAATACATCTTAAGGGCTATGCACAGCTTGGTCCTTCATAAGTGATGCCAGTTTCCTGACACTTTCACATGCAAAATAATCAGCTGTAATCACGTTATTATATAAAAGGTCAAATTTTAGGCCTTGAATGGACTTTGTGCCAACAGAACCTAAAAAAACGTTTCACCTGATCAGCAAGATGAACAAACAAACCAACAAAATCTTTAGTCATATATCTAAACTTGTAGGGCTATTGAGATGCCCAGGCTTTCTCAGGTGGCATCTTACCATGCTCCAGACGGGTACAGTTCTTCAACAGTCCTGTCTGCTGGTCCTATGCCTTAGATACCCTGTACTGCTCATGTGTGTTCAGCCAAATAAGTCAAATTGTCGTTCTTATGAATGATAATTGCAGCTTAGACTTTTTTTTTTTTTTTTTTTTTTTTTTGCATTTAAACACCTGCATCTGTTCATTAAATTAAGGTGTTTCTAAGTGAAGTTGATTCACAGAATTTTCAGCAGATCAAGGTCTCACCATGGTACTAGTCATATAGGGGAGTCAAAGCCCAAATACCTAAAAGCTTTATGTATACTGAGCATTTTTTATTATGGATTTTTCTAACATAATATTTTTTACTTTTAAATGAGTGTGAGGAAAGAATGAAACTTGCTGTGTGTCTTCAGATCTTTATAGCATATTTTTTTAGAACTAATGGAATTTTTTCCTAAGGTTATGTTTGCACACAGTATGGGGCACAGTGCAGAGAGCCTGCACCTGTCATCTAAATTGCTTTCAAAGCCCAAGTGAACATGATGCTACGTGGAAGTAGTAGTTCAATGCAGTGAGAGCTTTGGGTAATGCATTGACACTATAAATCACCTTGAATCTGCAGCCAGCATAGTTCCTTTTCTGTGATATAAGCAGCAGAACAGAGATGGGGAAAATAGATGTTTTCTGAGATGTTACTGATTCTCAAGTCAATAACAACAAAAAAGCACAGGATTTAAAAAAAAAAATACAGTGAAAGATTTTAAATGAATTTTTATGTAAAAGTCAAATATGGAAATGAAATAAAAAAGCCTCTCTAGACAGAAAACAACAGAATTTAGAGTTGACACTATGGTCCATGGGCTTTTTAATTCAATAAGGTGGATCAGAAATAATTTAAGTGTTGTTAAAACAACTAAAAGGATTTCCATGCACATTTGAATCACAAGGTTAAAATTATCTTCTAGCATTTTCAGATGACATTGACATGCTTAAATGAATCCAGAGGAAAGCCACCAAAAATGAGAAAGTAATATAAAGTGCAAGAAAATTTAAAGAGAATTAGGTTTCAAACACACAAAGAAAATCAAGGTTTGTTCAACTTTGTGTGCTCTCAGTCTTACTACTCACACAACCAGACTCAACCTGGTGAAAGCAGTTTATTTTATTACAAATTGAATCGGAGTATGGCATTGGGAAATAAAAAACTAAAGGTTAAAATGCCATTCCCTCACCCCTCCTTTCATCAATTCACTCCTGAAATCTTTATCTCCTCCTTCCTCAAAGCACCACAGGGGGAGAGGGAATAGGGGCAGTTCATCACATGTTGCCTCGGCTGCTTCTTCCTCAGAGGGAGGACTCGTCACACTCTTTCCCTGTTTCAGCATGAGATCCCTCCCACATAAGACAATCCTTCACAAAATTCTCCAAAATCAGTCCTTCTTACAGGATGCAGTTCTTTAAAAACTGTCCCAGTGTGGCTCTCTTCCAGGGGGTGCAGTCCCTCAGGAATAGGCTCCTGTGGGTTGAAGTCTGCCTGAGCCCGAAGGTTCTGTCAGGATTATCAGTGGGCATAGCCTCCTTCAGGCATCTGCATATCCCAGTGCAGGGTTTTCCATGGCCTACAGGAGGATTTTTGCTCCACTGTAGGTCTCCATGGGCTGCAGGGACACAGCCTGCCTCACATGATCTTCACCATGTGCTGCTGGGGAATGTCTGCCCCAGAACATGGAGCAGCTCCTCCTTCTTCTGCACTGACCTGAGTGTCTGTAGGGCTGATTCTCTCACATGTTCTCACTTCTCTGTCAGGGGCATCAGATGGTATTACACAGGTTTTTTCCCCCTTGCTAACTCTTTTATCTGAGAGGCACTACCATCCCTGCTGATGAGCTTGGCCTTGGCCAGTGGCAGATTCATCTTTGACCCACCTGGCACTGACTCTTAGACACAAGGGAAGCTTCTGGCATCTTTTCAAAGAAGCTATCCTGTACCCCTGACTACCAAAACCTGGCCATGCAAACCCGATGCAGGTTCATTAAGGTCATCAGATAAAGAAGTTTTTCAGGGAATAATAAAGAAAGCAATAAAGAAGATGTACAAACACATGGTAAGCAAACAAGTAAGGGAGACAATAAATTATGCTAAAACTTCTCAAACACTAATTGGTGAGTCATTAAAAAACTATAGGTAAAACTTTGTAAAAGGAAAATATGGGTATCGCAACTCACGAGAAGAGGGAAACAAACAGGCTGGATATTTCAAGGGGATTGGGGGGACTGTTCAAAACCCTTAGGGAATTCATAGGGAAGAATCATATATGAGGCAAAGGAAGGCACCAGGGAAGGAAAAAGGCTGGGAGGAACAGGAGGAAGTTAAAAAAAGGGTTTATAATATATAAGTAACCATCTGCCTGAGCCCTCTGCCTAACCAATATAGTCTACTCTATGATTCTTCTTAAGGTTTTTTTCCGTCATTTTCTGTGTAATTTCACTCTCTATCCCGCACATGAGTGATGCAAGGTGTAGGTTGTAGGATCTGGAAAAGCAGCCTTGGGTGACAGGGCTCACAGTTCTGTATGTCAATGACTCTGGATCTCAGTGCATAAGTCCCCACATGTGGGAGTTGTAAGGGTCGGTAGTTGTGGAGGGGTCTCTGTGTGTTTATATTTTTCCCTAATGAGTTTAAATTGATATATAATTCAATGGGAAATTTCAATCTGGAATAACCAGTGAGAAGGAGTAAAATATGCATCTGTAAAGGTTAAAAAAACTTAACAAGGGAGTGCAGGTGCCTTACATCAGGGCTGGGGTGTCAGGTGGGCAGAGGGCCCATACTGGCATTTGGGGGAACTCATGAGTTTGTGGTGCCCAAGGGCTGAGTTCGTGAGCGCTGAATGGGTGCAGAGTGCCCAGTGGGACCAGACAGTGATTTTGGGGTGAGCAAGAGGGGCTGGAATCTGGACAGGGGTGCCAGGTGGTCACCTGTTATAGCAGAGCTTTCTCATGGAGCTCTGAACCTTCCAATAGGAATATCTAGACAATTAAGACAATTTCGGGGGAATAAGGAAAAATAAAAGAGTTTCTGGGGAAAGCATCCTGTAGATATACTGCAATTAATGTCAACAATGACAGTGTCTTGTTTTTTGTTTGCACTTGCACCACATACTGACTACAGTGATTGTTCCAGTGATTTCTGTTTTGCAATAAATCGGAAACTATTTTTTCTTGTCAGCATGCTGGCAGAAACAGCGTGATGATATGGAAACAGTGACAAAAGAAATTGACAGCAAACACTTCAGGTACCTTTGTCAAATATGAAGTATGCAGTATCTAGTAAATAAATCTGTTAGTTCTCAGTAACAAAAGCAACTGAGAATAAACCCCAAAATTTACACTTCTTGAATAAGTGAACAAAGTTTCCTGAAGGATTTGCACCAAGCATTGTCTGGTTTTGCCATGGGCTGGACATTGCAGCAAATATGCATAGCGAATATAGAACACAGGATTATTTATTCCATTACATGCAGCCTTCAGGTCAATTTGCAAACGAACCCAGGAACTAGAATTGCTGTAGCAATATTTCTGATATTTTCAACAATACAAGTCTTGAGGTGAGATACATGTATCTCATGTGTTTTTCTGTACTTTTTCTGTCAGGAATAGATATAGATGTGAATACATGTGACTCTGATTAGTATGGCAGTGCTAGTAGTAGCCCACCAATTTATCAACATAACTGATTTTGTTTAGAAAGTCCTGTATATCTGATATAGTCATATGTGAAGTGAGGACATTTTGTAATTGCTGAATAAATTTAAATCTCAAAAAAAAGAGCAGATTCCTTGAGATTTTTTTAATCAACATTCAGTGGATACAGAACAAGGGTCATTTAGAAGAAAAGGATATATTACATAAGTGAGATTTCTGTACTTTCTTTTGTGAAAGGGTAGCAGCTAGCAAGAGATTAATAGAAGTAACCTAGTTTCAGTGTATTTGTTTGGGGCACTGTGTTCCAATGTGCTTACAATGCCAGTAATTGACAATCTGAACCTTATTGACTTAAAAAGTTTCTAGTACTATTTTATTCAATATATTTATGCCAAGTGGTACAGCACTTATCTGGGATCTAACTGTGATCTGTAATTATTTATAATATTCCCTTTAAGGTAGCAATCTAAATTAAAATTACTAGCCAGAAGGTTTTTTAAAAGAGCAACTCTAACCTCCTTAGAAAATCACATACATATTGATATAACTAGTTCATCATACACTTTCTAGCACCCTAAGGCATACCAGACTTTTTTCTCTATTTTCTCCATTTTCATATGGTATCTCGTTGAGTATTTTCTCTATTCTTTCAGGAAATTTTCAGGAATATAACTCTTTCCACAGTTTCAAATTGTAAGCTTCTATACCAATTTTATTTCCTTGTTTATTGATTTCTTTCTTTATGTAAAGGCAATGAAATAAGAATTTTGTGAAGCCACAGGACACTGGTAAATTTTTATATTATGTTGCACACAATATTGACTCATTTATTCTCTCATTAACATGAAGTTTTTCTTTTTATCACTTCTAGGAAGGAGTATGATGAAAATCTGTTTCAAATCTCTAGTCTGGTTTGTCACTCAGCAGGGAAATAAATAAATGTCTCCAATAACTTTATTCAAAGCATTTTCTTTGGTAAACACAATCAAGTACACATAGAGATGTGCAAGCAATGAAATACCAGAACATCTGGTGAACTGCAGGTGGGCCAGGAATATGGACTTGAAACAGGTGCACAGAAGCAGGTTTTCTGATTCTGAAATTGTATTAGATGCTGGTAGGTTTCTATATATGTGAGGTAATGACCTGCATGATTTCCATGTAGGTTAGAATCAGCCACGTGTCATGTTCAAGAATGTATTTCACATGAGGACAGAGCTCTAAAGGAAGCAATTATTATATGGAGTTTTGTTGCTTTTTTTTTTTCTTAATACATATTTTTGCTACAATATCTGTGGATGTCCTAATCTCCTCATTCCTTCCCTCAGGCTCCTTTTCATAATATCAATGCTTTCATACACATAAATCTGGTGTTGAAAACTTAGTTTCTTAAATAAAAACTACTGTTATTAAGATGCCTTCTTCTCTTTCTAACATTTTTTTTTTTTTTTTTACTACTAGTCAGTTACCAATATTGATGGGAGAAGAGAAAAATAACTCTTACTAAAAGGATGCTTCAAATATCTGTTAATATTTTTAAGATCCTAAGGCTGAAGCTAAAGCTTCCTAATCTCTTTGGCAAATTCAGCTATGAAAATAAATCTGAATTCTTTAAGGTTGAAAAACATAAATATTTGTAAAATATTTCAGAAATAAGAATTTTATTTTGTGTATTTTAACCTTATCTAGAACTATGAGGAGCAAGCTCCTTTCCATGATTCCTTACTTGTAGGAGGTTCTGTAAGTTAGTGAAGGAGGTCTAAAACTTTTATGTCTTACTTGAATTCAGTATTTGTCATGTGCCTTCTATAACACAGACAATACATCCATCCAGATAGTTTAGTCACCTTCTATAAAAACATAGCCTCTGCTTTATGTGTTGTTCTCTGTGCTCATCATGCTCTGTACATTACTACAAGCAGTTTAGCCAACAGAAAGCATACAGAGATATTTCTAGGCTACATCTCTCAGGATTTAAATTCAATCCAAAAACATAATTAAACAAACAACCAAACAAAACCCTAAACAAAGACAAAATAACAAAAAAACCCCAAACAAACAAAAAAAACAACAGCCAAACAAAACAAAAACAAAATAAAAAACCTAGAAATGAGGCCTATAAATTCTAAATGCACAAAACCCCAAACCACATTAGGTTGAGCTAGCTGTTCACAATTACTTACTTACCAGTTACATGTGCTAGATCAACCAGTGTAATCAAAAAAACTTGACTGTTTTTTTGCTACCCACTTTGCTGGTAAATACTTTTACCTAATTATGCATTTTTTGCTTATCTTATCAAAGAGTAAATCCTTAGACCATCTACATACAAAAAGTTATTCCACTGATTCTTAATATTTCCATTTAAAATTTATTTAGTTCTACCATTTGGAAAATAGTATTTGATCCTCTGCTTTAATCTTCAAGTTGTTTTATTTTCCCCCAAAATGACTTGAGGAGTCCTAGACTGCCAAAGGAAGCCTGGAAATATTTTTTTTATGGCTTCCTAAAGTCTATGTTTATCTCTTAACCTGGAAACAGTCAAATATTATGGACTCATTTGCCTGATGCTAATAACTCAAGTTATCTCAAATCTGCTGAGTTTACCAACTAACTCATCTTTAAGTTGTTGCACATATAGTAACTATTAAATAGGCTGCACAGATGAATTGGGAACATCAGAGTGAGTATCTTCACCCTTCCACCGTTTGTAGGTCACAAACAGAACATAATTTGATCTGTTTTCAAATAACTTCACATGCATCCAATAGGCACACAAAGCTTTCAGACCACCTTTTTTATGTAGCACACTGGAAAAATGATGAACACCAGAACAGTCATCAGCAAAATCACTGAACAATGCTCTTATCAACACGTTCAGCCCAAAAATCTATTCCAAATTAGCATCCCACTAAGAACAGTGAAAACAAACCAATAATTATTATTTACGACAGTCATGAGTCAAAATGCGTGTCATTTTAAGTTGCACATAACATTTAAATTAAACTACTTAATCTTTTAAAATACACTTATGTGCCCAAACTTGAACAAGAGTTACAGCTGTTAAACATTCTATTGGTTTTCAAATGAGGAGTGAAACCTAATAAGGATGGGAAAAGTTCATCCTTTCTAATAGCAGAACTTTTCCTTTGCCCACTATGTTACTGCTACTTTGATTCATATATCAGAATTCCTTCGAAGATTTTAATATCCAGGTATTTCCTTACCTTTTTTCAAGATACACAGTGGCTTGTGTTATCGTGGCCCTCCCTGTACCTATGTAGCTTCCTATGAAACCAACTCACCCCCTGGCCTGTGTTACAGCTGCCTCCTGGAATGCAGTCTGAAGGTGCAAGTGAGCCTAAACATCTACACATCATAGAACAAAGACATCAGGGGGCAAGTTATCCTTGCAGAGATGTGGCACTGCATGTCTGCATCTAACCTTTGTGGCAGTTCTAGGCTGTAAAAAATCATAGGTGGCAGAAACACAAGCCTGATTACTTCTTTATTTTACCGGTTTCTAGTTAGCTGTGGGAACAACACTCTCCTTGGTCTTTCTTTTCCTTTTACAGACTATATTAATATTCTTCCACAAATTGGAGTAGTCTGTATATTCATTAAGCAGGGACCCTAAGAAAACTCTCTTTGAATCCATATTACCATAGAGAATTCTTGTTAGGGGTTCTAATTCTTACCTAATTTAGATCAAACCAATCCAAAATAAACCTAGGGATTTAAATGGAGGCACTTCTTACTGATAGTTGTGCAACTCACAGGGACCTCAGGAACCTCAAGATCATAAATCATTCTTACCTTAAATGAACAAGTGGGTTGTTGTTTTTTTTTTCTTCAGTGACCATGGGAATTGTTTTCTTCCATTAGTAACTTTTGTGGCTGCTGATGGTCTTACTAGAGATTCCTGATTGCAGTATTTTGCCATGAAATTCACTGACATCTTGACATTTCTCTCAGAGACAATAAATGTGAGAAACCTAGTCTTTGCTAAAATTGCAAAAACTCCTAATCATTCTGCACACATGTGAGAGGAATTAATTTTATTGTTCTCTCTAAAAACCTGATTAATGGGTTAAAGAATAAAAAATTGTTTAGAGCTGTTAGTTTTTAACTTATCTTTATTTATGAGTCTTCCTCTAGTCCATCACACAGGTTTTATGTGTGGTTTAAATTCAGCTTTATTACTTTTTGGGTGAAAAGACTTCAGTTTACCTCTCTCCCTCCCTCCCTCCCTCCCTCCCTCCCTTCCTTCCTTCCTTCCATCTCTTTACAATACTGTCTTTGGCAATAAGGTATTCTAAATACCAAAGTATTATATCAAGGATAATTGTAAAGAAATTGTAGACAATTAAAGCAAATTTTTTATGAAAACCAATGTACAATAGCACTCCAGGAGACAAAATATTTTCTAAGCACTATGATTGTGAAGAACTATCTTGCAGTATCATAATAAGGTAAATAAAGATCTTTCATACACTTAGAAAACTTCTGTAAATGATCCTTCCAACTCAATGCCCAATATATGTCACGTTATGCTACAAAACATGAGAAATTACAATTCTTTATGAGACTGTAGTTCCAGCCTGATTTTCTTGCACTGATACTGACCACTGGTGGATACTCAGGGTCAGAACATTATAAAGAGGAACATGGTACCTCAATACAGAAATCAGAATACCAGACTATTGGCTCCAAAGGCTACATTCTTTAGTACAGTCTATAAATAATGAAGGACAGTATCCTTACAGGAAACTGCTCATCTTTGAGCTTAAACTTTGAGGAAGATAAACTATTGCTGGTAGCTCACTTGAATATTTTTCTGTGAAGTGCTTTCTGAGAAAAAATATAGAACCTTTGTAAAGAGTTAATTGAAATGGCTCCATCAAACATCATGGGAATGATAGAGAACACACATGCTAGGAGAGGAGATTAAAAGAAACAAGTAATAACATGGAATTTATTTTGAACATTAGACATAAAAGACAAATGGCTCCCAAATATTTGCATTATTTTTTTATTTAAAGCATCAATTGACCAAACAAGTAGCTGAAAAAAATAGTTCTCCAAAACACAGAAATTGTTCTTAAAAATTTCTCTCAATTTTAATATTAAAATAAAAATTTCTGATAAAGTTGTTTTAAAATGAAATTAAAAATTAAGGCGCTTTTTTTCCTATTAAACTTAGCTACAAAGATGAAAATGTTCATAAGTTATGCATCAAGTAAATTATATATATTTAGATACAAATCATATTATTTATTAATCAAGTTGATAAAATATATATGCATATATAAACATTATAAATATAATTCTGAGAAGATTCAGAAGTTTTCCATGAATATTTTGCTAACAGTAATCACTTTACTCCTCTGCAGTTATAAAGAAAATGTGATGTATTTTCTAGATTCCAGCTATCAGAGCTTACAATGTTTAATGATTTAAGTTTCAAAACACTGATATGAGAAGAAAATGCTATGCTTCTGTTACAGAGGGAGAAAGAAACAATGGGGCATAGCATCTTTAAAAAAGTGGCATGGCTTTGTTCCAGCCACCTGGAAATCCATGAAGCAGCCCTCCATCCTTTATAATGAGTAATCACTGGACCACACTTTGTCTCCAGCTCTTTGCTTAATGACTGCATCTTTCTTAGAGCCCGTCTCTCTCTGCGAGGAGGACGGACCCCAGAATGTATGGCCATTGCCAGCCTGCTCAGGAGATAACCAGAGCCAGACATCAGCCTGAGCACCACGTGAGATGGATCCACGCTGATAGGCACAAAAGGCCACACTTGTGAGTGCCTGGCTAAATTACAGCAGGGTCTAGCCCGCAGTATTAATTTCTCACTTCCAAAAGAGTGAAGAGGGCAGTAAATCTTTCAATGAAACTGGAAATAGTGCAGCTTCATTCTACATAAATGCCTGAAGTAGAAGTTCAAAGGTTAACCCTGAATCTCAAGCTTATATAAAATCAGCCTGCCACCATGTTAGCATCATATGGTAACACTTTAAACACTTTATTTAAGCATTTCATTTAGGAAACAATTACTGTAAGTTTTTGTCTAACATAATTAATAGGTCAAGCAGCACTTATTAAGTCTTTAGGCATTAATTAACATTTAAAAATTATCACATATGACACATTAATTAGATATCAATCACTTATTAGAACTACTGACATTTAATAAGCATTTTAAATTATAACAAACTCTCCTGCTATACATATCTTTCCAAAATACAAGTACCTGCAAATAGTACTTAAGGCATTTAATATGTTAAGAATTATTTTGTCCTTGTAATTGTCACATAGAAAAATCATTTGCTCTGTACACATTTCAGTGATAAATACATATCTGTATCTTTTCAATTCATTGATGAATGACACAAAAGGAATAAAATGCATAACATGCATATTAAAATAGTTTTTAAAGCACAGTTGAAATTAACTGTATCTTTGTCCTCTCCCTGTGTCAGATTTGAACTTAAATTCTCCTCTGATTCTACTGTCCTGTCCTGAGGAAAGAAATACAAATGTCCATGTGTTAATAGCTGACCTCTGTCACCCCTTAATTATGCATTCATGTATCTTCTTTGATATTCCCTTGAATAGCTGTCTCCTTTTGCAAAGATCTTGCCATCAGACACTTCACAGACACAATCTTTCTCTTGACCTAATTGATCTTATTATCAGTTAATTTTTATAATACTAACTAGGTATTTGGTATGACATATAAAAAACCCTACAGGGTGCCCAAATTTTACAAGACTAATGTCCATATTGGTAGCTTGACAAGAATCAGAGAGCTGTGCTTCTTCAGCACATACTTTTGCATGTATTTTCCTATTAACATATGCACTAACCCATAAGATACCCATATATTTGCAACTTTGCTGAGCAAATATAAATCACTGGTTTTTTACAGATATTTTCTATCTAATGTACACTTATGGGATGAATTAAGGTGGAATTTTAGAACTTGTAAACATGGAGCATTTCCCAGATTTCTCTGTACACATGCTTGAAACGTATTCTTATTTCTGGAAAAGTACTATGGCAGTAACCTGCAGCAGGGGAACATGGGAGGCTTTAAACACATATCCTCATGAGCTGGCAGCACTCTCGTTTATCTGGCTGCTTCTACTCTGCTCAGTGAACAGCAGCAGCTGGTAGTGCTTCACCCTGCTATCCATGAGAAGCTGCAGCCAGAGCCACAGAAGAATGTGAGAGTGCAAGCCAACTCTGTGAGTTACACCTGCAATGCTTGAGGCTTGACAGATCTGTAGCACACCTGTGATGGCTTAATGGGGCTAGCAAACATAACAACAAGGAGTAAAAGCAAACTCTCCAGATGTTCTGGGAATATACGTGTGAGTAACCATACTGCCATCTTTCATTACAGCTGTTAGCTGGATTAAGATACCAAAAGCAGGACAGCATGCTGTATTTTCACCTTTTCCTTGAAGTCTTAACTAAGTCTTGAATCATGGCTTCATGCAAGTAGTAGACAGTTGTTGTGATGAGAGTAAGAATCAGACCAATAAGGAATGAAAACACTGTAATTCTTTTTTTTTTTTTTTTTTTTTTTTTTTAATGGTGGAAAAGGAAAAGGCAGTTGACTTGAAAGCTAGATTGCAAGGAGAACTTGTAACATTAACTCTCACAACACGTTCTTGGGGATCTCAAGTAAACTAGTTTCCTAGGATCTCTCAGTAGTTTACAGAGAATGTCGGGCATCACCAATGACTACTTCAAAGCAGAAACAAAACTAATTTCTTAAGTACAATCCATAGCCTTTAGTAAAATACCTTGACTCTCTATACAATGCACAAGGAGGATTAGATGGGATTCAGAACAGACAGCATGCTGTGCAAGATTTATATAATACAGAAGGTCAAGACATAAATCCTGCACTTACGTCAGACCAGGTTTACAACTCAGAAACCTCTCTCGCACTAATGTCCCTCCTTTCAAAATAACAGGCACCTGTTCCTTGTAAAACATAGAGGTCAGGGGATGGTGTTCTTACTGTTTAAGTGGGATTTAGACGGAAGGAATTCAAAGCCAAGTGACTGGCTGTGAGATGCTGAGGAGTCTTTACATTTTTTTCACTGTGTTACTTTGCAGAAATGAATGTGGATTGCACTGGGTTAGAGAGTAAAAGTGGAATCCCAGTGACAGCATTCATCTGCTGAAGGATAGGCCACCACTCTCTTGACCCCATCTCCAAGAACTGTTACAGTGCTATATAAATTAAAAAGTGAATGGAGCCATTAAAAGGCCTGGAAACCAAGATCAAAACCAATCTTTTAAAATTTTAGCCCCCTCTGAAATGTCACTTAGGGTGCTTGCTCTTTCCACTGCCATGCATCTGCTTGGCAGAACTCATTGCCTTTTGACATCAGGCGATGCCTATTTTCTTCTTTTTTTCAGCCTATGTTTAAGACTGATTTGTTTTCATTGACTTTTAACTGACATTAGCTAATTATTAACTCTGCAGGATAGATTAAATTTTAATTTTAATGTCATTGTAAAACACCATGAGCTGCCTCAGCATGATAAGATGCTATAAAAGTTTAAACTGTTGTTTTAAGTTAGCCACCTGTTCAAAACATTAAGAATCTACACATTTAAATCAATCACACTGCACTGGATGCCCCATCAAGGCTAATGTTGATAAATTATACTCTTAGCTCTAGTTGATACAGAGTCATTATTCTCCACAACAGTAATATATTGGTCTTTATTTTGCAGAGTTTTAGTTGGGATTGCAATGTCATTTTACAAAACCTGAAACACACTCCAATGCGTATTTTCCAATCTTCTAAATTGCTGAGAGATTATCCTGGCTAAACAGTACCTTTGAGGTTCTGTCTGGTGTGTGAGACACATACTAGAGATGTACTGTTCAAAAGGAGTTTATGGAAATACTCTGGGCCAAATCAGAAGAACTGGATAAGATGACAAAAACCCCTGTACCCTTTTGTCTCAGAAGAAAACAGATGAATCGGTAGACAGAAGCAAATGAGATTTTTTGTCTTAGGCGTGGTATACAGATAGGAAAAAATGTCACTTGTTCTGGATTTTCTACCCATAAAACAGAGCTAATATATTTCCATGCCTATCTTGTCTCTTCATATGGTAAGTTTACTTGTGTAAGTACTGTTTCTTATCAAAAGCAAGAGGGCTCTTTCTACAGCTCCAATAAAGGAAGGCACCACATTGAGGCTGCATTTAGTAGACCTAGTTCTGCAGTCATGGATCTGACTTTACTACTTCTTGTTCTTGTGCTCAAAAAAAGGTTTATAAGTAAGCCAAAAGACACAGACTTCATAATTTTATTATAACTGAAACAATCTTCTGCAATCCTGCAGCTGAATAACCTCTTCATCTCATTCATTATTTTCATTTAGTGGAATATAAATTCTTTCTAACACCACATAAAAGAAGCTATATTGTCTGAGACAGGTGACAGCAGACTCTTCAGTTTCTCTTTGTAACATGCTCCTGCTGATTCCTAGTCTAGGAATTCAGTGAAAGACTCCCCAAAGAGATCAATGTTTAACTTTGTTGTTGAGGAGGGCAAAAAGGTTAAAGAGGATTTAACTGAATGCACGAGGCTTAGCATGAGTTTACCACCCATAACCATCTAGGACTGTGCTCCTATACACAATGTCTGTGCATAAGAATCTGTGCTCTGACAATGATTAGCAGTATCAGTGTAGCTGCTGGATGACAGGGGAACAGGGTGCCATACACAGGTCCCAAGATTAAGGGACAAAAACTGCCTTGAAGCCTTGCAGAGGAAAGTAAGCTTGCTCTGGAGCATGCTCCTGGTGCCCACATGACACAGCTCCATGCCCTGCATGTCTGAAGGATCTGTGTGTTGCTACTATAAGCACAACATGTAATTACTACTTTTAAATATTTTCAGTTCAAAGTGTTTTAAAAAAAATGAAATCTATGATACATCTATCTGCCTCTGAGTGCTGCTTTAACATTCTAACATCTGTGACTACACATCGTATGTTGTGAGATGTTCTACGAGCTTTTCAATTGTTGTGTTGCAATGACCCAGAACATGGCAAAGAAGAGATCAAGAAGAGATCAAGTAGAAAAGAAAATCAAATTCTGGCGTCCATGCCTTGTCTCTGGGACTTTTATTCATCAATATAAGACTTTCCTAATTCTGACCAAAAATCAGTTAAATTAAGCTGTTAGGTGATCTAAGCTATGTCTAGATTGTGGGGGGAAGGGGAGGGGGGTAGGGAGGAGTGGAAATTCTTGATATCTAAACCCACTTTCTTCCTAGCAGAGACAAGGCCTTTAAAACTTTGAAAAACTTAAGGGTATCCTTTTTTACAAGTGTAATTTTTGCTTGTCTCTTGGAATTTCTTCAGTAACTTAGTAACAGAAAGCTAAATACTCTTTGGTCTTTTGTTCACAGATGCATGTGAAGTACTTCTGTCCCAACATTTCTCTACAAAATAATTTTGTGTGAGCTACAACAGATACCACAAAAAAGGGGATCATGGAGACCTGACATACTATGTCATCTGTCATTTCTGACAAATATAAATGCAAAAATAACATTGTTAGTAGAAAATAGGAACATATGAGTCAGGGTTGAGTGAAAGGGCATCAACGGCTCTGGTTCCAGATGCTTTTTCTTTACCTCTTGTTTTTTGCTGATTTATCTCTATAGTGTAGTTTCTGTCAGAGGAAAATATATTCAACAGCTGAAGAGAGGTGAGGCAGATGTACACCAGCATCCTCAGGTCTGACCAGCAGTGAGGCTGCAGATGTGTTCTCAGCAGGCTCACACGAAGCACACACTGTGTATATCCACACATACACAGACAGGCACACACATCACACACATCAGCCACAAAAACATAGACAGTACCAAAGTCGTCATCCTTCTTCCTCTCTGGCAGAGCGAGATGGGGGTCCACAGGTGAGAGTATGTACATACATAGGTGCAGTGTGGATCTTTCCAGCAGCTGGGATCAGACACTGTTGAGTAAATGTTCATGGACCCCAGTCTCACCAGCTGCTGGCATCTGGACATTCAAGCCCTCCAGGCTGCAGTGCCACTCCTGTTGCTGATATAGGCCATTGCAGAAACACACACAACTGAGGACTTCCCTGGTCTCCATTGTAAATCTCCATGTGCTCTCATTCATAGACATAAAGGCCAACCCTCAGAGACCCATTCATCCACTTCTTCCCAGCTACTTTGGCTTGACCATTGCTAGAGATCCCACATCTCCTTGGACACCTGCACTTGTCTGCATCACAGACATATTTTTGTCTCCTGGTCAGACTCCAGCTGCTAAATGCAGATCACCACATACCCCTATCCCCTTTTGCCATGCCCATATACATAGATTGAGTAGAGGATCCTCATGCACAAAAGAATTAGAAAGGAATTTAATAAGAAGATAGTAAGAACCATGATGGTCATGTGCAAGACATAGCCAGACAAGTAAACAGACCTTTTTATTCCCTTTGTTCTCTACTCACAATTCTTCCTCCCAAAGTCACATAAATCCCTCTCTTTTGTTCCTCCTCACTCCTTTCCTTCTCTAAATACCCTGGAATAAGTCCTGTGTTGTGATGAATTGCTTTTCCCCCACAGGAAAACCTCTAGATTTCACACTCCTAGGTAACAACCACATTAGGCTGAATGGTTATCCAAAAAGCTGCTCTGGCTTGATTTAGTATCAGAAATAGTTTGGCCTGAAGGACCAGGGAAGTGATTGTCCTTCTGTTCTCAACACCGGTGTGCTGTGTTCAGTTTTGGGCCATTCACTTCAAGAAATACATTGAGGTGCTGGAGCAAATCCAGAGAAGAGCAAGGAAGTTGGTGAAGGGAGTAAGTTATATGAAGAGTGGCTGAGGGAGCTGGGTTTGTTTAGACTGGAGAAAAGGAGATTCATAAGTTTTCTTCAATCACCTGACAGGAGGTTGCAGCAAGGTGGAGATCTCCCAAGTAACCAGAGACATTATGAGAAGACATACCCTCAAGCTGCACCAAGGGAAGTTCATGTTGGACATCTGGATGAATTCATTCATAGAAGGGGTTGTTAAGCACTGGAAATGACTGACTCACCACACCTGGAGGTTCAAGAAATGATTGGATTTGGCACTTAGTTCCATGGTCTAGTTGACAAGATGATGGTCAAACATTGAACTCAATAGTTTTGGATGTCTTTTCCAACCTAAATTATTCTGTGACTCTGTGATTCCCAGCAATTCCTCATGATGGATTCCTTGTCTGTAAAATGTCTGTAAACCTTCTAAGGTTCTCCTGGGTCAGCCCTGGGAGGGGCCTGTGTGGAGTGTTTGTCCTCAGGAGTCCTTAGTTCAGCTTCCAACTTGTCATTGTTCCTCCCAATGCTTCTCTGATTTCTGCAGAAGGGCTTTGGAAGACTCAATGGCCCCTTCTGGGACATCTTGGAACAGTTCAGCAGGGATGTCCCTCCTGCTGTTGTGATTCTGAGCTCCTTTTCGTGTAGGCAATTGATTTTTGCCACATAACCTAATAGGTTCAGATGCCTACCTTAAGTTAATGATTGCTAGAGACCATATAATCCCAGATTCCAAAATTTAATTTGATTTAGTCAAGTAGTTTCAGACTCACTATTTAATGGGGAATAAGTGGTTTACTCTCATTTTCTGGAAAAGAGGCATTAATATCTTCCCTAGATTTGAGGAAACCTTTAAAGTGGTAACCAGAATTAAATTAATTTTTATAACTACACATTCAGAATGTATCTAGTTTTTATCTTTTCAGTATCCAAGGATCATGCTGTCTGAGTACTCTTAAATATAATTTTCTTGTCTGAGGTAATTTATGCCCAAGAACTTCTGCAGAGGTGATATGAAATGGCTACTTTTACCTTCCAGCAGTGATTCAAATGCAGTGGCTCGTTCTGTGCTCACCAAATATACACCCTAAGCTCAGGCAGGTGGCAGATGCATATCTCTGATGCCTGTGTGCAGCAAATATTCACCCTTTGAACCTATAGGACCCAGAAGAAATATTTATCTCTGCTCAGACTAAGGAAGCATCAGCATCTGTAAAACAATTGGCTGTATTTGCCAAACATTTGGGCATTAAGTAACTCTCTATGTATGCACATATTTCTCATCTATCTTTCAGAAAATGTTTTGTCTAGTCCACAGGCAGTAGAGTTTCACAGTCTCATTGGCATCTGGGCTTTTTTTGTTAGGTATGTTTCTACAGTTCCTTAATGATTACATTTTATGGTAATTGCTTTTTCCTTTGACAGACACAGCCTTGGTCCTCTATGTGGTGTACCCATTATCTTTAGAAAAACATTCAGACTTTCAGAAGATAAAAAGCAGAGAAGAAATACACTGAGAAATTTATGAAAAATAATAACTTAGCAATATCCATCTAAACAAGAGTTTGGGATGAGTAAAATCTTACATGTTTTCTACTGACATCTGCAGAACAAGCTGTGCAGAAATGGACAATGGAAAATAATTATATGCTATGCAGTAAACTTTGGAAGAACTTTTAGAAAACTATCCATAGAGAGTGCAAAAAAATTCTAATATATCTGTATTGCTTGACGAAATCCCTCTCTTATCTGGGCAGCTTGCTGTCTGCTGCTTTTGCAGCAGCACAGAAAAAAAAACAGCAAATGAACCTACATTATCAAAGGACAGTAGAAAGTTTCAAATACTTAAAATATAGAGAATAAAAAGTTTATAATGTATACTTAAAGTAAAGGGAATGAAAAAATTTTCTATAGTAAAATTGTGTGTCTATAAAGGATAATGGTTTTCAGGGTTTTTTTGATAGATCAGAAATCTTCTGAATAACATTACAACTGTATAAAATCGAAAATGAAAAAAAAAAAAATATTGTTTCAAAGGTCATCTACCCTTACAGGGAAGGTATAACTATAGTCAAAGAACCAGAGATATCCAGAGGTACTCTTTAGCATCTGAAAGTGCAGTAGAAAGTTCTACTTATACCACTTAAAAAAATTTTCTCATTTAAGCCTTGGGTGAAACTCATCTGAGTGGATCTAGTACACAGGTTATTACTATGCTGTATGCTCTGTCTTGATATGTACTAAATCCTTTTTTCTCTATGGTTGAAGAAATAAAATGGTAAATGAGATACATAAAATAAACTTTTCCACTCTATTCTGCACTGATAAGGGCCTCAGCCAGAGTACTCTTTCCAGTTTCAGGGAAGATAATTTTAGGATAAAGGAAAACAGAAGTGAGCCCAGAGGAAAGTCACAAGAATGCTATGGTCTCCATGAAAAATGTATATAAAAGAAAAATTTTTAAAAGAAAAAAAGAAATTAATAGAAATACATTAAAAATATCTTCTTACTTTTTGTTCCCATAGTCTCCATTTTGCTCCATGGTCACTGGAGCAGATAAATTGGCCTAATTTTTAGTGAAGAAATTTTAAATTAGAATTTAGCACTTTTGAAATGGTACAATTTTTTGCACAAAAATGGTCTTCCAAGGAAGATAATGGGATCTCTTTTCTGGGCATTTAAAAATAGAGTACCAAACCTCCCCCTTAATAGACATTTGAGGCAGTTTTGATTCTTGTCAAATTCTTTTTCTTCATTTTCTAAAGCAATGATCAGATGAGTGTGTGAGGTCCTTATAATCCTTGATTCTGTAGTTTTGCAAATCATTTCTTGGCTCTAGCCAGTCTAAATGT
>JACBWW010000145.1:0-68479 GCA_020086605.1 Lanius collurio
AGGAGAAGGAGAAGGAGAAGGAGAAGGAGAAGGAGAAGGAGAAGGAGCCCCTCCAAAAAAAAGCCAAACCCAAATAGCAGAAAGAATAACAAACCAGATCTCTTGCTATGAAAAACAAAACTGGTTTTACATTTATTTTTTCCTAATATTTTCTGCAATACTCAAAAAATTAAGTTCATTGGTGAGTAACAATAATCACCCTCAGGTTCTAAAACACATCCAGAATTATGAACAGTGTTTTAAATTTTTTAATTATCAAAGCTTTTATGTACCTTAGTCTATATTTTACAATTCTTTTATGAAACACCGATTCTTCCACCTCAGGAGTTAACTGTCAGTGGTATTTAGCATCACCACCAAAATCATGTCTGCTCAAGGCCACACACCAGCCTCACTGGTGTCCTCCCCAGTGATATACTCTTCCACAGCTGCTAGAGACTCATATAAACACAGAGACAATCCTGTTCTCTTCTGCTTAATTCTTTAAATTTCTTTTTATTCCTGAATATTTATAAGTTCTCAAGCTTTCCAATCTAATCAGTACTAAAAAAATCTGTAAAAGGGAGAGTATTTTCAATTCAACCCAAATCATGACTAGAGGGGCTGCCTGTGATCAGAGGACACTCTGAAAAGTGACTACCCAGGAATTCCTTTAACTTTCGAAACACTAATTTGGCTTCTGTTGTCTTTATCATTTGTATAGATTTCTTCCATTGAGATTTGTACTTGCTCTTGCTTTCAGACTTTGTAAAATTGCATATCTGCCAGAGATTTTAGAAATGTTTATAGAAATAGGGAAAAAAATTAAAAGGGAAGGAAATAGAAATGATTAATGAAAAAAAAAAAAAAAGGAGAAAGCTACTCTGGGTATTTTCCCACTTCTTACTTAAAATACTAAAAATCACCTGTTCAAACTCCCCATTCTCCACCCCCTAATGAGAGTTGTTAGTAAAAAGAAGCGGCCTAGCCCACCCCCTGACGTCTTTAATTGACTTCCTAGCGAGTGTTATCAAGAGGCACTGAAGCAGTGCTAATGGTGCCTGCAGATTGCTCACACATGGCATGGCTGGCATTCCTTGGACCTTAAAAGGGCTAATAGGAGAGTGTAATCTCCACTCAGCATGCAGGCAAAGACCACGAGTGAACTGGAAAACATAAGTAATTAGAAAGTATTCTTCCCCAGATGGAAGGGAGGTGGGAAATGAAGATAAAGCTGGAACCCAACCATGGAATCTCCTATTATGGAATTTCTAAGCACAACTGAGTGTCATTACAAAGTGTGTGCCATTCAATACTGAAAGGAATAAGGCCATCTCACATAGAAATGTGAGCTTCTAGTTTTCACCTGTGACTGAACACTTGACAGGGAGATATACAATGGGAGGTACAGAGAGAGGGAGCTTGTAAGACTTTTTTCTATCAGCATTTCTCCAATAACTTCAGCAAGACCTTTAAACATCGTATTTTTACTAACATTGGCAACCTTTGAAAATCTAAAATATTTTCCTACATGAGACTCTGAAGGACTTCATAAACTCTGAATTACCCTTACTGATGACTAAGAGGAATGAAGAAAGATGCAAGTGTTGCTTCACTAAAATAAAATCGTACAAATCATGTTTAAAGCATTCAGAAATACTACTTGGGAGTCTAAAACAGGAATTGCAATGCTGCTAATTCAGGTTGCAGAGGGAAAATTTTTGATTACTGCAAAAAAACCTAGAAAATTGCTTTACATTCGTTTTCTCAATGCAACAGGTGCATTTTTATCCTCTAGGTATTCCTAAAATATGTTTAATAATTAAAGTGCTTTTAAAACAACTTTTCAAAGGTATTTTCAAGGAAGATGAGGAAAAATGGAAAATCAGCTGTGATTTCAACTTGATTGCTCCACTGTGAAGGTAGTGATTCATGAATGTTAAAGAGTGCATCTAAAAAAGAAGGCAGGATGGTGTCACAGATATCTATTTAAACATTTACCAAAAAAAAAATAATTAAAAAAAAAAAAAAAAAGAAAAAAGAAAGCCAAGTAAAGCAGCATAAAGTTGACCTTTATGAAAAAAGAACTAAAGATATAGTGGGCACGATGTCTCCATTTGGCTGCAGAGTAGCTGATAGCATAGAAACACACATTGATAAAGCTGGACCTCCCCGATGGAAAACACTGCCCCTGCCTTATTTGTATTGTTGGACTTTGTTAATGAAATGGGAAGAATGGTGGAGATGTGGTAGATATAACTTACTTGGCTTGACAAAAGCCTGTGATAAGATACTTGACAAGGAACTATTAAGGAAAATAAATAACCACAGGGTAAGAGGTAAATTCTTGTTGTGGATTAAAAATTAGCTAAGTGAGAGGAAACAAAGAGTGATAATTAATGGCTGCTCCTCCAAGTAGAGAGAAGTTAAGAGCTGGGTACCTCAGGGATCTGAAACAGGACAGGTGTTCAATACATACAATTAATGGGTTCAAAGTGGAAATACACTGAAAGTTAAAGCAAAGCAGTGAACAACTCAAAACTGTACTCCAAAGGATAAATATTGTGGAGATTCAAGGATCTCAGAATCCATACGAGGATCCATTGAATTTGGGATACAATACTGAAACAGCAGGTAACATTTAATTTTATACAAAGATGAAGGTATATACATTTGGGAGGGTAACTGAAGGTCACCTATGTGCTCCAAATACTTTTGGAATAGCAATCTAACTGGAGATAAAGCGGTGAAAAAGTCAGGAAAGATAAAAGCAATGAACTGCAGCAGTGTGACTTGCAGTCAATTTAGATTATTTCTGAACTCCAAAATAGTATTTTACAATTGACACACAAAATTTCAATTGTTTTTTTTTGTTCAAATACTTCTGCATTTCCCAGCCTAATCACTATACCAAAATGAGAACTTTTCACAGCATTTTATTTTCAATAAATACAGTTCAACCAGCTGTGCTCATCCTTTTGTCTAGCAGTGCCAAAAGTGCCATACAATTATCAACATCTGTTAGAAGTGCTTTCCAAATTTGATTCCAAAAACATGTACTTCTGTCTCCTGCCTTGAATCCAAATATAGAAAGAATAAAAAGCAGCACAAACAAAGAATATATCAAATACCAGCTGCAATTGCAGGGCACAGCTACAGAGACACATTAAAACTGAGTGTGATCCACCCCATGTATTTACATCAGGCTAATCCAGCTGGCCCAGGCAACTCTACAGTCAAGATAAACGACGTGAGTTTTAGCACTCAGTAGCAGCCCTGGAGTATTTGCCAGGAATCCAGGGAGAGTTTACATCATGTTGCCACCATCAGCTAATGCCTTTGTCATGCAGACATACCCAAAGAGGACAGCTGGACTGAGGCTGTCTGTTTAAAAATTACTGCAGACAGTTAATGAAGTTAGAGTATCAAATGCGCAGAACATCCAGCTAGCAATACTAACAACTTTTTTGATTAACATTTCAATTTTATGGCTACTTGGAGTGATGACCAAAGCTTAATCTGAGCAGATTTTCATCTACCCTTCTCCCAAAATACATAACTAAATATTCACTCATTAAAAAATGGGACTATACTATTCTTTAAATCATAATATATGAATAATTTCTCTACTGCACCTCTCTATAGTCATACAAGTAATTCTGACAGTACTCCTACCCATCCAGTAATCTCAAAATAAGAGTTTGGAAATACTGAGTTAGGCTGGCTGCACTGATCAGATGTGGTCATGCAAAAAACCTGCTTGTTTAATGTGTCCAAGGAAGAGCAGAGCTCTTCCTGAAGCAAGACTGCTGGTGCTCCTCAGCTGTCTCCTTGACATGAAGTACTGAAGAAAGACTTGATTTAAAACATATGTAAAAAAAAATATATATATATAATTCTATTTAGTTCTTTGCAAAGAAAGCTTCCCCTTCAGAAATTGTACATCCAGTTATATATGCTTCAACAGAAATGAAAATTCAGCAGTTCTCCATCCATTTTTGTTACCCTGATTGCCTCTGGTAGCTGAGTGCTTGCATTCACTCTGCCTTCCCACTGCTCCCTTTCCATGCCTGATGACACAACTCCATGCTCCAACCTGCAGTACAGGTTAACCCTACTTCTCTTCTGCTCTCTATTAAATCTGTGCACCTAAAATTCCAGTAAAATGGGTCTCAGCCTCCATCACCTCAGGTCTAGGCCAGTGCCTGCTTGCATGTAGCAAGCTCATGTGTCTTTTTCCAGGAGGTCAAACTGCTCTGGCAGTGCTGTGTCATCTCCACTTGCTGTTGCCTACCGAGGGTGGATATGCTCAGGAAGAGGCAGCCACAGGGCAGAGATTCATGCTTGGATCTACTTCATTCTTGTACTGCACCTCCAAGGGCTCAGAGTGGATGCTGCACTCTGTTCATGCACATAGCACAAAGAAGTAGGGAAGAATGGAGAAGGAGAACTGGGTGAGAAGCAAAGGAAGCAGAGATAGACTCTTCAAGATGGTATGATCTTCAACCTTTCTTGAAAAGGCTGATTTAAGGAGCAAGTGACAATGTGAAAGTGGAGAAAATCAATCCTGGTTTTGTCTAGGTTCACCTGTGAACACAGTGGGAACAGCAGCTGCTGCCCTGGGGTGATCCATTTATAAAAGAATGAAGAATCAACATGTGTGTTTGTACAAAATATTTCCAATTATCTTAACACATCACCTTCCTAGTATCTTCTTAATGTTTTAAAAAGTATCAAAATTAAATATTTAAATACTTTTTTTTAACTTGTATGGTTTAGCAAATACCATCTTTGGAGTTTCCAATGGAGATGAAACTATTTTTTTTTCTTTCCAATATTTAACTTTCCGTTGAATGAATGGCTCTGTGTATGCAATTTTTTAATTGTATATTATTCTTGGTCACTTTAAAGAAACACATAATTTTTTGTATCTTACCTTTTATTTCACAAGGGCATTTGACCACAGACTACAGATTGTCTCTTTTACTTTCTGAGAATAAAAATCTTTCTCCTTATTTAGTATAATCATTCAAATATCATGGTATCCACTTTGCCCTTGAAGAAATCTCCAGGTGAAAAAAAGAAAAAAAACATCAAATGAAAAGATAGAAAACTGTTGTATATTTTCGGAGTAGGATGCACCTGTTCCAAAACTTGACAGATAGAGGAAAAAAAACCCCTTAGCTTTAGATCAACATTTCAATTTTTCATCTACTTGTGATGACTTATTTAATTAAACGTTTTGCTGTAAACAAATAGCTTTCTGTATGATGAGCCAGTACAGTGAAATTCTATGTGAGAGGCATTCAGTCTCTCCCTTAGAGAAGTCATAAACAGTAAAAAGACTTTATTAAAAAAATCCCACCATAATTAAAAGTAACAAACTCATTAATTTTAGCATTTAATTTCAAGCATCTTGCCACTACCTAAAAGATTTTAAGCCTGCCTAAAGAGGTAGTCTCAGATGCTTTGTATGAAGCAGCTGAGTCAGCAATTACCATGCTCACAAAATATGACAGAACAATTGATTGCTGCCTCTTTTTTTGTGCCTTCCAGATAACTGTTTTCCTTTGAAGTCAGAGGCCAAGAGATAAAACATCTGTTATCCTCCAAAGCACTCTTTTTAACTGGGGGTGTTCCCACGGCCAAGGAAACAGTGGTGTAATTACTATTTTGTTCCCAATAATTAGAAAATTGTTGAATAGATGATGTAAGTATAGAAAAGCTTTTTAGCATGTACAGATATGTGGAAGTATATTGGATTTATTCACTTTTGGGCTCATTTTGCAGGAGTGAACAGCAGTGAGCTAAATTCAATCAAACATACACTGATGTGTGTTGATGTCAACACTGCAAGGTATTGTCCAACTAAGTAAAATGATGCACAGTGGACAAACAACACTTCATTTATCAGAGAAGGCACACAAGTTTCCTTTTACTCAAGTGAAATACAATAGTGTTGTACTGAAATCTGAGGAATAATACTTTGCAAAAGGGACACAAGTTCAAAGGAGAACAGGGCACAGGAGCTTTACGTGTGTGCTTTGTTCTGCTATGTGATATTGCAGCAATGCTCAGGGATGTTCTGCATATTAGGCCACATGTGACATGAAGTTTTGTTGCTCATGGAAAAAAAGTGTAATCTCCATTGCACAAAAAAAACCCTTAAAAACCTGTCTTCTTTAGTCATCAGTGCACATGAAAAGAGAGCATTAAAGACACAGAACAAATAGGAAGAAAAAAAAAAAAACCTTAATGGTTGACTAAACACATCCAGAAAAACATTAAAAATTTATTCTTTGCCAACTGTCACCCCACTAAGGGATTTGAGATGTTTGAGTTTTCTCCATCTGTATAAAAGATGCTCCCCTGCACCCACATCACAACTCCAGAGACACTGAGCCTGTAGATGTACATGCATCTTAAAATCAGGCCTGACAGCCTCCAGAGAAAGTTACTTATTAAATAAACATGGATTCTCCTTCCCTCTTTCTTTCTCTTGCTCTGTTTCTTCTCCCCTTCTTTCCACCCTTTTTCTCAGCATTCAGTTCTCCCTAGACATCCTAGGAAGGATGGAAGCAGTGTGCAAACTGCTGCAGTGCTCCCTTCGTTTCATCCCTTCACCTGCTAACTTGAGCACAGCTGCCTGGATGTGCAGACATGTAATGGGGGCCAGAAAAACTCTGCCTGGAAGTGCTCAGGTCCCCACTTTGACCCATATTATGGCTGTGATTGAGACAACTGGAGAACAAGTCAATGCAGGAATGGAAAATGATCAAAAGTGGGAGTGAGGAAGGTGAGAACTGAAAGAAGAATAGGCAGGTTCAGTAGCTGAGCAAGTGCATGTCCCGTATGTTCCAGAGACTCTTCTTAAGTAGCAAGGCTGTGTTTGGAGAAGGGGCAAGCGGCTTCTGTGGGATGAAAGGCATATCAAACATACAGCAGAAACTCTACAACTGCTAGTCCAGGGCATTCTTACCCACAAAATGTAACTAAAGACACTGTCTTGCTAACAAGAGAGCTGTATCAACCTCCCTTTTTTCCACTAAGTCATATATTTCCTTTATAGAAAATTCATTAATTTACAGGATCTTAACTTTGGACTTTTGTGTGTACTCACTCTACATCAGCAGACCTAAATTTNCTTTGGACTTTTGTGTGTACTCACTCTACATCAGCAGACCTAAATTTACCATGTGTAGATCTTTACCTACTCTGGAAAATTTGTGATTTGCCATTAAAAAAAAGTTTGTAAACACTTATTGTAGGATTCTTTGAATAGTGAAGAACTGCTTTTCATCCAATTATATTTTCTTAAAGTTCATCATTCTTTTTCACCTTTCAAGCACCTAAATCTTTTGCAAGATTATTATTTTCCCCCACTCCTCTTCCTCCTTCCCAGTTCTTTAATATATACATTAAACATTGCTGGAACGAGCATGCAACTCAAGACAATTTATTTTATCTTGTCTTCGTGATGAAAAATAATTCCTGATTTCTAATCTTATTTCCTAGTTGTGGTTCTTTTTTCTAGTTTGTAATCCAGAACAGTATTTTGTCTTTTACATGCACATATTTAAAGCCTGACACAAAATTTAAATTAAAAAATTTCCCCTGACACTTAACAGTAGATTAGAGAGGCAGGACTCTGCTCAAGAAAAGTTATGACTCTGCTGTCATTTACAGATGATTCTTTGAATGTTATCTTTTGTTTATTATTAAATTTACTTTGTTAGTACTGAGTTAAGGACCACTGCTACCCAAGACTGTTCTAGAAACAATATTACTGAAAGTCACAGGATCTCATGTTTTCTTCTAAACACCCCAGTTGGCCTAAAATTTTGCAGGTGCATGAGAGAACACACCCCAGATATCCCAGGGCATGGCAGCATTTCAGAAAGCTTTCCAAATTCTGAAACTCATCCCTTTTTTCCCCTCAGCTCTCACCTTAATATCTCACTTGCAGCTCGCACCTGAAATCTGTTCCTGTACGTAAACCAGAAGTGCTGGCACATATATATGGTGAGTCATTCAGAAACTATAATCACATCATAATTAGAATGCAGTTATCTTCTTACAACTTTAATGACAGTCACACTAGTCAACTTCCACATAATCTTTACGCAATATATGTACTAAACAGGTAAAGGTTTAATCTATATTTGAATCAGTAACAAATCCAACGTAGCAGGCATAAAATAGCCACTGCTTTTCTCCCATTTTCATTATATATGGTGGGGAAATTGGCATGTGAAACAGTTTCCACTGAAAATAAGGTCTTTAGAATAAAGTACTCCTTTGAGATTTGCTGTTTAAACTATCTGTTGTGCATCCACAAGGAGGAGCCGAAGAAGGAAATCCAGAGGTGCAGCAAACCACTCCTTAGACAACAGCATTCTGGCAGACAAGCTCCCCCAAATCTTGTATTGCTCTAAGGCACAAACAGATTTGTCAGACACTGTAGAATACTTTTATGGTTGTTAAAGAAGAAGAAAGTGGAAAGGATCACAAGAAAGATTATGGAAAATATGGAAAAAAGAGTGATTTTCCACAATTGGAAAATAAACCATCTCACATCTCCATTATCTGAAATAACCAAGAAAAATAAACTTAATGGCTTCAAAACACATTGTTTAGAAGAGAAACAAGAAGACAGAACAGTTATAGAAGTATTTTGAGGACTTCAAGATTCAGCTAGACATACCCCTGAGTAACTTGACCTATTTAGTCCTGCTTTGAGCAGCAGACTGGACTGGAGAGCTCAGAAGGTCCCCTGAAGCCTCAGTTATGCTGTGATTCTCTGTTGGAAGAATTGACTTACATGAGGACAGATAAACCAGAATAACCATGTTTGATGAGTGTCTAGGAGAATATATGTCATAACAATCCATGGCTACTTCAAAGGAATAAGCATTCTGTGTGGACACTGATATCCCAAAGAGCCTTTAAGCCAAGAAGAGAACAAATGGAGGAAAAATGGATGTGGAGGAACAAGGCCAGCCTAAACACTTCCAGCCATTCCCACAGCAGCGTCCCCACTGAACGCAGAAGGAATTGATCCCTCTGCTCTTTATATTGGAAGCATAAGCCGAGTTCTATATTTCTTAGTGCCCCTAATAAACACACTGGGAATTCTTTTGTGTGGATAGCTATGAAACAGCCACCTCTGCAGCAGGTAAAATGAAGAGGAGGAGGAGAAGAGGAAGGACTGATTAAAAAAGAAGTTTCCTGTGCTTAACTGGGAAATCTGCTTAAACGGGATGTCTCCCAGGGAACTAATTTAAACCCGATGATACTTAATAGCTATGATTGGTGCTTAGTAAGTAGGGTAATTATGTTTAATGGGGATGCCTTAAGGCAATTGAGTGGCACTTAAGTCTTTTGTATGTCTCAATCTCACGGTACTTCTCTCCATTTTCTCTTCCATAACAGCTATAAATGTGGAAGAAATATATCCGCCACCACCTGTTCCTCTGAGTTTGTCCCTTCTGTGCTAAATGCAGGGTCAACCACACGAGGCAAATATTTGTTGCCTCCTCTGCTCCTATCACTGCATGAGCCACAGCACCTAGCCAAAATATTGGCTTCTCTTATCATTATAGACTTGTCGAATAACATGGTGCTTCATACTGCCTCACTGAAGCTAATGGAAGTTTTCCAGAAGCAGAATCAGATTCAAGCTGAGTTTAGCTCAACCCCTTGCAGCAATACTGTGCTCTGCAGCAGGACTTCCTTTCAGCAAAATGGAACAGGAATATTCTACGGTTCTTTAAAAAATTTCTTCAGAAATGCAGTAAGGACATGAAACTCGTGGACATTTTTCTCCTGGATTTAAATTAACTATAGGTCTTGCTTTATTATATGAGGTGGTCTTTGAGACATCATGTGGAATGTTGTGTTTTTTGTAATACATAATCTGTAACTATGCATGCAAAAATAAAAATAAAGAGGAAAAAAATGCTACTTAAACCAGGACTTTAATCAAGGGAGAAAAAAAGCCACAGGTTGCCCATAAATAAGTTTATGTTAGAGAACTAGAAAGCCCCTTACTATTACGGCTACCAAAACCCCAAATGACTTTTTAACAAGCACAGTGGAGGCATAAAACAGATTTTCAGATGGAACTCCTGTAGCAATTCTGTGAAAGAGATGCTATAATGCCATGTCCAGAATAGCAGGAGAATAAATTTATTGATCCAGAACATGGGTCTCAATCCTGTTTTCCTAAAACCATTTTCAATACAAGGGTGAAGACATCAGACAAAGCAAAAGAAACCATCTTTAATTCAACTTAGTGACACCACTGTCTCAAGGAACACAACAGCATCCTTTAAATACTAAACTATTTCTAGATTACCAGCAGTCTTACTTTTCTTGTCCAACAGTCTAGCTAGTCAGTGGAATACAAACAACTCACCATTTTTTTTTCACAGCAATAGCTTGATACAAATAAATTGGAACGTTGCAAGCTAAGCACGGGGTGCTGTACTAAACACTTGCAACCACAGGGTATAAGCATTTGAAATTCAATACAACAAAAAAACAAGTTGCAAAGCTGTTAGTGTTAAAAGGTACCAGCAAAGTGGTTTTATGAGGCTTCTCACTGAGCTGTGATAGACATGTGATTAAACCACAATTTTAATAAAAGTTACAGACCTACCATTAAAGAGAATTAAAAAAAAATACACACATATTTTACAATTTTCAATATGCCTTTGCCAGATGGATAAAATACCCAATTTTCCACTCCAAACCTGAACTGTAGAAAGGTCTGTTCCCAACTGGAGGGTAAAAATACCCTTTATAAATTCATTTGCAGACCATACCTTGAGCCTACACAGACAGACCTCCTAGGCAGTACTTTATTTTTCTTACTATATGTATTTCAGTAATTATAACATATGCATATTCCTTATCAATTTTTCTCTCTAAAACATTTATCAGTAAGTGCCTAGAGACATCATATATTACTGCATTCAGTTCTTATTGATTACAACACTCCTAAGGGTTGGATTTTATAAGGATCTCTGAGCTTCCTACTGTGCCGTGCCTTAGAATCAAACATCCTTTTGACAAAGTTATTAAGCTTTCAAAGAACCATTAAAAAAATAATTCTATTTTGAAATATTTTAAAATCCACAGTTGTATTTCATCCTGAAACCATAAAAGACTACCTTAGCATTAGTCTGTTCTCACAGCTCCTGTGTTGTGCAAAGGAAATCACTCTTATGATGAGAATTCTCATACTGGATTGTTAGATTTATCCTTAAGCAATATTCCAAAGTAAACTGGTTAAATCAAAAAGCAGTCCATTTTTGGTTAGGGACTGGTAAAACTGGTTATTGTGTTGTTAGCTAATAAAATTAGTAATCAACATTAATGCTGATATCATTATCAGCATCCTCTTCACATGAAAGCCAAGAAACTTAAACTGTTTAATGTCTTTGAGTTGACTCTTACTGCTTTTCTGTATAAAAAAATTAGACTCAACCACTTGTCTATGGTTGTATATCATGTGAGTGGCAGAGCCATCCCCAGAGCCTAAGCCCACCCTCATGTTCTACCTTCTCTACTGTTTTTCCCCAATATGCTTTAAAGGTACCAAGGAGACTGAATCCTCAGCTTTTACATGTTCAGAAATGTTTTCCTTACAAGCAGGATGATTATTTCAATGGAAATAATGAGTAAAATACAATTTAACATGGTGGTTATGTCAAGTCCTGAGTTAAAATCAAAGTTCGGAATGCTAAAGAAAAGATATACTTGAATCATTCCTTACAGGGGCATCTGTATGATAATTTTATACTTTACTGTTATACCCTACTTTTCCATGCTTGTAAAATTTTTGGGTCATAGGTTAGATTTAAAAAAAAAAATAAAATGTGAATGAGGGGAGCAAATTTAGGTGAGATGAAATATAACAAATTTTAAATATAAAACTTACTGTTTCTGTGCTTAGGATTTGGGGTTTTTGTTTGTTTGTTTTAAGTTTGCATGCACACATACTGTTCATCAGTAATGACTCCCCAAGAAACAAAAGTAGCAGTTGCTTGGAGCAGATAGTGCAGAGAAGAATAGTATCAGACAGAGCTGGATTTGGACACTGCTCCATCCTCTGTTGTTACAAAGCTCAGCTAGAGCTACCAAGAAGTGTCTATCAGTTTAAAAAATGGTGTGCTCTCAGAAGAGTTCAAAGCATGCTGAAAACTTTGTTGACAACTATAAATATACATGAAATTACCAATATGAGGACTCTTTCTTTAAACACACAAAGTATTAGATATAATTTTGGGCAAGAATTCTGTATACAAACACTGTCTGTATCCTCCCCTAATGCACTTTAACTCGTGTTAATCTATGAGAAGGAAGGGATTAGAAAGGGATAACATTCACAAAATTTGGTGAAACTCTTTTCTTTACTCAAGTCAGAGGTAAATCCCATAATATTAATTGACTCTCAGCTCCACTGTGAGTTATGGATAGCCAACAAGTAAGTCACAAGTTCTGCTGAGTGACATTTTAATTCCTTTAAAAGACAAACAAGCTGGTAAATGCCCCAACACCTGACTTGTTTCCTGGCCAATGTCTCCCAAAATATAAACTACAAGATGGGCAAAAACATACCATGTAAAGATAAAAAAGATCTACCATCCACTAAAGCTTTTTCCCCACCATTGCCTTCAAAACAAAGAGTGCTACTGCATAAGAAATCAATTTTCTAAAGATAAAGAAAGGTCCTCAATTACTGCAAAATGCTAGAGTTTACTAAACAGTGCTATGTGTGTTCTTATTTGTGGCTTTTCTGGCACTTTCAGCTACACTGCAATCAAATGGTGTATGAACAAAAAGCAATACAAACATCATGCCTAAGCAAAAAAAGCCTAAATGTACGTGATGAGCTCCTGACAGACATGCAGCAAGCTGGTGTGTGCCAACACAGGACAACAACAATTTTTAGAGTATACACAAAAGGCCTCTACTAATAGACCAGTCTCTAGTGACAACAGTAAAGAACCTCACTGGTTGCGCTGCCTATTAAAAATTAAAAAAAAAAAAAAAAAAGAGAGAACCAGCTACAAACCAGATATATTTTAAACAATCTTGTCCTTTAAGGTGGAAAATCCACATCTAGCTCAGTAAATACAGCTTTGTGCACAAAGACTTAATACAGCCAGACCTGCAAAAAATACCACTTTGATCCAAGAAAGTAAATGACATCTGACTGGCTTGTTTACACATCCTCATTTCCCCAAACCATTTTGCTTCATTTACTACGCTTTGTCACTGTGCGAGTGTTTGGGGGATTTCAAATGGACTCATTCTGTTCTAACAGATGTCAAAGAAGAGGTACATTGGTTTTAATACTTATTTGGGGACAGATGGGAATAGGTTTTTCCCTGTATAAAAAGTCCACAGCAGTCATCCAGCAAGATCTGTTTCCATTCTTTCCCATATTTATATCCTCCTAAATTTTTGCAGAGTTATTGAGTCACTGCTGTTTACTAAAGCACTGCTGTTCATGTATTATTTTCTGAAAGCACTTCATCGTGGCAATACCAGTCAGACTGCAAGAGTGAAACTGTCACAGCTTTATAACCACTACAACTCTGGAAAGACAAAGATGTTTGTGAACAGCAACCACTTCTGTTTTTCAAGTGGAACATGTTAAAAACAAAAAAAAAAAAACCCTCATATGCACATATACATGTATATATGAGTTTACACCTCAAATGTTAAAAAAAGCTCGGCTACAAATAAAAGTCATTGTTATAATTATCCAAAAAGTTAAAACTCTTGAAAAGTTGAAACTAGTGTAGCTTTTTAGGGCAAATTCTTAAATGAATTAGTAAGTAACATATCCCACTACAGAAACACACTATACTGTGTGTACATTACATATTCTTAAGAGGCTCTTACCTTCAACTTTTTCCCAAAGAAATGTGGAAACGGCTTAAATTTCTATGCCACAAGATAAAATTTCCCTTAGATGTAAGAATAAAAAAAAATCAGCATAAATTTTATAAGCACATAGAGCGCATGTAAGAGATGAATTTGTCTCCAGTTTAGGCTATTACCTAAATATATTATGTATTACTTCCTCCCTCACAGCCCTTTACAAGATAAAGCACAAGCCATGAAAACATGCAGTCTGCCACTTGTGTGTCACCACAGGATGGTTGAGTTTTTTTCCCCCTTTTTTTTGGTTTTTACTCCCACTATTTTTTTTCTTCCGTTCTTCCCAAGAGATTCTTCAGCACATAATGCTGCTGAGAAATAGCTAGTGGCCTACTCTCAGACACAGGCACACACACAAAATCAATACAGATTTTTCTCACATTTAGCAAATAACTCAGTGATCTCTTTTTGGTCTTCAGAAAGAAAGGTTATGATATCTTTTAGTTGAGGCAAAGATCCTTTAGACCTACTTTAATAAAAAGCTTATCTCACCAACTTGACAAATTCAAGACAGACCCTAAAAAAGACAATACTTTGGGGTAACTGAGATACAGACCTGATTATCCTAAGTCATGCTCAGTACTTCTATAAACTACGTAGATGTTATGCTCTTCAGATGACATCCTCTCTTTTTTTGTTATTCAAAAACTGTCCTGGTCCTGCAGATTTTATCTGTTTCTTGGCAGTTACTAAAGCAGTAATGCCAGTTACTTAAGCTGGTGAAAGAAAGTCTGTGAAAGGCATTCATCAAGCCCAGTAACAGGGCCAGCATCTTCTGCTCTGTTCACTGGAGCATTAGGTCTTATCTGCACTCACTAAATTTTCCAGTGTTTCAGTATCTCTGAGTAGAAAAGCAAATGGGCAAGACTGGATGTGAGCAATCATCCTAAGGTGCATGGCATGTAAGATTACCCAAAAATCAAATTATGTGGGGTTTCTCTTAATATGAATATGGAAACAGTAATTGCTTAGCTGTGTCCTTGGCAAGAAGAAGCCCAACTACTGACAGAATTTAAGATGATTAAGAATTCAGTATCCTATAGAAGGGAACAGGACACTGTGTTCTCTTAAAACGTTTTCTAACTGAGCCATAAAGTTCTAAACATTACAGAGCTGCAGTGGGGAGGAGGAGGAGGAAGGTCAAATTGCAGGCCATACTTTTTTCTTTGTAATGTTGTCTAAGAATTATGGCACTGGCATAAAATGCTACATTTCCTTTGAACGTTACCATTTCATCTTTAGAATTTGTTATGCGACTCATATTTGTACTCCACTTCTCATTTCTTTTATAACAAATTATTCTGTGCCTTTTTATGATCTTGTAGGAAGTCAAGGTTGAATCAAAGCCATTGTGACTGCCAAAGTGCATGTATAAAATTATACCACTAAGCTTTAACCTTGCTTTGTAGGTTCACTTACACTTTTCAATTAAAAGCTATCTTTAGTATTGAAGCAAAGTACTTTAATAGTTTTTCAGTTAAAAGTCACCTTTAGTATTTAGGCAAAACCACTTCTATGGTAATTCACACTTGCACTCTCAAAAAACTCTTTGGCCTAAAATGGCTGTACAATGACCTTGTTCTATCCAAAGTTTGAAAAGAACACAGAAGAATTAGTGACATTTTACTCGTACTTACTTAGCCCATTTAATAAATGTGGGAAAAGGTAAAGAATCAATACAAAAAAAAAAAAAAAAAAAAAAATCCCATCTTCCCAATGGAGTTATATAAATATTGCACATGTGGGCATGTGTGCCAGTGTGTGATTGTATACCTGTGTGTGTCCATATATTTTTAAATCCAAACTCAGTAACTATATAGCATTATTTTTTTCTCTATCAAAAAGCCAGTTAAGCCATCAGGGGCTGCCTATTTTTTCATATGAAGGCTAAAATCACATGTCAATTGATACATCTACACCTGCAAAATAAATATTCTCTTATCCCCCCAACCCAACAAACACCAACTGCTGAAACTGGAAACACAAATGGCTGTGCTCCCTCATTGTTTTGAACCCTCAAATAAGGAGGATAAATGATCTTCTCCAAGATAAACCATGAAATGCTCCATCATAAACAGGGAAAACTCTACAGAACTGGATACCCCAAAGATTTATGCACATGTTTAGCTATATTCAGCGTCAGTAATCCCAGTGATGTCAATAGGAGAACTCACACTGCATAAAGCTACATACACACATAAGACTTCAGCCTCAGGGGCTGATATTCCAATAGTCACTTTGCTGGAGTAATACCCTGAGGATCTGACACCATAAAGGCTGTCCAGTTGTTTAAGTGGTTCTCAATGACTTCTCTACAGAGAAGAGTTACCACTCACAACTCCCTCTGTGGGAAAACTGCTGGCCTACCTCATACTTTTGACCATGGAACACTTTCACTGATGTTTTGCTTCAGTTAAATTATCCTGAATTACCCATTGAAACAGCTGACCAACAAGCCTCAGTACACAGAAACAGGCAACACTGGATGATGGAGAAGAGAAACAGTGGAAATGATGAGGTAGGAAAACAAGATACTGCGTGTCTAATACAGTATGGGGTTTTCATTTACAGAGTAATAGGGATGGTATTAAAACTAAATCACCAGAGTGTCAGAATGTGCATAGTGATGATAAAAGATTATGTGCTTTATACATGACTGATGATGACACATTTAGAAAATATCTGGAAGGGAAAAGACAAAGTGATGTCTCATGCAACTTATGAAACTGCAACATTTACAACATGTCACTCTCAAATTAGTGCACAACAGGAAAAAAATGACCCCTTCAGTATCAATGCCCCCAGCTCTTCTGTTACAATGGCCTTGACAAGAAACCCATTTATTTTCTCCAGAGAAATTGTTCCGAGGTGGTTGTTAGGCACAGTGGAGGCTTGACTCCTCAGACCTGGGCTGGATTAGACTGCCCAGATGAGATAAAACAGAAAACAATGCGTGTTTGTCTTACACCTCAGAAAGGTTATGTTTCTTCTCTGGGAAAGGTGTTCTTAATTTAATTTGCATTGTAGGGATTTTGAATCCCAAGACCATGGCAGAAGGTAGAAATTATGCCAAGATTGATAACATTTTCTTAATACTGTAGTGGGAGTCTCTCATAGGAAGGGCAAACTAATTAGAAAGTTATAACAAAACAAACACTTTAATACAAGACGCAGCATATAGTAATTCTTCATGTAGAAATAAGCTTAGCTGCTCCTTGGCTTCCACAAAAGAGATCTATTTCAACTTTATCTTGGCAAGCATAATTTGGAAAAGATTCACTTATATTGACTGCTATTTTTAAAATTTTCTTCATTAAATAGCTAAATAAAGAGACATAACTCCTTAAACAAACTCATTTTGCATTGTAAACAATAATTTTACCACTCAGTAATTAACTTATAATAGAAGCTTATTTTAATTTAATTTTTTGCAGAAGGAGGTGCAGTTTTTTGGTACATAAGACTGTACAAACCAGGAGTTTAGAGGAGTCTCGATGTAATTCACTAAATACATCCTCATGACACATCTAAATAAATGTTTGAATACTCTGCACTGTTAACCAGCACTTTTTAAACTCACCCAACTACGGGAGATGTAGGAGCTTACTTTTAGGTAAGAAGCTGTGAAAACTTTTTATCAACAATGCTATTTTCTCTTATGCAAGATAAACTATAGTCCAGGTCTGGATGCAAAAATGTCATACTCTATTAGTAGCCTGTCTGCTGCAGATGCTTTTTAGACTATTATAAAATGAAGTACAAAGTCCAGTTGTCCTCCCTGCCTGGAAATGCACTGTACTGGCCAAATGCACTGCACTGATTGTACAGCTCCCACTGAAATTGCACAAATTAATTTGTACCAACAGACTTGCATTTGAGAGAGACTTCAGCAACAGTTCTAGAGTCTCTCAGCAGCAGGTGAAAAAGCCAATTCCTGCATCAGGCTCCTTTCCCAAGACACCTGTGACATACCAAAGCCCTTTATCACATTCTGCCATCTAACAGAGTCAGCTGCTTTGGGAGGCAGATAAAGTTTCCAGGCTGCTACAATGATAAGAACAGCTCTGTCTGCTGAAACTCTAGAAAGAAAGTTAATTGCTTGTTAATGATTTACAAGGTTTGACTAATTTGTCATTATTAAAGTAAATGGTTCTCAGCCAGCTGTAGACAGTGTAAGGTATTCTTCTTCATTTACACTTACAGGGTATACCATTCCTAAATGTCTTTTTCTACCCAAACCACTTGACAGCATTCCCTGAGGGAATAACAGCAATAGCCTGAGTAAAGCCACAAGAATCTTGTTGTTTTGTTGTTGTTGTTTTGTAACATTTATAACATAAGCTGATAAATTGCATCAGGATAATATGAGGGCTTGGGAATTTTTTTATCAGCTTACAGTTCCAGCAGGACATTGTTTGGAGTAACCGTTCCCACAGTGTCTAATTTCCATCCTCTAAAAAGAACAATTAATTCTGCAGATTTCTGTGCAAAGACTGGACTCCTCCTCTCCCTCTTTTGCATAGAATATATCTCTTCAATTCTGGCATTTACTTTCAAAAAGTAAACTCGATACCTCAATACTATGAAAATTTTTCTACCTCTGTCAGATTTAACTTGAAATTATGAGAATCAGAGAGCAAAAAGGTCAGTAAGCAGACACACACACAGTGACTAACACTGAATACACAGGCCTCATTTCCATAAGAAATCAGGATCAAAACTCTCACCTAATAACTGTAAGTTTTTTAATACACTGGTCAACTATGAAAAGATATTAAATACAAAAAAGACAACTTCAGTAAGAACATTACCTCATTTTAGGTTAAAAGGTACAAATTTAGTCATTCTGGAGAATATCAAGCTGAATGTATCTGTAATGTTAATATTTATCAATAAAAAAACCATGTTCGCAAAGACTACAAATTAATTTGGAAATATGTTCTGTTTCTTGAAGCCAGCATGAGTTAGCTTTGGTCCACTCACGCTTTCCATATGAAAGTAATTGCTTAGGGAAATTTGGTATTTTGAATTCGGGTCCTCAAAAGCACTCAGAAACCTTCACAGGTGCACAAAAGTGCAAGACCTACAGAAATATCAGTGTGGCACAAGGCTCAAAGCTGTGTCAGAGCATGTCACTAGGTCATGTTCATCCAACATTTATCACTTAGCACCTCCAGTGCACATTCATGGCAAAGTCCCTCTTCTTTCTTTCTCTTACAGCTATGAATCTTAAAGGCAAAAACTCAAGAATTGTTTTCACCTCACAGAAAGAGAAACAAGTATTATTTTAAATAGATGTCTGTTGCACAGGGTAGATGAGATTTTTTTGAGTTCTCTCTCAAAAATAGCATTAAAAATGCAGCGCTCCTATTTTGAGGAATGCTGTTTAGTAAACTTTTCTGTATCCCAGGAGATTAAAACCTGAAAGTAATCAAATCTCCCTGTGAAATGAATGAGACCATGAACTCCTAAAACAGTGATTTTTAGGAGGGTCAGTCCCTTGCAACATGGAATTTAGTCAATATTGTCATTTGTGACTGCAACAAAACGAAAGGGAAAATTGCAAACGGAAACGCAGAAATTTTCACGGTGATGTTTTAAATAAAAATCTTAATTTTTAGGAAAACTTCCTAGTAACTTGCAATACTGAATGCTTAATGCGCCATAGTTTCATTACTCATTTAACTCAGTGTGTATAAATCCAAACCCCTGGGGAAACAGATTTTGAAATTATTATTTCAGACAGTGTGTACCTCTAATGAATGCGTTATTTGGGATATTTCCAACATGGTTAATAAGGTAATGTTCATAAAAGAGAAAACTGAATGGATATTTCTAGCCTACCTTATATGCTTGGACAAATTGTGATGAACGCCATGCATACAAATGACAAAAGGATTAATCATACCAAAAAAATTGAAATCCTCAGTTTATTCCAAAGGCAGATAGAGTACATCAGTAAAACAAAGAAAAGGCACCACGCCTGACTTTTCACGGGCAGGAACTTCCCAACTGACTGACAGTCAAAACTGTGATTTCAATATCCTTGTCTCCTTTTCTAAAAACCTTGCAGGATTTTTAAAGAATGAGAACTGATTTTCCCATTATGACTAAGCTGAAAAACTCAATGCAAAACTAATGTCTCTTTGAAGAACTGACCTATTTGTTCCATATCTATTTCTTTAAGGCAGAGGTAGAACACATTCTAAGAACAGGGTTTTCTTTTCTAGAAAGATCTGCATTATACTAAGCAATTTTTAATTTAGATAGATTATCACTGTTGTCACTTAGCATTATCCCAGGAAGTATTTTCCATTAAAACTTAAACATCCTCTTTACACTCTCTTGATACACCACATCTGACCACCTTAAAGACCTGAAGTCCCCAGGGCATTCTACTGCGAATAATTCACATTATGAACAATTTTATTTTTTAAAAGCAGTTGTACTAAATGCTGGTGTAGAACATATTCCATAAAAACTATCCTGTCCCAAGAGACAGAAAAGAGGGATTGAGATAAAAGATGCAGATATTGTTTCCCTTGCTGAAAAGCCACTCGGAACCAAACCAGCTTATAGGCTTTGAAGAGATACAGTGACTGTGCATCTATAACTCCAAACTGTGCTAAATCTGATTCCTTAGAGGGGAGGCCAAAGTGGCACTGTGGTGAATTGTTCCTCTGTGATTATGTTAGAAGAACATGTACCCTCAACCTTTCATCACCCAGTGTTAGGCAATTAGCTACAAAATATGGTAAAACCTAAGGAAATCATAGCAGTGATGAAAAATGTGGATTAGAAGGCTCTGGAAGCAATTTTTTTGAATGACACCTATTCAGCAGCTCTTAAAACAAGGCAGCAGTGTAGATTAAACATTAATTTTTGGGATTAAGTCCTAAATTATAATACTTGTGTGGAAGTATCGTAAAAGTTAAATTTCTAAAGCAGAATAAGGAAGGATTTAGAAGGCATGAAAGCTGTAAGGGATTAATCATATTATAGTAGTGTTTCTCCTTATTTAAAATATAAAAATTAAAAAACGTTCTGTTATGTTGGACAAAGACTAACGTCTCTCAGAAGTGTAGCTTTCACTTTTTACAAACATGTAGGGCTGTAAGCAGTTTATTATATCAATCTTTCAAGACTTTTTGCAATAAGCAAGTTACTGAGCAGACACTGAATCCCCCTTAAATCTCTTAAAAGAGATCTGAAGCTTATTGTAAAATAGAATATGTTCTTCCTCTCTGACATGAGAAAACCTGTTACTGGTGGATTCCTTTACAAATGCCAATCGGGTCTACTTTATGATATGTTCATTTCATTGTCTCCAATAATCTGGGACACCCTGTTCTTTTGCTGACCTTTGATGACCCTGTCTCATTCTTCTGGTCTATACCACACATCTCCATTGATCTGCAGACAAAGCACTGTCAGATGGAATCAATACATCATTCCTTCAGCAACAAGACTGGCTTTTGCTCAGTTTACTTTCATTTTTTTTAACAGATCAATAGTGCTAAACTGATGTATTGTAAACTGGGGTGTAATTAGTACCTGTCTGCAGGCCTGTTAACAAGCTGCTAAAATACTATGCAGACTTTTTTTGGTTAAACTGAACAGCTCAAACTCTTTTCAACTGTTAGTAGGTGGCTATCTTAAAGAAAATTAGGGGACAATAGGCTCCATAAAAAACATGCCCTCAATGGTTACACAGAAAGTTTTCACCCTGTATTGATAAGGAAGACATAATGATTAAAATGAAACACATAATAAAATTAAATCATCAAACCCGAATGTCAGCAGTGAATACAGCTAAAACTCTCCCTTCCTTCTATTTAAGACAATTTTGAGTAACAATTTTATGCTAATATTTCATTATATTGTTAAGCCTATATAATACTCTTATGGTTCTGACATCACCATTTAGCAGTTAAGAATCAGGTATGACTGGTACCCTCCAGTGCAAAATTTTAACTGCAATACACTAATTGTAACTCAGTAAAAATAAAATTAAGATGATCTACCACTACAGATATTTACACCGATGCAGATTTGCTAAAAATCTATAAGCATCACTACATCAGGGACATAGAAGATGCTGAGCAGTACTTCTGTCTTTTTAAAAAAGAACATCAGGAAAGCAGCAAAACCTGTTTTCTTTCTGGACTATCACTTTTCCCAGTCAAGTTCCTCAGTGAAAAAGCAGAGACTCCACAGAACCACAAACCCTTTGCAACAGCTCTCGGTTATGAGTGTTGTGTTCAAAACCTCGAAGCCTGTTGATGGAGATTATTGTTAATGAACTTTGATTCAGGCAAAACCTGATTTCAATGAGACAGAAATGTTATACACTATTCTCCTTTCCTTCTTCTCTTCTGCCCTGGCTTCTCTCTGTCTTTGTATTTCCCTCTCTCACCTGGCCAAAGCAATTCTGCTGACTGCTTCCCTGGTGTCCTGCTCCTGTGCTTACCCAACAACATCCTTTAAACATCCCCTGAGACCTCTCATTTCCTTACCTCTGACTAAGTTATTCCTCCACACTGTTCTTGCACAGATTCCTTTAATAAGCCCACAGAACTGCTCTCCAGAAACCATTGGTTTGAGGAACCCAACTTGAAACACTTTATGGAGAGGGGCCAGGCTCAGCAGTACCACAGGGACAGACTCAAACCAACATGTTCAGCCCCTAGAAGAAGATTAGTACCACCACACCACCACTCACTGCTGAAATTCCCAAGCAGACTCATATGTTCTAGTTTAGTGTGAGTGCACAGCTGAAACAAGAGATGTCTTAAATGGGTTGTCTGCCCTTTTCTACCACCCATCATTATGAACTCATCTCCCAGTATCACATTAATTCAGGCCCTAAGCCCACAGTGTTTACTGAAGTCTAGGAAAGGCTAAGTAAGCACAGATAATGTAGTAAAATGCTAATCTGTGAGTTCTGCAATTACATCAGACTCTTCACTCACACTGAAAGAATAATTCTTCAAGAACTCTTGAGGAAGGAAGAAAAACATAAGCTTGAGTCTGAAAGCCACATGAACAGAGAGGACAAAAGTACTTTAAAAAAGAAAAAAGGAAAAAAAGGGAAAAAAAGGAAAACCACCACTTTTTATTTTTCTTTAAATGAAACATAAATTGAAGGGGAAAGTGCAAAGGCTGCCTCTTTCCATCAGATAATGGGTATACACGAGAGAGTTGAGCACCAGTTTTTCATTCAGGTTTGACTACACAAACTCCAAGCGGCCAACATCTCACTTCATGAGTATTCCTACCGGCTTGATGGGAAAGCAGCCGTGTGGCCGGGCCGCCCACGCTGGGACGAGGATGCTGGATCCTGCAGGGGAAGTGACAGATGTCTGAAGGTGAGCAGGCAGCAGCACAGGTCCTGCTGTGCCCGTGCTGCTCGGAGTGGCATCTGCTGCTCTCACACAGATGGCCAGGGCCAGCAGCCCTGGGAGCAGCAGAGCTGGGAATCGCTGTCCCTGTGCGGAGCCGCAGGGCTGTGGCTGTGTCCACACCTGGAGAGTCACAGGATCAGCTCCACAACCAGGAGCAGCAGTGGCCCTGTGACACAGGTGCCAGCCCAAGGAGACAGGACATCGTTCTTATCCCCACAGCTATGCTGGGTTTGAAATTTAAAGCAATTCATTCAAACCCACCTATTGTTCTTAATCAAGAAGAGTTCTTTTTCCTGATGCTCCTGGAGCTCTCACCCCAGGGGTGGAAGAGTGCCCAAGCTCCAGGAGCTGCAGGATTTTGGGCTGGGGCTGTTCATCTCTCTGAGATTTTTCTGGGGCACAAGGGCAGGCAGACTCACTGTCATTTCAAAGGATCTTGGCTGTGCAAGCTCCAGGGGGAATAAAGCAAGATGGTGGGAGGAGAAGAAAAAGATCAGCAGAACCAGTGAAAGTATATTTGATTGAGTATATTGTTCTATCCTGAAAATTTTGAGTATCCTGCCAAGTCTTTTCCCCTCTGGAACCTTATACATTTAAGGTTACTTTTATTTGTTTCAATGTATTTCTGGGTCTAAAAATTGTTAATTAAAAATAATCACTTCTACAGCGTGATTAAAATATATGGGGTTTTCAAATCCTTTTTTGTTTTTTTCACAGCATTAGCAAAAATGACACATTTCTCAGTTACTCTTCCTCTTTTTTTGGTTATAGGCAGTCTATCACTCCAGCAATAGATCAAATATAGACAATCTGCTTTTTTCATTCAGTGTTATGCTTTGAAAGTTCCATGCATCAGTAGAAATTACACCATTGGTTCTATCTCTAATCTTTTCATCGTGGGAGTCAAAACAAAAACCAAAAAGGAAAGCAAAAACCAAAATGAGATAAGACTACAACTTTATGCATCTGTGCATTAAAAAAATTACTTTGTATCTCTGTTCAGAAGCACTCATCTCTGCACATTATTCTGAGACCTATTTTCCTTTAGTTCTAATTACTTTTGGTCAGAAATTGCAAAAGGTAATTTAATGGTTTGACTTTTACTTCAATTTAGATTTGGAAATAACAGACATGAGATAATATTCTTAAACATGCCACATGTGGAATACTCTTGGTTTCATTTAATCCTGCAGGGGATCTACTTTTCACACTGTAAGAGAACTTGAAAGACATTGAACTAGATGCCTCTGAAAGCTGTTAATTTTTAATTCTTTCTTGTGAAAATGACAAGGAATGTAGGAGCACGTACCCACAATGTGTGTGTCAAGTCCTAGGTTCAAAGAAAGGCAAAGCAGCACAGTACAGCAATTCTTCCCTTTCATTTTAAATCCAAAAACTATGACTCTGTCAATGTACGGATGTTTATTCCCTGTATAACCCCATCTTTTCTCATCCTCCCTCTGTGTCTAATCAGCATTCAGTCTCACCTGTCAACAAAAGGAAAATCTGAACTGCATGTGCTACTTTATGCATTACATATATGCACTTCCACAGCACAATTCTCCTGTGAAGCATTAACTCTAATCCAGTCAAATGCAGCATGTATTTTTAGCAAAACACAAAGCCGAGGCCCCACCACTGCCTGGTGTTCTATGATACTTTTTGCATCCTCCACTACCTTTATCTGTCACCTTGTTCCCTTGGTAGGGACCATGCCATGCCCATGGGATGTGTCTGCACGGGGCAAGAAGCTCCAGGAGGAACAGAGCCTGATTCAAGAACAGCTCCACACAGCCCTCTCTCCCTCATGGCAGTGTTTGGTGGCAAGTGGACAATTAATGTGTTCTTCCTCCTCACTTTGCATTTCCTCCCCTGTATTTAATGCCACTTAGTTCAGAATAATCAGGTACAGAGCTGTCTAAATAACCACAAGGTGGTTTTGGCCAACCACAGGCAATGAAATAGCACAGCACAGTAATGTAATTTGCATTACAGAGTATTTGAGGGCAGACTGTGCATCTCCCCTGGCCTCATCAGGAAAAAGCACACAGCCATTGAGAGCTTGGTATAGTAAAGGACACGAGTGACAGGGCTCATGTATGCATGCAACTCTGTCTTCACCTCTCCTCCTTTTACGATGTTTATTCCTACTGGACTGTCCTCTAATATTGTCAAACTGAAAAAATTCAAGCTTATGCCCATTAAAAGCAAACACAAAATGAAATTTTAAAAAGTCAAGAGAAAAAGCCAATATGTATTTTCTCCTTAAACCTTTCAGATTAAATCATCCTCCTTTATGTATTAGTCTCTCTTATAATAGACTGTACAGATCTTCCAGTGTTATGACACTAGTCCACACAACACTGTGTAACAACCATTCTCGAGAAATATAAGGCACAAACAGCAAAAAGAATAGTTTAAGCAACTTGTATATTTTTTATAATTCTATAAGCTAGCTAATGGAGTTAAAGGTGTTAAAAAGTTGTCTGCCCAACACTGATCACCAAAAAACTGATAAAATCCAAAACTCATAGTTCAGGTTTGTTAAACAGAGAAAGCAAATTAATTTTTGCCAACTAAAATGACGAATTTGGTGCGGTGTAGATGTACTGGAGTAAAGGATTTCATGTTCTGTGTTCAAACTGAGAACTTAAACAGACATAAGCTTGCTGGTTGATTCAGGTGAAATGAGTCAACACAACACCAGATGCAGAGACTGCGATTGTGACAGTTGGGGAGCAAATGTTTTATGAATCCAAAACCCCGCTGTGCTTTTTTGTCTATTCTTCTTTCTGCCAGTACTCACCATCCAGCTTTTATCTGCAGGAAACGTCCACGGTTGCAGCCTTGGGTAGCTGCTTTCCCTCACGTGCAGCCAACCATCAACAAGCAACATTTCCTCCTGCAGGGAGGATGCTACATGCAACATATTTCATTGCTGCCAGCAATGGGGGTTCATTAACCAGCCTTTATGAGGTGCTGAAATAGGCACAGGCAGACACAAAATGAAAAGAATAGCAGGAGAACTGAAAATTTAGAGTAATCCAAGGTATTCTCTCCAGAAAGTAGTCTCACTAGGTTTGGTTTAATGCATCAGTTAAAGCTCAAATACATCAGTGTTATTTCCAGGGTCAGACTTCAAATGAAGCTTTTAGTAACTTTGCTCAGAGCTCAGGCTTCCAAAAATGCTTTCTCCCCTAAAATGCTGTTTGGAAAGAACTATTCAGGACCAGAGGCAACACCAAAGAGACACTTCAAAATTATTACTAAAAATAAACCATCACAAATTGCTACCAAAATCATTACCCACCTAGTTATTAAAAAGAACATAACTCCAGGTATAGCAGAACTGAAAGCTTTCTGTGGTAAGGCTGAGAAATATTGGTTGACATGTTGACCTGTTTAATTGCCTGTCCATGATGACAGTGATTGCCCAGGATAGGCAGGATGTGAACAGGCTGTGTTACCTTCAAATACATGTGTTAGCAGTTCAGCTTAATCATTCACCCCCTGAGCATTTTACTTGGGTTCATGTCCGAGTGGAACTTTGCCCCAGCATTCAAGAGCACTTTGGGCTTGCTTCAGGTGTATAAACCCCAAACCAATCCTTCTCTAGCACAGTAACACTGAAAAATTTTGCCTGTGCTCCTGTATTACCCAGGCCCAAGGAATATCCCTGATCACTGGAAATCAACTGTCTATAATGCTGCTTTTTTTTTTTTTTTTGAATGGTTCAAAAACTTCTGCCATCTGCCATTTATACTTTCAACTCTTTAAGACATACTTTTTTTATATTTAAATAAAACAGAACAGGCTTGCTTGAACTAAATTTTTCTCAGAAACCTAACATTAAAAAACCCTTGCTTTCATACATTCATTCCCTTTTCTCTCAAATTTGTGATTCTGTTGTATTTAAAGTCATGTATGACAATTATTTTTTAAAGCAACCCGAATGCAGCCAGTCCACCAAGTAAACACACCCATCCTCACTGAATAATTAAAAAGCATAAATAAATTTAATAAAATGACACTTTCTTTTGTCTACCATTTTTAAGGTTAAGTAGCACAAGATTAATTTCATATATTAGCAGAAATTATGAGTGAGAGCAAAGCCAGAACCTTAATTAGAGAGAATATAAACATAAGATTCTCATACCAGTTATAACTCAGCATAGCTTAATTACGCTCTTTTTTTTATATTTTCATCAGGCATTAATAAAATCCCTGTCACTGTGCAGATACATATATGGCTCTGAAAATTAAAGCATCTTCAGATAATCAAGACTGTGAGAGATACTGAGAAAGAAACAAGAAGTTAAGTTGCTTCAGGTATTATCGCTCTTTGGTTTAGTTTCCCAGCAGACACGAAGGAAATGCTCTAACTGGCTGTATGAGGGCAGGAAGGCTCTGCAGATGGAATCTGGATCTATGGTAGAGGTCATTTGTACGAGGTTTAACAAGGCCAGGTGCTGGGTCCTGCCCCTGGCTCACAGCAACCCCACACAGCTCAGCAAGATGGGGCAGAGTGGCTGGAAATCTCCTCAGCAGGAAAGGACCTGAGGGTGCTGGCTGACAGTGGCTGAACACAAGCCAGCTGTGGCAAAGAAAAACAGTGGCTCCTGGCCTGGATCAACGATAGTGTGGCCAGCAGGACCAGGGCAGTGACTGTCCCCCCTGTATTTGTCACTGCTGAGGTCACACCTCGAATCCTGTGTTCAGTTCTGGGCCCCTCAGTGCAAGAAAGACCTTGGTGCTGGAGAGTGTCCAGAGAAGGGAACAGAGCTGGGGAAGCGTGTGGAGCCCAAGTCCTGTGAGGAGCAGCTGAGGGAGCTGGGGCTGTGGACTTGGCAGTGCTGGGTTAATGACTGGACTCCATCTTAAAGGTCTTTTCCAACCTAAAGGATTTTATGATCCAATGATCTGGAAAAACAATTTCACTGTCCATCCAGATTAACAAAGTGGTATGGGCATTTTGTCAGGAGCACTGTGAGCCATTTTTCAGTAACAATACCAAAGAACTTTGAGAGCCTCCAGCACTTGGTAACTTTAAAATATTATTAATATATTTTACCTTTCTGTACATAAAGAGAGGACATGGGTAGACTGTAACTATGGATGTTAATTTGTTTCTGACAGCTCACCTGTTCATTGGGCCCTGGAAAGATTTATGTACCAGTGTTTCATGATTCCTATTAATAAAGTAGAAAAAAAGACACTAACTTCTTGAAAAGTGTTTGAAGGGTCACTGTTTGGGAATATATATATATGCATATATATTCTTTAACAGCATTTTCAAAACACAATTAGAAGGAATAACTTGTTAAAGAAATGCACAACCTTTGATAACAGTTCCATCTGCATAGCAACCAGCTGTACTTTTATTCTGAAAATTTAACATTCATGTTAATTTTTTTAGAGACAGGTTAAAATACTCTTAAACAGAGTTCCTAATGCACAAGGCAGCTGGCTGGCTTGAAAGAGACCACATTTTTTCTGTATAACAATTGCTAATAATGAATAATCTTCTCCTTTGCTTCCTGCAGCTCATCTTTCTAGGGGGTTTGTTTTGCTGAAGGCTGGTGGTGAGAAAGAGGTGGAGCACTCACGGTGAGGAATAATAAAGGCAACACGCAGCAAATTTCTGACTAATTAAGTGATATCTCCACAGGAGCACTGGCTATACAAGAGGAATACTTGAACAGAAGAGTAAACAAGATACATTTTCCTTCAAATTCACAACAAAAATTCCTCTCTATTACCATTTAGTTGCCAGACATAATTCCACTTACTGATATTCCACTATTATTTCACAGACTAAATAAAGGGTGATCTAAACTGGCCATACAAAGCAGAAAGAAAAGCTGGTTTGGCTGCAAAAAGGAGGCCTGTTTTCTGCTCATGAAAAACCTTTCAGAGTAAGAATATTAACACCAGAAGTCTCTCTTGATAATGTGACCACTTCAAAAATCACAAGTAACTCTCACTTGGATGACTAATTCAGGAAATTAAAGCCTACCTCCCTGTTTCTTCTTATTCATACTGTGGCACCTCCTGGGATCATCAGAGAATTGGTGACTACATCAGGGTTCAGAAAAAGTTTGTGTACCCTTGTGTTCCAGCAAGAGGACACATCCTACTTGCCGAAGGCTTTGGTTTGTAACAACCTTGATGCTGAATTGGATTTAAGTAGAAAACCTGGAAGGGAAAAACTACTTGAGTAACCTTTCTCCTTATCTTATTTTGCTATCAAAAATAAATTTCACCACAAATAGTACAGCCTGGGAGAAACTTGGGAGCTTGGGAGAAACTCTACTTATATAAAAAAACTGTGATTCACCTGATGTATCCTTTTCTATGAGTTCTCAGAGCAATTAATTTTCCATGCATATTCAATGAGAACAACAAAAAGGGGTGTGAATTTAGGCACTGTCTTTTATTCTGGAAGCATGGCAAGAACTTCCAATTTAAATATGTAAGCACACAATGAGGCCAGTGCAGTACTTCCCACAGAAACAGATGCCTTTTGTTGTTATTTGTTATTGTAGCAACCATTCACAATTTTACACAGGATACTATAAAGCCTTTTTGTACTTGATATCTCAATATTTAATATTACAGTACTCCACAGCTCTGCATGGGTATCAGAGACCCTAGAGATTATAAAAAATGGGAAACAGTATAACAGCTCTGTGCTAGCTAGCTAAGCAGTTGGCACCTCTATAAACACAGTGTAAAGTACATTTACCCTGGACATCAGATTTTTTGGGAATGAATAGCTACACCAAGCAGTCATAGCCTAGGCTGTACCAAAAAAAAAAAAAAAAAAAAATCATGTCCACTGTCCTCTGTGTAGCTAGCGACCATATTATTAGCACAATCATCAGTTTACTAGCATATACAGAAAAAATAAACAATCAAAAATAAAAAAAAATCACCTGCCAAACAACTACTGTGGCATTACCAGCAAATAAAAAATAATGGCTATCACTAGTAGATTAAATAAGAAAAATTAATGCCATCACATTTATATCAATAACTCCCTGAAGAACAAATCTCACTGTAAAGTGTAGACTCAAAGCTGGTATTTTCACACTAGGATATCACCCACACTGGACAGTACCTCCAGCAACTCTCAGTGAAATACCACAAAAATAATTTCAGGCTACCAGGTGGAAGTGCTGCATGCTAAAATTGAGTCTCTTCCTTTTTTGTTTATAATTTGCTCAGCACAATGAAACTGAATTATGATTTATTACTGTAACACTTTCCCACACCCCACTAATGAAAGGCATCCCAAGCCTCATATATGTAACATTAACAAAACACCAAAACATTTGGAGCTGTAAAGTGGGAATCAGTCTGGATCAATGCAAGTGCATGAACATTTTCAGATGCCACTTGAAAGTATTAACAACTAGCAATCATTTGCTGACGATATGTCGATTCCTTCTCCGTCGAAAATTACTGGCCATAAATCAGGCAAACATTTACAGGAATCTGCAAATGAAACAGCTAAATCCATGATGACAGGGAGCCTCATAAAAGCAGCCCATTTATTCCCTTTGAGCACTCATCCCCACCAGAGGGATCAATAGCAAACCTCATACAATATACTTCTAAATGTCATGCTGCAAATCCTCTTTGCATTTATGCAGACGGAAAAGACCCTCCTCTAGTTTTAGAAGCTGAAATCAAGTAAAAAGCTTATTAAATGTCTAAAAAACAATAAATCAAATGGAGAACCTTTTCTTCTCAGGTCTGTGACTTTAACACCTATTCTTCTAAACCATAAGGATTATAACACTTAGGAAGAAAAAAATTCCAACTAGAGAAAAAACAAACAAAAAAAGGATGACTAGGAATTAAGGAAATGTATCTATCCACTGCCACTGTCTGGCAATTAAAAAACCCCAGCAGGCAGAGAAGTGGTATCAAATTGAAGGCTGACAGTCCCAGTTTTCCTGGCATCTGAAAACTGAAGAAGGAAATAATAAGAACAAAACAAACAAGTTGTTAATACAGAGTCTAAGGGGGCAGCTCTTTGGCTCATAAAAATGCTCTATCAGACACCTGAAACTTTATGGCAAAGTTAAGCAAAATATTATTCCTGGAAAAGCAGGGATGAGAGACCAAAGAGTAATCATCAACACCTATGTCAGCTTCACAATTAACAAAATGCACGTCAAATGAGAGCAAAAATAGCCTTCCCTAAATTCTGAATGTTACATTTTGACTACCTCCTCTCATTCTTTTTTAATTTATTTTTTAATTTGGGAGTTCCATGGGACCAAGCCTATAGAACATGACTTCAGAAGAGGTGAACAAGGATAAATTCTTCTTAAATTCTTCCCTGGCATAAAATACCAGTTGGAAGCACTGGATTAGGTCACTACATTCGTGGAGTACAAAAGGAACAAGGGTCATTGGTTGACAATGTACTCATACTAACTTGCAGCTAATTAGAAATACTAAGTCATTTTATCTGACACATGACTCAAGATCATACAGCAAAGGTAAAAATTTAAAAGCCTAATAAAACGCCTTCTGGGAGGAATACTTACTTTATTATTGGTTAAAATAAATCTGTTGTATTTCCTATTAAAAAGGTGAGCCTTTCTGTGTAGTTATATATATTTAATGAGCAGTTAAACCCATTCTTTCAATAATAAAATAGTCTCAAGCATCTGAAATATTCCTTATGCAAAGAGAAAATGTATCCTGAAGGACAGAGATCAGACATAACTCAGCAGGGCCTCTTTACTGCCTCATGAAGGCCAAACTGTTTCTGAGGAAAAGCATGGTTTTTTTCTGAGGCAAACAAAGCCATGTTTTTTGAGGCAGCTCTTTCAGGTACCACCATACATCTTTTAATTTATATCACACTGGCATGTCTGTGCACGAACTCATCTTCCAGGAGTGTGTGTCCCTCTTCTGTGTTGACAAATGCAACGCATTAAAAGGAAAAAAGAAGCTTCGCACAAGCAGTTGGAAACAAGTGTAGAGTACAAATTTAATCCCCCTAATCCCTTGTCAATTACAAGGAATGTCCTAGAGTAAAGTTTTATCAACAGTGCAGTTTTCAAATCCATAGAAAAATAAATGAAGCCATCCTTTGCCTCTTTCCACTTGGACCACTTCCACTCTAGCTGTTCACTGTAGCTCCCTTAAAGGATTAGGAACACTGTCTGCAATAAACATGGGCATCAATTTTTAAAATCTGCTCTGAAAATGGCAACGTTTCACAAGCTGTGAAAATGCTTTGGTTTAGGGCACGGCCTGAGAGGCAATAGGCCAGCAGGATAGCAGTGGGATTAGCCCTAATTACCTCATGTTTCACCTTAATTAACTACTGATACAGAAGGTAAACTCTGCAGGATCTGTGGCGAGACCTTAGGCCAGTAGGCAAGATATCTAAGCCGTCATTGTTTACACATGATAATCTCTCTTTTGAATTTGCTTTAATTGCTCAAAAAGATTAGCTGAAGGATATGCATTATGTATTGATTAGCAATGCTAACTAGATACTATATAGTTTTCGTGTGTGCTCCACAAATGCAGACTAGCAGTTTTAGAGGCACATTCTTTATCAGGCAATTGTCAAAGGATCAACATTTAACTTCGGTTATGACAACATCAATCATGAAGCAGAAGCAAAAGAAAAGCCCCAGCCTTTGGTAACATCAATGGATGGACGAAAATACAAAAAAAAGGGATCCTTGCTCAGTTCTAGAGATACCATTGTGCTCCTCCATTGTGAGAGGTAATCCCCTCCCACATGCATCCCTGCTCAGAGCACAGGCAAACTGGGAGCAGAGGGGGAGCAGCAATAAAGCAGACAGAATGTAGCATCTATTTTAAAAATACATCACAAGGTTGCCTTGTTGCTTGCCCCATTCACTCTTCATTACTCAGACTCTGCTTTTTTGTGTGTTTTATCAGTTATCTGCTCTTGGCAGGCCTTGAAAATTACTGGGCAGTCAGATTTTGTACAAACATAAGCACAACGTGATAACAGAATCTGCATAAAATTTAACACTCAAACAGAGGAAAAAAGTTCTCTGCCATGTCCTATTGCTCTGTCTGCTGGCAGACATCAATTAAAAATACGCCTTTTCAGTTGTTCTGTGCTTTATTAACGAAAGAAAAACAAACTACAAGTATCCAAAGCTCCTCTGACGCAAACACTTTGAAAAATTAGGAATCTATTTCCTTAGTAAGGTAACCTTGATTTAATGTATGACATAAAGTGATCAAAACAAAACTTGGCAACAGATTATACTACAACATAAAGGATTAGATAAAATATCTATGTCAAAACTCTGGAAATTTTAAACAAATGCATCCACTGAGGCCTTAATTAATCTTTAAAGTTCAAGACCTGAGATTTTATCTCTATTGCAAGTGTCACTGAAATTTACAAAATAAATGTTTCAATTTAAGAATTTTACGTAACCTTAAGGACAGAAGGGCATTTAATAAAAAAAATCAACTTTCCGTGGAACTACTTCTGTCATGGCCTTTTTTTCAACACAGCATTTTACAATATTTGCATCCTTAACCAACATCCAAGGTTGCCCTACCTTCTTAAGAGACATCCCAGAGAGTTTTCTTAATTCCTTTATCTATGTTTTTATTTGCTGCTTCATTTAAGGCTTAGAGTGGCAAGGAAATGCACACAGTTTGTTTGAAATTGCTCACAGAACACTCGCTACTCATTAGAGGTGGCTGAAGAACTGAGAACTTTCCCTGGGATCTCACTTTCTTTGCACGGATGAAAAGCTGCCATTGAGGTCAGGATAGTGTAATTTCACTGGTGACTGGTGCCTATTCCAGATCACTGCTTCATTTCACTTGAGGTGTCATCTCATGCTCTGGGCAAAAATTTGTAACTGCCTACTTGACCGGTGAGGTTTTGGAAAACTTACAAATAAAAAAATTGGATATATAAAGAAGTTTGTCAAAGGCTGTTTGACAATCCCCTTCACTTTTGCAGAAGGCTAATACTGAGATAAAGTCTGCAAACCATTGCTTTTACTTGTTGGTTTTAAAAAATCATTTAAGCTGTAATTGCTCTGAGAGACCTTCCAGACTTCAGAAACATTTGTGTTTGCTGGTCAGAGACAAAAGTAGAAGGCAAAAACAGCTGCATCTATTCTATAGGGTGTCCTACTGTAATTGATTTCATAACCAAACCATAAAGAAGAGTCTTAAAAAAATTAATATTGTGAGACATGCAGTGAATGAAAATAAAGTCCTTGTCTTCCTCTTGTAAATGAACACAGTGGAAGATTTTGCTTTCCTCACATGACAACCTCAAGACATTCTCAATCTATATGTTAAAAGCATGATACATATCTCTCTAAAATACTGTATTCTCCCTCTGTGCTTTGGTTTGCCTGCTCACATGTCTGAAAATATAACAACTGTTCAGATTCTGTAAATCTGAATGCAAGCATCCTATTTTGTATAAAAGGACAGAAGGGCTGTAGCTTATGCATATATATTTATGCACAGCCTAATCAGGTCTTTATGATGGTCTGCTCTCTGAATATTTATTATTTGACTAATTACTGAGCTTAATTATAATCTACTTTTAACATGTTAAAAACTTGTTTGAAAATACTGAAGCAAAGTTTCACCAGCAAGCAGGGAAAACCAAGTACCTTTTCAAATAAAGCAACCTTTATTTTTTTGTAATAGATCTTGACAGTGAATTGATTACTTACATACCTATAAGGTGAAACCTTGCCTTCATTGGATTCAGAGAAGCCAGGCTTTCTTCCAGCGACCTATATAGCTGGGTTATTTATCTTCTTAGAGAATATTTGGCCTGCAGTTATCTGGTATCAAGCTGTGATCTCATCAGCTCTCACACACTCAGCAGGGAGGGGCTAAGAAAATACTTCAATGTGAAATCTCTCAAAGCACCCTGAGGGCACTGCAGCTATGGAAGGGGGTGTTTTAGCTGCTGAATATTTTCCTTTGGCAGGAAGACTGACCCAGTGCCCCACAACGATGCCCATATGCCACCAGAGGGTCATTTGTACAAATGAAAGACAAACTAATGATTTCACTATGTGGATTTAGAGATATTAGGTATTTCCTAAATTGAACACACCGGCATTTCTTGTGTTCTTGTAGAGATTCGAGGTAACTGCTTTGGTAGAAACCTCTTCGAAGTTCTAATCTTTTCTAAGACAAACAGAGCTGTGTATTTTTTGGGTCAACTACTATTTGCTAATTGTGATATTTGTAAGAAAATAAAACGCTTGATAATTCAGCGTATGCCTAAACCGACACCAAGAGCACAGCTTAGAAATTCAACTGTATTTTTGGATAGACCAAGGGGTTTGATTAGCATTATTTTCCTTCTCTAGCCCCATGCACTGCTTTACTATTTTAGTGAAAATACTTTAACATAGGGGAAGGAAAAGAAAAACAAGCCCTCAACTATTTAAACTGCTGTTGTACTAAAAACTGCCTGTTTTATAAAAAGCTGACTGATAAGATGCCTGCCTGGGTTTTTCAGTCACCTGGAAACAAGTGGAACATTTGTAAAATATCTACCAGTTCTCAATGGAACATTTTTAATGAATCCAGGATCTCCACATAGCACAATGACATTTGGAAAGGATCAGCTCAGAGTTAAAAAACAAAATAAGGAAAATCACAGAGGGAAAAAAAGTGATTTTCATTAGCCAAAGGATAGAAATTCACCTTTAAGTATGAAAGTTGGAGTAACTTTGGCACAATGAATTAGATTCTCTGCCCTCTACAGTCTGTGACACAGTTATGTACAGGGTATGTACATTAATAGACCCAGAGAAATTAACAGCTGACTTTTACCAGGACACACGAGAAGAAATGGGCAGAACCAAAACACCAAATTGCACTAGCAAATTTAATCAAGCCATTGAAAATCTGAATGCCTTTTATAAGCCTCTATTGAATTCAAATGAAGGTTTTATGGCCTCTTTTACTCCCACTGAAGTCAATGGCAGAACTCTACATGGAACCTTTATTGCATCTCTCAGCTTCTGGTATTCTGGTCTCACTTTTGAGAGGTGGAACTTGGCTATTTAACGACAGAAAATTAGGAGAAAATAAACAAAAGTGAATTGAAATAGTAATAAGACAGAGGTATCCCTCCAGGTGATCTTTTGGATTTTTTTTTTTTCCTAAAATGAGCTATTTTTCTACAAACAACGTGTTCTGAAAGACCTGGATAAAAATAACATTGGCAATATGGGGCAGATATTGTGTATTTTGTTACTTTGCTTTCAATCTTTACAAATGTTCTTACTTTGCCAGTATCTTGGCTTGTAAGGAAAACATAATTTGTATCTCTGTTCGAAACACAAATTACTCCTCTATGCACAATTAGGTTTGTTCCTCCATGAGATTATGTTTACACGAGACACCATTGGAAATACATTTTCTCTGTGCCAGTGAGTGGTCCCAGGCATCCAAGCACGGATTTTTCATCACCTCATTGGCCACAGGCATGCCCACAGGGCTCTTCTCTCCTGGAGCAAGAGCTAGAGAAGAAGTTTAAATAGGTCCAAGGAAATATTTAGATGATAAGAGAATATTAACTATAGAGCCATATAACTAGACTGAATTATTTTGGCCAGTTCTTCCTTCTTTACATTAAATTAGATTTAGGAAAGTCAGATCTTGTATTTCCTTTTCTGTGGATAGCAGATGCAATATTTAAGCATGTGTCATTTGCACAAACAACTTCATGACTATTGGAATTTTGTTTTCCTGGCTGTTAACTGATGTGAAACCTGCACTGCTGAGATTATGAACAATTTGAAATGTGTATGCAATAATGGATTTTTGGAAAATGGACAGGATTTGCAGCAGGCAATATCCAGCCAATACTGCGGACATGTATGGCTTCAAATTGGTTTCTGGAGTAAAAATCCCCTAATATTACTGACATCATAATACTACTACCACTATACATATACTTATAAATAGAAATGGATGAAGCATGAGAAATGGAAATCTAAGTCCTGCTGATAAATTTTTAACTATAAAACTTTATAACAACTAAACCCATACATCCTAAAGACCAAACAGGGTTTCTTTTTTTGTTGATAAACAAAAGGGCTTGCTTACTGATCACTCTGACTTGGTGACTAGGTTAGGAATTAATACAACCTACAACCACTTCGCTTCTTCTCCTATACTAGAAATACTTTGTATGTAAAACCTAATCTTTCTAGTGTCTGCATTATTACACAAGCAATTTTGAATGCCTCTCCATTTACAACTTTACTTATTCAACAATAAGAGACTTATATTTTTTTAAATTTCTTTAACAGCAAATTCAAGGAGAAGTCACAGAAATCAGAAATTCTTTGAAAATTTGGCTTGGTCCCTTAAGATAGAAGAAATAATCAAACAGTGAGCGTTTCCTAGAAATACAAAGAAAAAAAATTCAGCTTCAATAGTGAATAACATACCGCAGGGGATATAATCTAAAATCAACACGCATAAGAATGAAAAAACATCTAAATCACATTAATACACAAAAAACTAGATACATATTTGAAGAAATACCAACAGAAAGTCTAAAACAGTTTGTGTTACACCAAGATGTGTCAAGAGGCAAATCCAGATGGTTACAAGTCCTCTTTGTGCTCCTGTGCTGTGACATCACTAACAAACCTACATTATATTCTTAACTATTTTTAGGGAAATACCATGCTGTTAAACTTGATAACCTTGATAAATAAGATGCCCAATATTATATGGGACCTGTAAAATAATTATGAAAATATATTTTAAATCCTGGCTGAGAAGCTGCAAATACAAATAAAGCTATAAATAAATGTATGTTATAAGTGAAAAGCTTGACTGTTCATTATAAAACATGTTCAAATTGTAATTACATTTATTATAATGTAACTAAGGGTAACAGGGGATAGAAAAAAAAGGAAGGGAAAAAAGAGTCTTAAGAGGAAGAAAGAAGACCGATCAAAATTCCTGACAGGAAGATACATTAGACCAGTCTCTCAAGGGATGTAGCAGAAACCCAGACCCTGCAACTTTTAAGACCAGAATGGACAAATCACTGGAAAATATACAACAGGGAACAATCTTTCACAGGTAATGAGATGGGGAGCAAACCAACAGAGGTTTTCCAGTTCTGCCCTCACTTCCTAGCATTGATTCCATACCACTTAGTGTTGTCCTCAGAAACTGATCTAAATCATTACTTAGTTACGAATGCCGGGGAGGGGGGTGGGGACAGATATCAAAAAGATTACAGTTGCATAGCAGTGCTTCTCTACACAGAGATTAGCCGGCTTTTGCGTCCGCGGCAAGATTTTTCTTGCACATCTCTCCACGGAGACAACGTTTCTATCTTTGGTCAATAATGTCTTTCTAAAGATCAATACAGGTCAGATGCCCACGTGTTTATGAGAGCTCTCAGTTTCTGATGCAAGCACTTGTGAGCTATTGCTGACTCATGGGAGAGGCATCGGGTGGACTCAGCTGCCAAAGAGTTGCCCAGGCTCTCCTAATGCAGCATCCCACAGACAAGCCAAGGCTTAAAGGACACAGCTAAGGCTGGGAAGAGTTTAGATTAAAAACACGTTAAATTGACAGAAAACAAGCCCATGTTCTTTACTGGCAGCTCTGATATGGACCGTCCTATAGCGCCATAGTAGGTGGCAAGACAAAGACTTCACGCTACGTAGAAATGTAACTCCAGATTCCAGAATTGCCTCGAGACAGTATTGGCAGACTTTGCCAGTAATTAGCCAAGAAACACACGTGAATGGAACAAATTTGAAGCCCAGAAAACAGAGAACAGATGTTGTTCAAAAACGGAGGCAGGAAATTCGCTGTAGTTTAAAATGTTGCCTTCATCTGCTCTTTGCAAAGAAACTCTACATTTTCTTTGGTGATAGAATCTAATCAGAGCAAATTCAGACTTCTCTCAGCTCAAATACTCTATGCTGCAGTATAGTTTTTTTAAAATTGCTCTTCAAGTTCATTCAGAAGCTTATCATGAACAAGGCTGTGGAGAAAAACTGCTAAAAACTACTCAGGTCTTACTGCATCTACAGGTGAACTGCATTATCATCTCATTTGCTTTTGGGATGGATGCCAGGATAATTATAAAATAATTTAAGGCCAGCATCATTTATAGAATGTTTCTATAGATGGGAGTTAGTCAACTCTTTTGTCTGAATAGTTAAACACTGTATTTCCTCTTCCAAAATGTCTAATAAAATCAGCCTGCAGAAAATATTCACAAATACATTTAGGTGAATATGACTGACATATAAACATGTTTCTTGTTTTCATCCCTTTCAAGCCTGATGGTTGAGATCTGCCATCATTATGCTGAACCGATTACCACTCATAGAACAGAAAAGAAAATCCTCATCATTTATCTCCCACGGCATTGCAACATGGCTTTGACCAGAAAAGCACTTCCATTTCCCTTGTTTGCCTCACAACACGAAATGAAGTTGGCAAGATGAAGACAAATGGCACAATAGCCTTCCGCTGATTGGCTAAAGCATTTTGTACATGTTGGAAAATTCAGGACATCCATCCTAATAGGCAGTGGCCAGAACACTTTAGCAACTGTGACTGTGCAGGACAGCAATTTATCCCTCGTAGGGTCAAAGGGTGAGGTCAACAGGACAGGATGGCCATGTTATTGTCTGACATACGGGTTGTCTTCTGTACTCTCTGTCTATGAGACACATGGCATGTGGTGAACTCTGAGACAGATATCAAAATCTGGAGTTCAACATGCTGAGTTAGTTGAACAAGAGAGCAAAGAGTTACTTAGAGCATAATTAAGTGCCTGTCTGGTAAAAAGAAATTGATGTGAACACAATAATAGAGAGAGAATTAGTAACGTCAGAATCAAGGTTTGATACCAGTATATTTTTCTCTTTTGTCAGTACAACTGACAAAAGAGAAAAAAACCAAAAAACAAAACAATTAGCAGCACTTCTTATGAATATATAAGGCTTACATTTAATAAAAAGTACATTAAAATCAGACTAAAGACAGATCTGAATAACTTTGGTATCCTTTGGAATTTCTAAATGATATTACCATTAAACTCCTTTCAGTTGCTCTCCAATTAAAAAAAGGCAGGTATAAATCTGAAAGCACCAATTCACACTTGTGGGTTCCAAGCTCCCCAGTTATGTACAGTTGGTACATAACCATAAAAGGTACTGTGGTGTCCAAAGCATTTAAGGTAGGTTGAATCATTTTAGAAGCCATTCACATGGGAACTTATCTATACAGCAATGAGGAAATAAATGTAACTATGTACAAACACACAGAGCTGAAAAACAAATATACGTACAGGAAAAAAAACGTGTTTTTTCAGTTTATGAGAAAGATTGCTAATCAAATAATTGGGTTAAAAATAGGATGCTTAGACTTTTACCACTGCCATTCTCATAACCAAGAATGATTTACAGTTACTGAGGTGGAAAGCCAGTCTTGAGAAGTATTACTGAAATAATATTGAACATTATGGTTATGTGACTTAGGTGAGGAAGTCTTTTTTACTAACCAGCACTTCACTGTCAATGTGAGCATTCCAAAATCATGTAACTACTGCCAAAGTCACAGAATGTGTTTGCAAATTATGTATAAATTTCCATACATGAAAAAGATAAGAATTAATAAAACTTTGTCTTTTCTGTACCTTTGAGTTCATATTTTCAAGCCTTTCCCACAGCTTCGGGTGTTTGGATTTTTGTTTGTTTGTTTCTTTGTTTTTAAAGGTTTAGCATTAAACAACAAAAGGAGGTCAAACTACCTTGGAGGCAGTAAATTCAATACTCTACTACTTGCCCTAATAGACAAACATTAAACTACATTTTCTTAGTGCCAACTAGTAAAGAGAGATGAAAAAGATATTTACATAAAGGCAAAGACTGTCACAAATACCTTTACTTCAAAGATTTGAGTAAGTAATAAAAAAAAAAAATAATAATAAAAAAAAAATCATCTGTTTCTTGACAGCAGCAATAATTTTTGGAGTATTTCTGGAATGTCAATGAATTGATTAGGCGAACTTGCTACCATGCTATTTGTTGCACTCCAAATGAAAGGACAAGTGTCAGAGATGTGCAGAGGCAAAAAAATTACATTTGAAAACTTGGCCAAAACTTTGCTGGAGCCAATTTGAAATTTCCCTAACTTGGATCTGAACAGATTCTTCCTGCATGGGGAAGGCTGTCTTTGACTTCTGCATTTCTAAAACTGCTGAAGAGCTTCTTCAGCTTCACCTGATCTTATTTCTAATATTTCACAGAACACATGCAGCTTCATACATCCTTCTTGTATTTGAAGTGAACAGCACTGAGCTTAATTAACAAAAATATTCATTATTTCTGCCATGAGATGTCACCTCTATTATAAAAACAGAGTTACTTCACTTCCGAAGACATGAACTATATTAATTAACAAATTAAAAATCCTACTATTTTATGGAGCAACGCACATTTTCGGTTCAAATTCTATTTAAAGAGCTTCTACCATCCATGCAAAGTATCACTGTAGTCGTTTCCCACAAGTCACGTCTCTAAATGACCAAAAAAAAGGGAAAAAAAAAAAAAAGAGGTAATTGATGGCAAGAGGCCTATAGCAAATTTTCCCTTACTGGTGACAAAGGCTAAGGGTAGAGCTGTCACAGTGTGATTTTTTATTGTAAGATCTGGGGAAGGATGTCTGTTCCTCCAACCCTCCTGTCTCTGACAACTCATCACACGGAGCGGGTTCCCCGGGGGCCACAGCAGCATCTGGCTCTGCAGCTCTCTGGTGGCAGCTGCAATCATTTTCGGGATAATCTCCTAAAGGCGGCGTCTTTATTCAGCTACAGATGTCTTCATCTTACATCCTGTTGGATTCCTCAGGCCTAACACTGCCTCTGTATTCTGGCTTTACCCCTTTAGGTCAGTTCCTCAGTCACTGCCTCACTTGAAAGGTACTGACAAGCATTCAAAAGATGTGCTAGGGAAGACTTCTTTTTTTTTTTTTTTGCAGACATTCATCTGTTGGTTTCCAGTTCCTTTTCAAAGATATAAATGAATTCTTGAAAAACCATCTAAAGATCCAATGCTTAAGTGGACTTCCAAATACAAAGCAAGAGCAGAAATGTTCTATTTTGTAAAGAGTGTTCCCTCTTGTTCGTTTTCTATTCGCTACAACAATTTAATTGGTTTCTCTGGCTTCTCTCTTGATACAGTGATTACTTTGTTCTGTACAGAGTCAGGCAGATTATTTATGAGGAGCCCCAGTGGCAGGAAAGGAGAGTATTTCATATTTCATATAGTATTACATGGCTTAACATAAATCATTTTTTCAAAAGTTACTTATTTCTGATCTCTTCCACATGCATTGCTGTAGATTCAGTCTTGCATATTTAGAGGTGGTTGGGGAGGACATCATAGATCAAAACTAGCTTTCCCAGGGACACGAATGCAATAATCTCCTAATCTAGACCACATTGATACCTGCATGAAGGCCTGCTTTAGCATACAAAAATCTGAAAAGGCTTTGTAGATCTTCAATATATTAAAGGAAACCAAATATTACCAGTTTCAAACTGGCTGCCTTACAATGAATGTTTATCTTATTGAAAAACACCAAAATTACTGTATTTAGCAAGGGGAAGATGGAAAACTAACAGGTTTTGTCTAAGAAATAGCATTATACTTGATAGTTCTGGGGGTTTTTTTGTCTTTTTTTTTCCTTTTGTCTTAGATAGCAGATAAAAAGGATCTATTACAGGTACATATTTTGTGTTATTTTATTGATTGTTTCCTTACCATAAAACTATTTTTAATAGCACCTTTTTTCCAGATAGCTTAAAGATACAGTTTTCATTAGCACTCTTCCTCCTCCTTTACTGATGGTAAAAAGCAGACAAAAACCAGCCAATGTATGTTTCAATTTCAATTCATTGATTTCACCATGTTGAAGGAAAACTTGGGCTTAATTTAAAAGTCCACACTGAGTGACATTCAGCAACTAATACTATTTGTAATTAAAAACAAATACTGATTCTACAATATTCTTCTAAAATTTGTTTTAAAAAGGACATCTGATGTTATTGTGATGCTGTCTTTGTAAATAGAGACACCTTTTGAAGATTATTATTATTATTATTACTATTATTATTATTATTTTTGACTAGGACTTCCATCCGTCACCCTTCTTTAACTGACATTTTTACCCCGTTATTATCCCTAATATATTCCACTGAGGGTTTTCTCTCCCTGTAAAGAGGGGGAGGAGATCAGCCAAAGGCATACCCCCAACAACTACTGCCTTCTAAGGCTGCTCACTAGTCAGAAGTGGGTCAAATGGTCCTCACATGAAAGCATCTAACAAGGTCCCAGAGGAGGCTTCCCTTTAGTGGCAGCAGTGAAAAACACTATTTCTCTTCAGAGAAGATGGATACTGTCTTCCTGTGCTCAACTGAGGGACTGACACTTGCCACTTTGAACTTCTTATATTCATGGATGCTTTCTGAAATGCTTATATCATTTTGGGAATTAAGTCCCCAAGATCAGGGATGCTGAGCAGTTGAAAAGGGTCTGTTCAAGGGCTAAAAATTATGGAAAAAAAATGGAGTAAAGCTCAGAAGCTTGGCACTGATTTCCAGAATAGCACTGAGGACAACTTCAAATTACACATTTTGAAATTAATATTTTGCAAAGATTTTTAGGCCCTGTGTTTGCTCAATTTTATGCACACACCACCACCCTGCCTCCTCTTCCTTTAAAACTGCTTTAGCTTGGATTCAGAACTCATAGAAGAGACTTCTTATGGTAATACAACATGAGGGAGTCTGAGGTGAAACAAAACTAAACTGATAAAGGAGTAAAACAAATTATTTGACTCCTGTAGGGGGGATGGATGTCAGGTTTGAGTAATTAGGGTCATAAGTAAAGAAAAAGGAGGATCAAATCAATTAAAGAAATAAACTGAGACAAAATTGCATCAAACCACCAATCTGCAGCTGAGCCAGAGGCTTTAGTGAAAGTTCTTCACACAAAAGGGACAGTCTGACACTGATCATAGGATAAACCTCACACACACACGTGCATTAACACAGCACACAAGTCCTGCATTAACTTCTGCACGTTTATGTCCTAGAATACTCACAGGTTTGTTTATTAGTTACATCACTTATTTATCTCAGTAGCAAAGCTTGCTGCACCACAGGTCTACCTTCATCACTTGTGCAGTCACATAAATTGTGTAGATTAAACTGAACAATAACTTTCTCTTGAAGGTTTTTTCAAGCTACTCTATTTTTACTTATTTTTGTCATCACAAAATTATACCTTTCAAATATATGTTTGCATATGAGAAAATGGAAAAAGCTGAAAGGTCATAGAAGGAAAAAAAGAGGAGGTGTCCTCCCCCTCACCTTCCCCCCCCCACTTTAAATCCCATGAAATGAATGTTTAGCTCAAGGATTTGCTGTTCATCTCAGTGCCCCTCAAGCCTGAGGCAGGATTAGGCCAGACTTATGTTTGAACAACTGGAGAAAATCAATGGATTTCACCTTATTAATAATTAAAAGACTTTCAACTGATTAAAACTGCGTACAAAATGTATGAATTATTGTAACTGGAAATGCACATGTGCAAGAGACACTCTGAAACAAGTGACAAAGTAAAGGAAAAGAGCAATTTTCAGGGTATACTATAATATTCAGAAGAGAAATAAACCATTTAGCACAGTGCTAATTAGGTGTTTACATGCAGCTACACAAATACTTTACATGAACTTTAATTGAAACCTTAACTAACTCCTAGGTGATGTTACAACATGCAGGGTAATTGAAGGCTGAATCAGTCTCTAAACAGCCTATTTTTGATAGCCTCTTCAATCATTAAACAGAACAAGGAAAGCATAAGAGAGGAACATTACAATTTGCTGAACTAATGGGAATTTTTTTAGTAGTAGTAGGCATCAATACAATAGTCGTAGGCATGTGTTGAATCAACTGTTTTTCTTTCTCCCCCTATGCACAGGAATAACAATAGCCAATGTTTTTGCATTGGGAGAATCTTGCCTATTCAGACACTATCAGAACATAGCAGAATGTGCTGTGATATCTGAAAGCAATGCTGAAACTTAAAATAAACATTCAATTTTATCACTGAAATAAATAGCTGCCCTACTTGCTGTCTCAATAAGCAAGGTTTGGAACAATAACTTTGAAAGTTCTAATACCCTGGTTTGATTTAATTTTTACTTCCTTTACACTTTGCTAGTGCCTATCTGTAAAAAGGTCTGTCTGTGAAAGGGAATTCTGCTGTGCCATTATTTTGGCCTTCTTTATATCTTAGGAGAGGAAAAAACCCTCCTGTGCTGCCCAGACCTACAAATGTTACTTTTAATATTTCAGCTATTGAAGCATTCCAAGTGTGTGTTACAGACAGACAAACAGCAGAAAGCATGGGTATATGAACACACATGAAAACAAAATTTACCAGTTAAAAAGCACCTTGATGAGACCATGAAAACGAACTAATGTCCACACAGCCAAGGGAACCAGGAACTTCCCTTTTGCTGTCAGAAAAAATCCTTTTAAACCCCAAGCATGAGAATGAGACACAAACTCAGCCCTGAGAGGTTTCTTTTTACTCTTTGAAAATTCACTTCCACTGTGCATCATGCACACAGAATGTCATATAGCACGAGGAAGGAACAGCAGACTGGAAGTGAGAAGTGTGGGTTTCATAGATGTACACTACATTATGTACATATACACTATATGTATATAAAAATACACACACACATTTAAGTAACTCCAAGCAGACCACAAAAGCTGGAGCTGCTGCCACGATTTACCTTCCGTAGCGTGTGCCTGCTCTGCTCCATCACATTAAGCTCCCACCAAGTTTCCAGCCAGCCAGCTTTGTGCCATAGATCTCTCCCATATAAATCACCCTGCTACAGGGAGGCAAACGATGCCATCAAGCAGGCTGCCAAAATGAGGACAAACCTCTCCTGGTGCAGGAAGCCCCGTTCCAAGTTCTGCTCAAGCCCTCTCCCGGTGCCAGCTGAACCGGCAGTTTCTCTGCCCGTATCTCATTAGATCAGGATGTTTGAGCAGCTGCTTGAAGAGATTTTAAAAACACAATTTTGGCTTGATAAAATCCAAATCTACTTCCCACATCAGCATCCCACATTGGTCTGAACAAAATCTACACTTGCTGCACTGAGGTCAGGCTTAGTCCTTGTGCTCTTTTTCACGAGAAAGCCACACTTGTCACTCGTCTTTCTGGCAAGAGTTAACGAGCCACTCCTGCCATAATGAATCAGCAGGAACCAGTAAGCATCTCCACAGAGAACTGTAACACTTGCTAACAAGACAGATCTACAGAAGAAACCTTTGCCCTGATATACGGTGGATTTTTTATTTATTATTCCAATTTAATTTGGAGTGCACAGATGACAAGAGTCTAGGAAAACGGGAAGACTTGAGAGTCTTTATATCCCTCAGGAAAAGATTTTTTTTTTACTCTTGTACACATCACTGGTGTATTTTTAGCTGTACTACATCACGTTAAAAAAAGCAAGATTTGTGTATTTGAATTAAAGCTGAACTAAAGGCATAGAAACTTCTTGTCACAAGATCCTGCTTTCCTCCATTTCCCTGCCAATCCCAATAGCATTTTTCAAATCCCTTCTCACTCTGCACACTACCTACTTCTCCTGCCTTCCCCAATGTATTAGCATCTAGCCCATAATTACCCATCTGGAATTATAAAAACAATTGTGGTGTAGGGAAAATTCCATCAAAGAGACAGTCAAGTGAAATTAAAGTTGGCAATTCACAGAATACGTGTAGAAATTACATCTGAGATGCTGCAAAACTGCTCCTCACTTGACAAAAAAAAAAAAAAGGAAATTGGAAAATTAGTATGAAGGAAATGAAATGCATCACTGAGGGATTTGACTGCGAGAAAGCCCAAGTTAATGACAAATGCAGAAAAGTTCCTGGGGTAGTGGACTTTAAACCCTTTAAGGCATAATTCTGCCAAGAGAAACTCTTTGGCAGCTTTCTAAACATGGCAGTGTCAATCCACATGTGCTTCCATAGTTTTAATGGAGACCTAAAACTGCTAAATCCCCTTTCCATTTAAGAGTTACTTTTCAGGAATTTTACTCCTTCATGAAGAGTTTTACAGTTTCCATTTGGTGTACTGTGAGAGGTTTTTCCTGATTTACAATCAATTTACTGTAAAGGGCTAGCTGTAAAAGGACATAAACTGAAGAGCTGTGATAACATCCCAGCTCAAACTGGAATTTGGCATTTATGCTCAACCCAGTAAGAAAGATTATCCATAGGCAAGTATCTTCCACAAAACTAAAAGGAACTCAGTTTTCCTCCAGCAGTTTTGAAAAACAGTCCTGTTTGTTCTTTATAAAATATAAAATATAAGGAAGGCCTGTGCTGCAGACAGTTACACTGTTGCTTTGAATTGGTTTATTTTACTGCTGCCTTCACTAGCTGGTAACCAGAAAATAATATAATTTCGGAAACAAAATGAACATTCAGCACATACCACGATCTGCTGAATGATTACACTTGATCTTCAAAAGTATTAAAAACATTATGATCTTCTAAAGTATTAAAAAAATTACATTAGTGGAGGCTAATTCCTGTGCTTAGAGGGTGTCCAAAAGTACAGTAGGTCATTATAAACAGTGGAAACCTGACCCTACTGAATTAAACAACTGAACTTCCACTGACTCCAACAGGGTTGAATTTCACCCACTGTAAGTGAACAGTGCTTCTTATTCCTTTAACTTTCCATGTTTAAAAAGGCTCTACCAACCTGTAAAGTCTGTCATAGAGGAAGACAAAGAGAACATAAATATTTAACAACGTTTTAACACTGTTTAATTATAGTTATCCTTTTTCTGTTCTGGTGTCTTTCTTACTGTTCTTTAAGAGCATTGATTTACCTGAAAAACCCTGGCTCTTGCTGATTTTGCTTCAGCTTTGATTTCCTTTGCTTCAGTGCAAATCAGGATTGATTTCTAGTGAAAAACAGCAGAACTTTTGTTCACACTTGGTAGCCAAGTTACTGCTTGGGCAGGATTTAGTGCAAGAGAACCTCATCATACAATTGTCCTTTTCCTTAGTGGCAAAACCCCTCATCTGACAAAATCTGTGGTTGTTACTCTGGAGATTTCCAAAAGCACACCAGCAGACTGGTGCATGCCCTTCAGAGGCTTCCTGCTGAATGCTGGGTCATAGTCAAGGCATTTATGCCTTGATTTTAACAGCAACTACAGACTTATCCTGGTGAAGTGTCTGCACTGAGGCTCACAAGAAAAATAAGCTAACCTTTCTAAGAAACGTTCAAGGAATTCAGGGAATACTGGAATAACTTAACTACACTGCCCCATAAGTGCTTTTAGAAAGGGATTCGAACAGGAAAAAATAAAAATAACAACATCTATGGATGCATTCAGATTTCAGATCTCTTACACACCATATGGCCGCAGCAGGCTGCAAAGGCAGCACGAGAAGCATCCAAAACACATCAGGAAGAAGCTGTCAGGGCCTGGTGGCCGGGCTGAGCCCCCCACTGCCTCTGGCCAGGGCAGGCTGCAGGTGCCAGTCCCTGCAATGCCATGACAGCCCTGGGTCCTGCTGCCCACAAACCCAGCCCCAAGCAGAGGCTCTGGCATGGCAGAAGGAATGAGGCAGGAGAGGGACAGCAGATGATGAAAGAGGTGGGAACCTTAATTGTTGTCTTTGTACATCTCAGCTTGCTCCTACAACCAGGCCTTGTGCAAAAGGGCATCCAACAGTAAGCCTGACAATCTGCTGTGACAGAGCTTAAAAGGATTTTGGAAATAGTGCCTAATATGAAATTCTGACCACTTCAGGCCATCCTGACACTGAAGTACCAAATATCTACACTTCAGCTCAACAGCTGCAGAGCTTGTGCCACAAGTGGTGCTTCCCCTGATGCCTGCTTTCACTGCTACCACAGTTGTGCCAGTGCAGTAGTTTGTGGGCCCACACCGTGACAGAGCTCAGGAAACCTGATCTAACAAATCTTCTCTGGTGTCCTTCCTAAAAGACATGCTGAGTGACTGCTTGGTGGAACTGAACCATGGTGCTCAGCGTGGGGCCACAAATGCATCTGCCAGCACACCTGAGAGAGCCAGTGTGCCACAGCCTGGCAAGGAAGCATGGATGCAACAATATTTTCAGGGGGTACGGCTGCCAAACATGGAAACTGGTTCATAATTACAGGCTGCCTAGCATAGCCTTTCCATATTTCATGACAAATTGCTTTTGTCATAGCTCTTTCTCTAGCAGCACCACCCCAAACTGCAATTTTTCTGCTCTTCCAGAAGCAAAATCACTACTGTCTAGTCCTACAGTTACAGACTCTAATCATCTCTTCCTTACACTCTGGTCTCCTGCTTTCTTTTATTTGCTATGTTTTATCCTTCTCTTAAATTTTAAATGAACATTTTAAACAGAATAAGCAGAGCAATTACATTTATGCACAGAAACTATGTCATGCTTTAGCACTGCATAACAATCAAGCAACTTGATAGTAGCTCAACTTGCAACACACAGGGGAACACTTGAAATACATGCTGCAGAAAAGGAGTCTTAAAAACAAAACTTTCCAGTAATTACATTCAAAGATGGTGTGTTAAAAAAAAAAGAAAAAAGAAAAATGCATTGGCATAGACTTTTCTGCCCTCTGATCCAAAGGCTGTTTCCACTAAAAAAAAGTGGCACAAGTTCTGCCTAAAACACGCCCATGTTTTGTATTCATGCACAATAAGAGAGCAGAGATGTCACACCATTACTCAGTGGTCCTGGTAGCCTGGATGCTGCACTGCAGCGACTCCGGACAAGCTGAGGAAAAGGTTAGGAGAGGTGGGTTTGGAAAATCTATCTAAAAAACCCCAAAGATGTGGAAACATAAGTTTTGGAAAGATATTCTTTACGTAAAGCGGCTGTACAGCTGCCCTCCCTCTGATGCTCAGTGCACTCAGTCCAAGAACACTTTCTTCACTTTTTTTTCTTCAAAAAGATTTCACTTTAAGCAGTCACAAGTCCAGGCTTGTGATTATGGAGCTGTGGGTGTTGTAGATGCTGTAGTAGTTGCCTCAAGGGAATGACAAATGTCAGTAAGATGCAAAAAATAGACTCAGTGTGAAATCAAAGGAATACAGGAAGTTTAGAAGGGATCATTTAAGAGCTCCTCATGCAGAGTTGCTCAACTGAAAACATCTATGCAATATCCTCAGAAGATCTAAGAGAGACACAGGAGACTGATAATCTGAAAATGGCTTTAAGGGCTGGCAGAGCACCCTGAAATACTTTAAACCTCCTATAGATTCCATGGAAACAGGAAATGTAAGGACACCGTCTTAAGTATTTTAAAAGTCTGATTTATGAAGAATTCAGGAGAAAACACCGGTGTCTTTTCAAGGAAAAAAATTACCCTGTGATCTCAGAGTCTTTGAGCTGAAGGGAAAAAAGGGGCATCAAAAGACAAGGGTTTATCACACTTGCCATTTGGGACTGCGCTAATCAACAGAGGGAAACAGAAGCACATTCATCTTTGCACAGACTCGCCACTGAAATAATCTCTGCAACACCCACTGCTCTGATAAAAAGGACATTTTATCCTAACAAAGCTTTAAGGCCAAGCAGTACATGAAAACAAAGCATGGTTATTTCTGTTACTTCTTTGGTTTCCCCAAAGTCCCATCTGCTGTTTTTCTTTATCATTTTTTTTTCTTTTAATTCTTGCTTCCTTTGTGCTCCTTTTTCAGTTCCTCAATTTTATGCATTATTGAAACCATTTTCCCTTATTTTCTCTTTACTTCTGCAGCTCTGATCACTAAAACGATACCTCTTCCTCCTCTGAAAGAAACCAAACATCTCAATGCTGACATATATAATTAGTTGTTTTCCCCCAAAGTGATACATTCAAGAAAAATTATGTCTTATAGCTGTAATTTCATGACAGATTCAAGGACACAGATTCAAATCAGGACTTCACTCACACTGAAAATCTAATCTCAGAAATTATCTAACTATACTGAGTATTATGATAAAATGGTACAGAACCTGACGACCACCCCTAAAAAGGGGGATGGGGAGAAGATCCAGGTTTTGTAAAGAAAACTTCTCACAAGAAAAATGCAAAACCGCAAACACATGTATTTCATTCAAGTTAGACAACAAATTCAAATGTAACTTTCCTTGGTGTTGCCAAAATGCAAACTTTCCCATTCACTTCTGCCTGCTAAGCAGGACACTAAGATGAGCTATAAAGCCATGTGTTAAATACTGCAAGGTTTTGATAAAATTTAAAAAAAATTTGCTATTATTTGCTCACAACAGCTATAGCCATTTTAAGACATTTCCATTTTCATTTGCAATTATCCAGGAGTTCCAAATTATTCAGAATCATTTCTTTAAAAAAAAAAACAACAACAAAACAAACAAAACAAAAGAAAACTTGTTCTAGATAAAGTGCTGAAAATGCTGTTACACAGACTTAAGATGATCACATTTTTCATCTTGTGAATGACTAATAATCCTTGCAGGATCTTTAGAGCCTTAATCCAAACTAGTAAAAGTGAATGTAGTATAGATGGAAAGGACATGAAGAGACTGTACATGTCATTTTTTAATATGCTTTGGTGGTCCATGGACATGTCACTCACCACAGGTGACCTGCCCAGGACGTATTCATGACACAGACTGGCACCTCCCAAGGCAGTGCAGGCAACTGTGTAATTCTCTGACCACACAAAGCTGCCAGGGCTTCAAGGCAAGGCTCACAGCTATTTCTGCATGTACAGCTCACAGGCAGGGAGAGGCCAGGGAGCAGACAGGACGAGATTGTGCTCTTCCAATCTTTTATTCAGAGATTCAATGTTGAATTAGTGTCAGTTGCCACCAGTGGAAATTAATCTGGAGCCAAAAATGAATCAAACTCCAAAGTTTCTTTGCAGCTTTGAGTATCTCCATCCCAAAGTTAAGTATCTGCATATCCACTCCATTATATGCTGAATGGCCTTAAGCACCATCCTCCGCAAGGGAAGCTGAATCAGGAAAATCTGGTTAGCATTCTATGGCAGACTTGAGCAGGTCTGGAGAAGCTTGTTTAGATCACCAGACTGAGAGCTGGGAGCAGGCAGAGCTGGCAGGCAGCAGCAGGCAGGTGAACTGCTGGGTGTCTCAGAGGGAGCTGGCACAGATGGGAGCACACCCTGCCCGTGTGCGGCTGCAGTCGGGACTGGTCAGTGGCACAGTGACAAAACTGGGTTAAACAGGGCTCTGATCTGATCTGTTCTGACAGTGACTGCAGTCTTAAGATCAAGTGTTAAAGGAACAGCATCAAATCTAAATTACCCCCAAATAACTTTTTTGAAAAAGCTACCCTTCCTAAAGTAATAGGAGAAATTATCAAAAAACCTCAACCCTAAGCATATCAAAACTCATCACCATCAAAACCAGCATAAGTGCCTAACACAAAACTTTTTATTTAAAGTCATTGTTAATTTTAAATATGAATTTTAAAAGCTCTCATTCAAAATAAACTGTATTTGATAGAGACAAAATTTTAATGACTCAGTGTCACTCTACAACTTTTAAATGAACACTATGCTGCTGCAGGTTTTGTCTTATCTGGTTTCGTTTACTACCTGACAGAATGCTCTGCTACTCATCTCACTAAATCACTGAATAAATACCTAATACTTGAACTGAATAAATACCTAATACTTGCATTTTTATTACCAGATTATGGCAACATGAATGGCAAAAGACTAGCGAGAGAAGCATGATGTGTTAAAAGTGAAATCTCTTTGTTTCTGTTTTGAAGAAGGATATGCAAACATGAATCATACATCTTGCTTCTGCTACAGTAACTCAATATCCTCTGCTTGGTTAAATAACAGACACTTGGCACACACAAAATTGACATTCTTGCCAAGAACTGAAATTTGCAGCAACTCTGAGCTCTGTTGAAACCCCACTGTTGATACTTAAGTTGTACACAGCGCTCCACCAGGATCAGCTGCAACATGTTAAACGAGTATTCAGCATCAAAATGACTATTTAAATCTTGCTCCATCTCAGAAACGCTTGTACTAAAGCTGAAAAGAAGAGTTTTGAAAAGATCTGCAGGAGAACAGAAGGTTCTTTATGCATTGTACTGCATTAAAAAAAACACCAGAAAAAGTATGCAGTAATGCCAGAAGCTGTGCATGTTCTAAAAGTTTGGCTAATAGTTGCATCAATCCATGTGGGGCTCCAGAAAAAGGTGAAAAGTCAGAGGTGCTACAAGCATGTTTTAAAAATTAAAAACTCCAGTTGTCTTGTACTTTTAATCAACCTATGTCAACGTAAGTGAAATATATGAAGACTGTCCAGACATCTAATCCTATCTCTGTCAAGTTGCTACAGGAGTCCAAGCAGTTGGCAGTTGTTTCTTCCTGAGTGCTACAGAATCTGACTTTTGAATTCCTATTACCCTTTGAGAAGGAGGAAAAAAGGCCTCCATGTAACTGATTGAGCACTCAGATACCTCCTTGCTCTGGTTTAGCTCGAACACAACTGACAGAAATGACTTTAAGATCCCTTTTTACATATCTATTCACTGTGAATAAATACATCTATAGCCTCTTCCTATTCAAACACACTGTAAGTTTAGAGCTTCAACCCTCAGCAGAGCTCAGTCCCTGTATATATGGGGCAATTCACTTATTTCTATACTTCTCCAGCAAACATTTTCCTGATTTGAGTTTCTTTATAGCACTGAGTTGTTCAGAGCTGCCTGTATGCACTGAGCAGGGCTGCAGGTAATGGTGATGTACTGACTACTGCCCATTTAGAGGCAAAGCCAGCTTTGCCTTTGAGTTAGGAACTATCCACACAACGACAGAAGTAGGATTAACATACCCTTTGGGGCAGCTACTTGTTGGAGAGGGGAAACCTACTCTAATTCTTCCTGTTGTCTCGATTATCACACTTTATGATTTAGCCTAGGATGCCATGAGTCTTTTGTTAGGAGAAATTATGACTGTAGCCTTTTCATTGCAGATTAATGATGCTGATGGACAATCAGGTAGATAATGCTGCTCTCATTCCTCAGCTGCTTGTTCCCAACTAGGTAGATTAAGAGTAGTTGTGTGCTGGAACAACTCCATTTAAAAGAATAAATATTTCCTACTACTTTTTTTTTTTTTTTTTTTTTTTTTTAAATTCATATGCCTAAAATTATCTGTCATATAAAAGACAGTGTAACTTCAGTAAAAGAACAGAGCTGGATGTGAATTTGTAACTTTGACAAATTAGGTTTTACTCTGCTGCAACTTCTTTGCCACCCCTGTTAAAAGAAGGCTAGCATACAAATCCCTAAAATAGGGGTGCCTCGAACCATTTTAGATGCCTGGGTGTACCTAAGACATCTGCACAGAACTGGCAGATACGATTTAAGGGAAATCTACTTCTGGATAAGAGAAAGTTGTGGAAGAGAGGAATATGTGATGGCTTCCAAAACAGAATACTAACAATGAACATTAGCCTGTGCTGAGGTGACTGAATAAGATGTCAAGTCAGATGATGGGATTCAGGGATAAATATGTGCAGTAAAAGCTGAAGGCAACATGCAAGATCAATGTCCCAGTAAACCAAGATCTAGTCAATATAGTCAAACAGGTCTAGAAGGATTCTGTAAGCCAGTCAGAGGTGCCTGCTTTAAGGTATTTTCTTGGCTCTGTTGGCTTTATTGACTGCAAAGGGAATAGTTCACCTTAACCTGAGCCTCCCCGGCTGTCTCTCTGCATCCAGCCCGTGTCTGGGCCTCAGAAAGCTCAGCCCTTGCCTTGATGCAATGTGTGCCTTCCCTCCTCACTGTGCCATTGATAAGGGCGTTATCACTACAGCTACAGGTGATACACCGGGCTGTTCCGGAGCATCCTCTCTCTGCTCCCAGCCCTGCCAGCCTGGCTCTGCCTGGTCTGCACTGGCTCTGCCTGGACAGGGGGGTCTGCCCGAGGCCCTGGGGGGGTCCAGCTGGCCAGGGGTGACTCGGATCCCCTCTGCTTCTGCCCTGCCTGCCAATTTGTCCCTGCAGTGGCACTGCTCAAAGCTCTAATTTCTGCAGCTTACTCCATAAAAACACACATCTCTGATACTCCCTTTCTCCAGGCGGAGCTGAACAGGAGGGATATAATTCATCTGCAAAATGCCCTTTATAATTCCCTGCAATTTTGCTCTTAAACCTGTCAGTAAAGAAAGTAACTATCATTGTTTAATACCTATTAAACTATGGCTCTAATTAAGAATTCTGTAATCGAATTATAAAGTTCCATAATGATGATGTCTCACATGACTATTATTTTTGTTGCGAGAGAAGCAATTTCTATAATATAAAAGCATAAAACAAAGAATTAAAGAAATAAGTCAGTAGTTTGTACATGTTTTTTTAAAAAATAAAAAATTGTCAAAGAGCACTGGAAAGGTCTAATTCAGAGAGTTCACCTTCTACCCCAACATTTCTTCCCCTTCCTTTCTCAGAACACTATGAAAAATTATGAACTCCTTCAAGATGTGGGGGGTGTTTTGGGGCTTTTTTAGGGTTTTTTTGAAAGGCTCTTTTCTTCATGGGATAAAAAGTATCCACTTAGCTGGCTACAGAATAAGAAAAATGTAGCTGAAGTGTCCTTAAAGCAAAGTCTACAATGCTGGGAGAGAAGGAAGTGGTAAAATAATAAAATGCTCTCTTCCATTTAGAAATTTTAAATCAACTTCTGAAAAAGAAGCTTCTGCAGTTAGGATTATTGACTAAATGCTGTACCTTGTTTTCCTCACCTCTAAACCCTAACAAGACAGGCTCAGAGACAAAGGCTGTTCATATACACTACCCAGGGCTGAAAAATAAGGAGTTAAGGAGGGTTTAATTCTTTCCTTTCCTTCCATTGTGATGTCAATGAGCATTTTCCACTGGGAAAAGTGACTTCAAAACGGTTATTTGGTTGTCTTTTTCTTGTGCATTTTACTGAGACAAACTCATCTGAAGCAAAACCAAGAATCAAGACCAAGACAAGAATATCACTATTTCAGAGCAGCATGTCCAGCAATGGAATGAGTACCCTAAAGGAAAGCAAATTATGTGTTCTGCTCTTACAATAATGATTGAACCAGACCAGGAATTGGTTAAAGTCTATGTATTCTGCTTTAAAGACTCCATCCTTACTTTTGTTTCTGTCTGCTTCAGGTTATATTTTTAACTTATTCATAACCTATTTAAGTAAAAAGCTTTCACTGACAAAATGACAGAATCAGAAGCACTTAACTGAGACTATGATTTCTCAATTCTCACAAGTATGTCCTTAGCTAAGACTGCCTTAAGCAACTGGCCTCAGGGAAACTGACCTACGAGCATATATTTTAGCTGAGTTTAATGAGATTTGGATGATGCTCCAAAAATAAAGGAGTGTAATTTGCAGTCCTTGAGAGATGTCAATAATGCATTTCTGTAATTCCACAGCCAATACACCTTTCAAAGTGTTTACAGAAGAGGGTGCTCCAACTGTAAAATACTACCCCAGTAACCTCACCTTAAAAATGCATGACTCTAAATCCCCATGCAAGTTATTTCTAACAACGTTTCAGAAAAGAAATTAAACTAGAAAGGATATGTATGAAAGTAAAGGGAAAAAATTGCAAGGGAAAGAAACAAGCATGAATTGTTGATAAAGGTATTTCTTTTTCTCAAAATTAAATTATTATTTTCACATTTTCGATAGCTCAGTACTGAATTACGTCCAATTATGTTATCTTACACAAAGCAGGCAAAGCCAAGAAGAACATACCCCTATCAAATGGACTGCAGCCTTAATGTTCTGTGTCCTTGATGTCACTTGTGCTGGATTCCTGCTTTCCTGTCAATATAGTAGGCTGAAATTTGTGTGGACCTATTAGAAACAGTTTGAGTACACAAAAAAAAAAAAAAAAAATCCTAAATGGAGTAGTGTTTTCTGGCACAGACAGTGAGACTGAGTGCACTCTCAGCAAGTCTGTCAAAAACACCAAGTTGTGTGGTGTGGTCAGCACTCTGAGGGGAAGGCATGCCATACAGAGGGACCTGGACAGGCTGGAGAGGAGGGTCTGGGCAACCCTCATGAAGTCCTGTTGGAGAGAGTCCAGAGGAGCCACAAAGATGCTCAGAGGGCTGGAGCACCTCTGCTATGAAGACAAACAGAGCTGGGGTTGTTCAGCCCAGAAGAAAGAAAGCTCAGGGGAGATCTGGCAGCCCTCTGGTACCTGAAGGTACTAGGGACCCACAAAGACCTGGAGAGGGACCTCTTCCATGGGCATGTAGGGAAAGAACAAGAAGGATTAAATTTAGGGATTAAAGTTTAGATTTAGATTGGCTGTTAGGAAAAAAATCTTTACTGTGAGGGTGGTGAGACAATGGAACAGGTTTCCTAGAGAAATTGTGCATGTCCCATCACTGGAAGTGTTCAAGAAAATGTTGGATGGGGCTTTCAGAAACTTAGTCTAGTAGAAGATGTCCCGGTGCACGTCTGGGGAGTAGGGGCCAGATGATTTTTGAGGTCTCTTCCAACACAAAGCATTTTATGACATTCATATGATCCTTTAACACATGTACACAAAAGAAACATTCTACTACTCTAATGATTTAATAGTCTCATTAACAAATTACTAGAGAGAAAATACGTTGGTTAACACATATATTAAGGCTGTTCTCTGTTGCGAGTTGTTCATCAGATGATCATTCAGCTTTACAGATAAGAAACATTTCTCCCTCTCCATCTCTGCTCTCAGAAAAATCCTACAGAGATACACACACACAGAAATGAACAGATGATGTATCCTAAGAGCTGTCAAGCACTGGTGAACTCTGGAAGTCCAAGGGTTAACTGGAATGTTGCATTCCTTTGAGAGGATAAAAAGAATAAAGTTCTGGAAGCCAGAGGTAATATTTCAGCCTCAGATTTTATTAGACTCTGTTTCATTCCTAAGCATAGTATGTCCCATAGAGCTGAAGAAATTACTACCTTCACTTCTCAGAGACCGAAATCCTTCATCTTTCTCATAATCCCTCAGTAGGAAACAGAAAATCACTTTCAACATCTCCATAACATCTTTAATTTTTCCTGTTGAATGTTCTTTTTATTGCTCATCTAAGAAAGGTGCCAAAGTCTCAGTTATTAGTCCACACCAGTTTATTACTTCTTTTAAAATACAGTCCTTCAATTCTCCAACTATTTGCCTTACATACTACTATATACATATCAGCCCATCACTGTTTTCTTTCAAAAAGGGTTTGGAGAAGGAGCTTAAAGAGATGTGTGACACAGGATCACATCAGCCCAAGAGCCCATACATGCACCTAATTTGGTGTGATCAAATTGGATGCAACTGTCAAGCGCCCCTTCTAAAAAAATCAGTGAGATCAAAAAACACATTTAAATCACTGACTGCATTCTCAGTAACTTCCATAGATGGTGAAAGATAAGAATTTTTTAATGGGAAAAAATACTGAGTGGAATGTAAGAGTTCAGTTCCCACTGAATGCAAAAAACCAATAAATTCAAAAGCAATGATAAAATACATAATACATTATTTTATGGAATAATATGTTCCATGGAAGTCCCCTGTTATGCAAGGGCAAACAGGCCCTTGGATCCCTATCATATAGCTCAGAAACCCAGATTTTCCTGCATTTTAAACAGCAGAGGGCAGGGGAAAATAACCAAACAAAACCAGAATTAATTTAGCCCCACGAGACACACAGCCACACAAACAAGGCAGAACTATGTTGTTCCTCCATGCTACAGCCCCTGCTGCTGAGCTGAGCACTGTAATGCCTAGAAATGCAATAAAGAAAATAGTTCATCATATTAGCATCTCTCTCTCTAATATTTAAACAGAAGAACATCCCCAAAACTGATGCAATGGTGATCATGGTTTTGGGTTTGTTTTGTTCCTCTTTAGGTTTTTAAGCCTAAATCTATTATCTTGGTACGCTTTTGCATGCCTTATGCAACCAGTGGTTCCCCACCATACTAACATCATTGTCATCAAAGAAATCAAATGACTTATTCTTCAGCAGACAGATACAAATTCATTTCCTCCTATTTCTATTTTCTGGGTTTTTGAAACAGACTTTGTCCTTTATGGCTCCCTGTATCTGACTTTCACCCTAATATAACTGCCCTCAGATTTTTTATTTTTATTCCCTGTTCATTTCCTTTAAACAGAATGAAAGGTACAGACATAGAATAGACTGAAATTCTGATTCTGTTTATACATTTTGAGACACTCCAATATTCCTTCCCATTTAGTAGTCTAGCTATGCAGATGCATCAAGTCTTTCCTAAATTTCACCTTACCTCATATCAAAAATATAATTTCATTTCTTTTCTGAAAAAAAAAAAAATATTTCAGAAAAGTCAGCTTCCATTCCTTTACTTTCCTGACAACTTTAACCAGACACTTAAGCCCACTGTAACAGCTTATGCTTAATAAAATGTCTGAGCTTTAATTCATTTGCTTTTGAAGACATGGACTGTTGAAAAGAAACAGAATGAAAAGCAATACAGAGAGAGTAAAACAACAGCAACATCTGCATCTTCAAGTCTATTTTAGTTAGTAGCTTAGTTTTAATGGTACTGAGCTGCTTTATGTTGATGGCCTGCTGTTACTGATCCTGAGAGCATAATGAAGAGCATTAAGTGTTTAAACATAGATGTCAATAAAATACACAGCAAATAATGGTCGATAGTGGGGGTTTGCAGAGATCTGCCATGATGATACAAGTTGTAATAGACCATTAATGAGAAACAGAGCAGAGGAAATTCTGATAGGAGGGATTGATCAAAATAATTCCTCTCCATTTGTGATAAAGGGCTTTTCTAAATGAAGACATTACAGCCCAGAGGACTTGGCTGTGAATTTACAGCACACCAGTGACTCCCCACAGACTCCAGGCCTGCACGTGCTACACTCAGGCTGGTGACACTACTGCCCTCACGTCACGTGTTTGAAATTGCATAAGGGTCAGAGACAGATATTGTGTGGATTAGTTGGAAGGCTATAAATGCCAGTAGAGCTTATTGCAAACCAATATTTCCATAATTAGAAATTAAAGTCTACACAGCCCTTGTGACAGCTCTTTGCTATGATGAACACAGATATGCAGACAGAGAGAATTGGAGGGAAATGGTGGGAAACTATTTTTATGTAGATGCACACATGTATCAAACCTTGAAAACTAATCCATTATTTACTGCTTTTTCTATTTTTCTGACTTTCCAGGTAACCATAATGTATTTAAAGTGCTGATCCAGATGAAATCCCTCATATTAAGCACTCAGTCTCAGCATCATAACTTCTCACCTGAGGACAGGAAATGTTCTTTACTGCCTTCACTAGTTAAAACATTGCTCAAACTTTTAAAAATCTGATGCTTATTGAAGGGTATAATTACATGTTCCTCACTGAATTTTCATGGTATTAATCATGTATGCCTCTGGAAGGAAACATCACCTAAGACTGCTGCAGGAAGCCAATGGGTTTCAATGAACTTACTCATATCTGTTTTGGCCTCTCATAAATTATTTATTAAGACTGCAGGTACCAAGCAGCAAGCAAGCCAGACTGCTTGGTAGTAACATACCTAAAACACTATTTGGAAGGCAAAATAATATGATGTGTGCAGAAAGGAAGAGAGAGAGGACTCAGCTGTAAGGTAAAAACAACAGGTGATCTCCTGGTATTCAGTGGCACGTGACACTCTTTGCAGTGTCTCTCTGCAACACATCCCTGATGCAAAGTGTAAAACACTCTGCTACTAAAGCAAACATCTATCTGTGTACACACACATCTCTGCACATACACATCTATAAATAAAAGCTGTGAACTACAGAATTTCTAGTGTGCAAGGCCACATCCAGTACAAGTTCAACCCAAAGGAAAGGAGAGGAATAAATGGTATCTCATCTGAAGTTTAATGACACAGGAATCAAAAAGCAGCACATGAATGCTATCAGCTCATAAGCTCTGCTCCAGCTACAAGGTTGGTATGGGATTGAACTGCTGGGTCTTGCCATGAGCTAGAATGCACCATGTAGAGAAAGATGGAAATTGTCAGACTACTCCTACTTGAAGTAGTAGTAGTCATAAGAATAATAATAAATTCTTTAATTTGATTTGTGTGCTGAATGGAAGGGAGCAGGAGGAATAGAGAAGGTAAAAATGTCTGTTTGAAAAGAACCATGTCAGTGCACATCAAGCATTTTGAACACTTTCCAAGCTTTCTCCAGGAAGATTTAACTGGCTCCACAAATTCTCTCCAAACACAATTAGTCCTGACAGCACTTCTGACTTGATGTCCCTGTTTAACCAATTACTCAAGACTAAGAGAAACAGTCCTCTTGTAACATTGGAAAGATAAATAATCTATGCATAACCTGATTAATAGATGAATTCTATTTTTTTCCCAATTTTCTAATTCTCCCCTATTTATTATAGTCTCAGAATGATGTCTCCAATCACCAATGAACAAAAAAAGGTTCTTCTTGCAAATATCTGTTGCAGTGTAACTTCCTTTTTGAATAGATTACATATTTCAGCTCTGTTTTATGTACACTTCTGAAGCACTACCTCATTTTTATTTGCCTAACCATTACTCACAATCCTATTTTTTTCTGCAAAAACGTATCTTAAATATGATTCTAAGATGTAGGAAGATAAAAAAGCACATTCTCACTCTTGCTAACCTTTTCTGTAGTTACACAGCTAATTTGTTGTGTTGATAGGAATTGTAGCCAATTTTGGAAATTATATTATTTAATCGACACTCAATGAGCATTCTGAACTCCAATGGAAGTAATTGATTTCTCCTGAAATACTCACCTTACCACAACTTGTAGTAACAACTTGTGTCATCATCTTGCTCAAAATCCACTAATAATTAGTCTGACTCCTTTCTCCTCCGTAATGTGTAGTCTTTCAGAACTACTAGATGCAAAAGAACACCACACCAATTTTTCTCTCTCTCTCTTTTTGAGCCACACAGTTCAGCAAACCTCATGGTAAGGGTGGAACTGTGCAAACTCAGGATCTGTAACATGCACTGCATTATAAAAAATGTGAAAATGCAAAAATTCAAAATAGCAAACCCAGAGGAACCCCTATAACCTTTTGAGATGAAATCACATATTTTTCTAATTCATTTTTTTACTAGTATTAATACACAGCATGTACAAGAAAAAAATATTCAAAATGCATACAAAAGGTGTTTTCTACAGTTGCCTACTTTCCTTTTTCAGTACCATCCAAAAGCACAATGCCCAAGACAATATGGCTGAGCATCATTTAAAAAGAAACTAAGTGGAAACTTAATGCACAAAATCTGAAGTGTGGAAAACAGTCTGTTTTTGTTTGCTAAGTGGCCTCACACTAAGCTTTTGATCCAGGTGTTGTGGGAATGGAACTGACACATACTACACTTGCAAGATTTTAATGATGCCCAGAGCTTTCATTTTCTTTTACGCTCTGACAATGGGAAACATGGTCTCCTTATGTACAACATAAAATCTAATAAAGAAGCCAGCTGTTCCTTCCCTGGTGAACCCTGCAACTCCAGTCTCAGTACAGGTTTCCTGAGAAAAAAATGTGGAGTAATTGCACTGTACCTGGGTGAGAACAATACACTTGACTCTTTTCCTGTCTATATACATCAAGCACACAGAAAAAATTGCATAGTAGACAGGTATAAACCAGCAAAATAATCACCTGCTTAACAGCTAGCAGGTTTTACATAGTTTCTTGGCTTTCCCTATCACAGTATCCTATACTATATCCATTTCTTCCCAATATCTCTCAAACATCTATTGCAATAATGCAAACTGACATATCTGTTCTGCCAAATGCTGGCTGCCCACTGAAACAGTCAAAGCAAATATTATACAGTAAGTGTGCTAATTGAGAGACCCTCCAACATCACAGGCCGAGTTTTGCTCTTGGCAACAACAGCAAGTACTCGTATTTTTGAGACCACAATCTTAGGATTGTTCCATTTTCCCATCTTCCTTCTTGCAGTGGTCTAAAAAATTCAAGAGATTGTTACAATATCTGTATTGCAGAGGGATGTTTTCCAGCTGCAAAAATGTTGCTCAGTCCTGTTGCTCTAAGTGCCATCATGGGGACATATCTACACTCCATGTTTGAAGAACAAACAACTGTGGGAACCACCAGAGCTGTTGTTCTTGTATTTGCATTGCACTCCTTGCTCTCAGTTGTGAAGTGGCAGCAACAGTGAAGAAATGTCAAAGAAATACAGTTTAAACAATCAGTTAAGCTCAGTTTTAACTAAGCATGCACCTGCTCTTCTGGCAGGTCACCCTTCCAGTACATGCCAGCGTTCTGTCCCGGTCTTTCTTGCCCAGACACAGTCAGGTGCAAGTCAGATGGCAAGGATGGGATAGAGCCTGGGCTTGAGGGTGAGGATTCCTGGACAAATTCAGGTTCAAATGCCAGCTGAAATGGATAGATAGTTCCAACACTCTTTCTCTTCCTCTACAAGAGCCAAAAAAACCTACACAAATACACAGGAACTCCGTATTTGTGGGGTGGGGGGAGAGGGAAACCAGCTTAGCCAGATCTGTAGATGATGCAACACTAATGATACTTTGAACTTTCCCTTGGTTGGCTGTGGCATGAAGTGCAGCATTATTATTTTTAATCTATATCTTCTCATCCTTCTGCTATGGATGTTAGAAAGGTGACTCCAAGAACTGTCTTGACCTGGACTAATCTTAGGGGGTGTCTGCATGCTCAGATAGAGAAATTTGCTTTTATCTGTACTGCTGTATTCACTACTGTAAATAACAGTCAGCAGACACTCACCATATGGTATCCAGTGGATGCTCACCCACTGCATAGAGTGATCTCAGAAAACAGTTTTTCCCATCCCTGTACCTTGCTATGCTGCCCCCTCCCAATCATCCTCATCATCAAGAGTTTCCTACTTCAGTATATATATACAAACACCATTAATATTGAAAAGCTCCAGTAATTTAGTGGCTTAAAATTTTTCCTCCAAATCCCTGAGTAGGGATTGTTCTCCAAGTCAAAGACTTCCTTTTCCACTGTAACTCTTTCTTCATGTTTACCCATAAAGATTAATTAGATTCCATAATGCAAGTAGTTTAGCAGTTGCTAAATTTATCCTAATACTGAGGCCAAAATATGGCAAAATATTTCCTTAGGAAAAGGAAAAATTAGGCTGATTCCAACCTTTATCAGCCCAGTTTGCTGTTTGCTGGACTCAATACCAAACATGTTTTTATTGTTGCTTTGGAAATTAGTTAAAGATTCTTTTACACTCTAAATCTTAAAAAAAATATTTTTTCAGCAAAAGTACTGAAGTAATTGGGGATCATTCACTTACCTATTGAAGTTATAGCAAATCCAAGCCATTTGCACAGCAGTTCAGTAATCCATGTTAGGAATCCATCACCACGTGGAAAAGACATGAAAGAAAAGTAAGAAAAAAGAAAACAGTAAACTATCATGCTCTTTTTTCTCAAATGAAAAAAAGCATTAAAACAAACCTATAAATAACTATCAGTGTTACCCTCTGCCATGAGCATGGAATATATTAATTTAAGCAGGTAGCTGTTAATGCTATTAATGTTAATGTTATAACTAAAGTTTTTTCCTGTTACCATTCATTACAGCAAGTGGGTTGTTAAAGTAGCTGTTAAAAGAAAACGTTGAATGGTACTTGCATCACACATAAACAAAAATCGAACAATCCTGTTATGCTTGATAGCAGGCTACAGTCAAACAGTTTCACAGCATTTTTGTAAATGACTCAAATGCACTCTTTATCTGAATATCAGCAGGCAGAAGGCCAAGATGGAAATTATGGAATGAGAAGGAAATTGAACAATTCAGATACGTTTATGGAAAGTGCACAAATCAGGGCATCTCATTTGGCACCAAATAAAGCTGTTATGCATGATGTGCAGCGACAAAAAGGAAAGCTGTTCTCTGCTATAAAGTATAGCCACAGTAGTGCAAACCAAAGGTAATGGTTTCTCAGTAGAAAAAATAAAGGTTGACATTCTTGGGGTGTCCAGTGCAGGGCCAGGAGCTGGACTTGATGATCCTGATAAGTCCCTTCCAACTCAGAATGTTCTGTGCTTCTATGATTGTCATGAAAATATGGCAATAACCACTGGAGCACAAGCAGGATGATGAGTATTCACAACCACTATGTCAGTTGAAATCAAACCAAGAAATTTTACTGGCACACCTTTTCCTTTAACACCATTTCCTGCATACAGTGTAATGATCCCAAACAATCCAGTCATCCTTTTCTATGGAACCATAAATACATGAGTTCCACATCACACCTGAAGACACTGATTGGCAAAGAGCATCTCTTCATAGGTACTTCTCAGATAAGTCACTGGGCTACTTGAAAGCTACAGTGACTACACTAGTTCCCCTAGTTGGATTCTGATCTATTCCAAGGTGTGGCCTCCTCTTTAGATTTGCCAAATTAGATTTTTATCTTGTAGATCAACATGTTAAAAGCCATTTTGTATGGTTTATATAAGTTGGCATTAGAACCCTAAAATTTTGAATGAACTTTGGTACCTGTCAAATAGCTGACTTTCTCAGCCTATATATGAAAGAGAAAAGCACCTGCTTTGTTATCATTCTTCCTATAGTAAGTGCCTTTTAAAATATACCAAAATCAGCACTGAATAAATTTTATTATTGGTTCACGCAAGTCAAAATTGATTTACCAGACTGGAGGAACAAATACTCAAATACTGTCAAGTGAGAAGGAAGACTATTTGGATTTATGCTGCATTAAAGATGGACCTTGTAACAACACCTGTGACAAAAGGTTACTTCTCTTCTCAAAGATTCCTTTTACTTGACAGTGTTTTAGCTCCTTTACAGCTAATGTATTTCAAACACTCAGCCTACCCAGAGGCCTCCAAGCTGAGAAGTGTGATGATCTCTTTGGATGTGTCATAGAGATATGGGCTGCTCCAATTTGCTTAATTGGGGAGAACCAGGGAGAGCCCTTGTATTCATATGGTTCTACTGTTTGTGTTCAGCTCAGTCCTTGCTATCATGAACAATGCAAACAAAAGGCATTATTAAGTGAAATGTGCTTTGCTCTTCCGTGCCTGATAATGTGCCAAATATGAGCCTACAACCTTGAAGCTGAGAGGTCAACCTCTGGAAGCACTAGAAAAAGAGAATTTCCTTCAGTTATCTCACCATTCAGGGATAGTACTGAAGTAGGAAAGGGGAAATGTTATTAGTTTTATTAATTGTGGACTTTTCTATTCTAATGTAGGCACAATTCATCAAAGCATATACTCACGTATTTTACGAAAAGCAAAGAATGACAATGAGCATTCTGATGCTCAGAAAACAGTTTGAATAAACTTCCTTTTCTTAAAAATAAAATAATAAGCCAAAGAAACAAAACATGCTTTCATAACCTCCCTCTTTTAAAAACACAAAGAGAAAAAGACAACCATGACATAAATGGGAAAACACTGTTGTTACAAAACAACAAAAAAACCCCAACACTTTAATAAGAAAACACTTATCTTCCACAAAAAGTCTTAATATTCCATGTCTCTCACAGCTTGAGTGATATTTCTAATTATTCTTTTTATGAATTCCTGTGACAGGCTAAAAAGAATAAAATAAATCAACCTTTTTCACAGAATGCTTTAGCAGTATTTTTTTTCTCTCTCTTCTCACAGTGGTTACAAATACCTTGAAAAGCATCATATATTGTGGACTTCAGATTTTTTTGGCCATCACAGACCAGTTCCTTGGTTTGTGTGAAAAGCCACAGCTCAGCTGAAGTCAGTGGTGAGGCTTCAGCTTCTCTCATGCACATGACACTGGAAATGTTTGTTATGGAAATTATTCTGCCTATCACAGCCCAGATATTCAGGAAACTGCGTCTCCTTTCCTGAGGACTAGAAGATATATGAAACCTCCATCTTGCTGGCCATTGTGTGCGCATTTAAAGTGCAATAAAGGGCATTCATTGCCAAAGAACACTGTATTTGTACATCCGTTTCTCTGATAACCTGCATAATAACTCAGTGAGGATTAAGTAGCAGAGAGAGATTCACAGAGAAACCAATGGTGCTGTCATTATTTCCCAGGCAAAAATTACATTCTCTTTTCTAGTTTTTGACAGAAAATTACTGTCTTAAACATTTTTGCAAGTTTATCTGCTTTAAAGGGGTCATACAGAGGTCCCTACTGTTCTCTTTCATATTCTCATGACAGTTGACTGAACTCTTGATCTTTGACCTGGACAGAAATTAACCCTCCACATTCCACCTTCCAAACTGAGACATTAACATTCCCAATAGTGAGAGGTTATTACAATCTTAAAAGTTCAGTGGAGCATTTCAAGGACAATGGAATTTGATTTCAGCAAATACCTATAGATTTATTGCATAATGCAAACCATTTGATTTGATTGGATATATGCTTCAAGGCTACAGTTCAGCCAGCCTTTGCTGTCTGGAAAACAGCCACTTGACTAATTTGACTTGATCTGTGAAAGAGGGAAAATCCTTGTTATGGGCATGTCCAGCTATAAATTACTCCTCTCAGCCCATTCCACCCTTAACTCTAGAAGGAATATTATTTGTAAAGTAAATTTAAAATACCCTGAGCACTGAGAGATGCAATGTCCCAAGTGCTACACCAGGCACAGGGATACATGGGGAAAAGGCATAATTGAAGTTCCTAATTCACTAGAGTCATCTCAAAGTTACTGCATCCCTTTCTGTACCTTACACACTCAAGCCTTTAATTTTTGGAAGAGTCCTTCCACTAGCCTGTGGCTGGCCAGCTTTTCTATTTCACTCATCTGAAATTCCCTGTTTGGTCCATGGTAACATGTCTATGCATTTTCCATGACTAAAAAAAAATTATCAGGAACAAGAAGAATTACACTAACTGAGCAAATTGAGACCCAAGTTAAAAAAAAAAAAAAAAAAAA
>JACBWW010000145.1:68489-81195 GCA_020086605.1 Lanius collurio
TTTTTTTTTTTCCTACCTTCAGGGAAAATAATATGCAGTAGCCTTTTACTTCTATTTGCTAGAAGTTGGAGGGCATATAAACCATATTCAGGAACATACCCCAGCTTTATTGTTCTTTGTTCTACAAACTGTGAGTGTCCTCAAAATGTCATCAGCGATAAACTGTAAAAGGCATCACATCAAGTCATTAAAAGACACTCCCTAAGGCAAGAGGCCACAAACTGAAATTGCCCACTACCTTATTTACACATTTGGCCCACCTAGGTATAGCAACTTGGCAGTCTTTTTATTAAATACATATTTCCATACATTACAAGTGCATTTAATTCCCAGTCAGTCGAGAACAATGGGGGAAATGATATCTATTTAATCCCTGGGTTGGATTTTCCAGCGCTGAGTGATCACCCTCGGAATATGATTGTGGGGCGGCCCTGCCGAGGCCCCGGGGCAGTCACTTGTCACTTGTGGCAGCCAGCAGCAGTGTGACAGCCAGCGACAGCAGCCCGGGCTCAGACATACCTGCCTTGGCCGGTCTTCTTTTCTAATACAAATTCTCATTTTAAAATGAGTTTCACTTTTTTAAATTTTATTTTTTTTAGACTGTGTTTATATCACAAAACCAGCTGTAAATGTTCCAACCAACTTCAGGCTACCTAATCAATTGTTAAGTGATTACAGAGTAGATGCAGTTTTCAGTGGTAAGCCAATTTGCTGCACCAAGGCAATGAGCTGGAGCTCCAGACATGGGAGTATCACATTGTTATTTCCTACCACAACCCCGTACAGCAAAGCCAGTGCAGTCTCAGGGCCCAATGCAGCCTCTGATGCAAAACAAGTAATAGCTCTAATTTCAATACTTCAAATGCACACATAAACGTTCCACAGGAGGATGTACTTGCTACTGAAAACTCCATTAATTTGAGATCTGAGGTTGCTTGATAAAGCACTAGTGTTTTCTATTTGAATTTATATTACACTGCTGTTTATTTTTCTGAAGCCTTTGGGCACCTATCACCAAATTATCACATGTTGTGAACCTCAGTGTTGAAAATTATTTCTACACTTCAAAGACAACTAGTCTTACTATATAATGCCTTTCTTTCATTGTTTCTTTCATTGCTGTTTTCTGTTGTTTTGTTTTTTTAAGGTATAACCTTAACTAGACCACTTCATGTCTATGTTTAACTAGTCTACCACAACTTGGCCAAAAATCCAAAAATGCAGATTAAGTATAGATCATAGGACACAGGGATGACATGTGGAAGGTGATCTCTGCAGAGATTTCAGTAGCAAGATCATCTGCCATAATTCCTTCCATCAGCTAAACCTAACGATATACATCAGTTATCCAAGAAACCTACTTTTTGAGTCCAATGAAGGGAGGAAAAGGATGACTGTCCAACAGATTCTCCAAAAGAGAAGTATCTTACTCTTTTTTTTTCTATAATCTTTTTCTAAGAAGCCACCATGAACAAGTTTGGGATGATGTTACCGACACATTAAATTCATCAAAAAGAAATAATCACAGATTTATGGCTGCATTTAAAAATGTTCTTCAAACTATACACTTAAATGAATGGGATAGCCAACAACAGCACAAAATATTCAGAAAGAGGAGCATTTCTGAATATTTCAGCCTCATTTTATTTGTGTGATTTATCTACTGAATGAAGTTAGCACTGAGACACTAATGCTGGAAAAGTCTAAAAAACATGATTATTGTCATTTTACTAAAAGAACAAAATACAAATACTGCCCATGTTCACAGTTTAAACAGGGATCATCCTTCCTACTGCAACATTCCTTTCTCCAAAATTAATAATTAGATCACACATAAATGAACATGTATCAGTTACACAGACTCTTCAATTTGTCTCTTTCTCTGGCAGTTTTTTTGACCTTAGGTAATTTCACTGTGGTGTGACTAAGTCAGACAGTATCTTTTAGGGTCCCTACCTGAAGGGTTTTCAAATATGCAGAAGTTTCCTTTAGGAACAGCTATGAAAATGTACACATGCCATGAGTGTTTTCAACATATTTTTTCTTTCCATTGGTATTTTGTGACTATTTTTTTTCCATCATTACATGCCAATTAAGAGAAGAAGGGCAGAGTGTCTGTCAAACTTTCCCCTCACAACCACCCACAGAGATATCTATGGCCCAGCTACCAGCCAGAAACAGCATGATATCTACAGCTTAGAAATTCTGGAGAGATCTGTCAGGTCCTGTTTGGCTGGAAGATGATTCTTAAGTAAAATCATCAGAAATAACCTGCTTTAGGGGATAAAATTCTCCATTCCTTAACCCAACCCTGCAAAAGCAAATGATAAAGATTTTGTTGACTTCAGCAGAGTCAAAGTTTGAGAATGTGAAGTGACTTCTGCAAAACCTTCCAAGTGATGTCATCCAAAATGAGACAAGGGAGATAGGAGTACAAGGCACCCTGTGTCAGCCCTTTAATAATACAAAAAGCAGAGCATGGCACACCTACCAAGGATAAAGAACAGAGACATCTCCTCACGATCAGCACTGGAGAAATCGAAATTGAGCATGTCAATGTGACATAGGAGAAAACACTATTTATGCATAAAGCAAAAGAAAAACTGTTGAGGAACATTTTATTCAGGTGAAAATATGGTTTATGTAATCCTGCCAAGGTCACTAATGCACAGACTGTGCTAATACTGAACTGCTGCCACGAAAGTTAAAGCTGCCCAAGGGCTTCCGCTACTTACACAATTACTAAAAGATTCAAAAGAAATATGAATCAAGTACGAGTAGAACATGACAGTCTGTACTGCTCACTACTCTTCTACAGATTTCTCCTTCCTCCTTTAGAATATGCACAGCATGTGGTATTGTCCCTGATGCGTTTCCGTGAATGTGCCCTAATATCCTGGAGGGAAATGAAAGAGCCCTATCATGCTGCTTTTTCATTTAAATTAGAGAAAATTCTGTATCCTGAATGATCGGAACAGTGTCCTTAATATGTAGAGCAATGAACTGGCTGCCAGTGAAGGCAGGATTCCTGATTTCATGGACCAATGGTCTAATCTACTAAGGCAAATTCTTCTTCCTACATATGACAACTGTGAGCTTTAGCCATAACATTCAAAACAATGAGATCATGAAAATTCATTTTTGAGAGACAGATGGATGATATCCATTATTAATGGAGCCCCAAACAGAACCTCTCTCTAAACAATGCATGTAGAGCCTTTATCAAGATCTGTCAGGCAAAAAAAACTTGACACAATAAAAAGGATAACAAAAAAGTTCAGTTTTACAAGGACAGAGATTACAGGTAAATGCGTGTAATATTACAGTGCACTTATTGACAACAATTCAATGAGCAGTTGACATTGAATGTCAACCTAGTGACATTCAATAGCTCCACCTAATTAAACTCCCACAACTGTAACTCTCCTTCCATATATTACATTAAAAAAATTGTGGTGATGGAAGAGAGAGGTTCTTTCCTTTGCATTTCACACTGTCAAAACAAAATGCCACCTTAAAAAGCCAAGAAGGTCATAAAACCACACCTCAGTACAGATACCTAAACGAAACAATTCTCTTCCAGAAGCCCAGTTATAACCAGTGGAATAAGAGCAGCACCAGGAGAGGCTGGTTAAAGGCCTAAAGCTGGATTACTTCAACATGTGGTACTTCATCAGAGGGTGACACAAAACACTTAAAACCAAAAGGGAGCCAACCACTGTCTCCCCCAACCAAATTGAGTTCATGTATCCTGTGGGACTAAGAGCAGTACCAGATTCCTCCTACAAAGTGAAGTGCTCTCAGCTTGGACATAGTGTAATTTTTCTAGATGCATTATGTGAAAGTGATTGACTTCTGATCTCTGCCTCATCTTCCTGTAGTCTTGAAATGAGAACAACCAACCTGATAGATTTATGAGTTCTATCTTCAAGCTGAGACAAACAACAATGATTTTGTCTCTCAAGAAAATAACAATCAGTATTCCTGGTTTTCCTCCTTTCCAGAGTATCTAGACTACATGAAGAGATAAAATATTGACACACAAAAAAGAAATTTTTGCAAGGTAACCTTATTTCTGTAAGACTTTGAAGGTGCTCGTTTGTTATAGATGAATGGTCCATGTGTGTAGGATTAATTCCTTGCCCAAACATGCACCAAATTCAGCATGCCCAGGCCAAGAATAGACAATTCTTAGGCAATCTGGTAACTGATTACAAAAATTAAATTAAAAAAAAAAAAAAAAAAAAAAAAAGTAAAGAGCATTAGTGCTTTGCTACTAGAACAAGCAAGACTTTCAAAGCCCAAAGACAAGTATGAAAGTGGAGTTACATGGATAACTGATTCCTGTCCAGACAAGTGCTGTCCTTCTCTTTTGTCTGCTGTCCCCCTCCCCAGTATTTCATCTCCTTCTCCATTCATCTATTCATCTGACCTGTGATAATCTTATTGATAAATTCCAATGTATAAGTGGTAATTTCTTTGAAAGAGTGACCATTGTCAGTCAAACTTGGACAGTCCTGATAATTCCAAGTGACAAGTAATCCCATTCTGTAATGGCTCTACAATATATCAAAGATAAAGACAGAGAACTGATACCGCTTTTTAAGCAAAAAGGAGAGAAATGGTTTAAAACAGACATTCCCACATTCCTTTCTCACAACTAGTTCAGCCTTGTACTGGGAATTATTATCCAGTTTTCATCAGCGATACAGCAAAGGTATTTCTCCTTTTCAAAGCATACTTTTCCATCTCTTATTCATTCTTTCTGTCTCCCACATTTGTCTCAAAACCAGAGTTTTGTACTGAGTCAGAGCTGACTTCAAGTTAAGACAAAATTTTCAGGAATAACGAACATTTCCTATGACTGAATCTTGAAAAGTCAGGTTTGCTCAAGTGGCTACAACTGTTCTGCTTCTTCTGTCTTCATTCATTACTGAAAGAAAGTAAGTTTGGCCTCAGTTCTGACTGTTTCTGTTATAAAAGAGATTGGTATCAGTCAAGTCTCAACATCTCCTTCCCTGCTTGGCAATTTTTATTTTATTTTCCAAATGTGATACAAGACTGGAGCCACCTCTACTTAAGGGTAAATAGGTCCAGTAGATCAACTCCAAATTCAAAATCAAGTGTCCATTTAGTTACAACTGCAGGTGGTAATAATTGGCAAGTTTCATTTGGACATGCAGTGCACTTAACACATGACTGGAACCCTCAATTAGCTCCCAAGCTGGCTAAAAGCAATGTCAGGCGTATCAAAGTCTCTTCACTTTCAGTAACAACTTTTAAAGTTAATCCCTTGTTTCTCCTTTGATGGTAAACAATAGCAAAATGTGGCAGAATTTCCTCAGCAATAATGCATTTGTTTTCCTTCTGTAAAAAGACTGAGGTAGGTGGCACTTAGCCAAGATATTTATGATCTCCCACATGTGCAAGTTGTCCCAGATTCAGCAACCACCTTTCTGCTCTAAGGCTGGGGACTGAGCTGAGCTAACACAACGTAGGAACTGCCAGCTGGGCATGTGCCAAGGATCTTTCCAATTGCTTCGAATTTTAGCTTGTAATTTTTCCCCAATCCAAATTTAGGACAGCAAAGTAGCTCTTGGTAGAGACTATGTGGAGACCATGTTTCAGATTTCAATCACAGATATTTTTGCCATGGCAGAATAATTTCAAAAATATATATTCAATTATCAGAATGGCTGAGATTTTTATTCAGCACTCAGAAACCTGGATGTGTTGAAAACAGCTTGTATTGTCACCTTCTTTCTCTTTTTTCAGGTCCATGCCACCTTAGTGCATGTCATGTCCCTGGTTTTAAGAACTGTAGTATAACAAGAGTAGATCTTTAGTATAACAGGTGTAGCTCTGTACAACAGACTGAATTTGGTTCAAATATATTAAAAAAAGAAGTTCATATTTTCAAACATTTTAATTCTGAGCCTGTCCTCCACAGTGAACAGCAGAGGACAGCAATCACATCTATTTCCACTGTAGCCTCATGGCTACCACATAAGCAGCACAATCAGACCATCTGTGGTCAAATAAAGCCCCTTCCAAAAATTCAAAGGTCAAATGAAAAAAGCCTAGCATTTTCATATCTACAGAGGTTGTAGATCTCAATGCTTAGGTCCCCTTAAATAATACATTTGAGGGAAGGAAATTAAATATAAACAAATAACAACTTCTATAACCTTAAGTGAAAACAATTACTGGAAAAAGCTGTCAACATTACAACATTCTCAACTCCAGCTGCACTTACAAGGCCTCAGCTTCAAAATCTTGGCTACCACTCTACTGTTACTTGGAAAAAGTGCAAAGTGTTAAACATGAGGCCAGGCAGCGGGGCTTGGAGAGTGTGACACTGCCTAACCAAAGCATTATACTGCTAAAAGTAAAGCAATCCTATTTCCCATGCTTTGCATATTATTACCCTTCCTCTGTAGGTCACCACTCAATGCATCGCTGCTTCCATTAGAAATATCTGCTTCCACTCCTAACATAGAAATATTCATATTATTGCACATTTAAAGAAGTCTAATCTGTACAGTTCCATGCTGTATGATACTTGAAATTTACATAAAAATTCAGTTCTAAACCAAAAAAGAAATTCTAATGGGATTGGTAAGCAAAACGAGTCAGTAGTGGGCCTAATGTATCACATGGGAGATGCCGCAGGAATTAGCTTGTGTTGAGTTAGTTCATGTCCCCAAAGAGTTGTGTTTGAGCTTTTTGAAGCTGCTCACTCAGAGGGATTATCTCATTCAATCTGCTTTAATCACAACTAAATGCTTTCAATTGGTATATACTGGGACAGAATTAGAGAATCAGAAGCTCCCAAAATCCATGTGATGGGCTTAGGGCAGTGGGACAGAAAAGAAAAAAAGGAACACTGTAGAGATAAAAAAAAAAAAAGAAAAAAAAAAAATTGTTATTCCACAATTGAAGCTAACATGTTTGATTCACTGTATGGTAATGGAGTTACACCACAATAAATCTTAGAAATTTAAGTGGGACAAAGGTAAAGCAACTGATACAGCTTTGGAGGTTGGAATGCTGTATGCTTCATAAATATTCACTGTGAGCCTAACAGCCATATTACCTTCCTACTTCAAGAGCCTCACCTCAACACAAAATTTTCAAGAAGGCCGTTAGCGAATATAGATGTAATTGTGATTACACGTACAACAAGCAAATGTAACCATTACCAAATTTACCATGTGAAAACTTCCGTGGGAACACAATGAAAATTGCAGTGCAGTATTTTCCTAGAAAACCTGCTGGGTAGTAACAGCAGCAGTTCTAGCAGGATATTAAAAGACTGATCCACAAGGATTTCAGAGTGAAGGCACAGATGGGTTACAGTCACATTTTCTGCCCATGTAAGTGTATGCACACCATTCTGCTGTCAATTTTCTCTCAATTGAAGGGTCCAACAATTTGACTGTTTGCTTATTGCTGTCAATAGATTCATACTTTACTCATGATTTAGAGCTATCAAATAATTTTATGCTGACATCAGTTGCCTCCCTGACAGCTCTAAAATACGAAATAACAAGCAGTTGGTGTCAGCACTCTTAAATCAAGCCCAAGGGCCCCCATGGCACCACACTATGGCAGCTTGTTACCGCTAAGCAAATGTCAGTCCAGTCAATGTGTGTAGGAGGTTGTCAACTCCCTGGCTGCATCTGCCCTAATAACCAGTCCCCTGTAAGGTGAAATTCATAAAGCTACCACCACACCGCCTGAAAGCCAAGGTGACAGAGGCTGGAACAGATAGCATGGCTCTCCAAGCTCAAGGAATGGTTGCCAGGCTGGCAAACTGGGCTCTATGGCTGTGCTTTAGAGAGGCTTTTATTCTGCTGCTGTTTTGCTGCACAGTACAGAGAATACACAGTCATTAACATGCAGGGATATGCTATTTTTTAATCCTCACTCTCTGTGTTCCAGTGTAAACAGCAGGCCACTTTTATCACTGCAATCTAGCCAGGGGCGTAGCTAGGAATTTGGAAAGTATACACACACATTGGCCTCCCTGTTGGTCCCCTGCCCTCACCATTCCCATAATCTCCCAAGGTAGACATACCATTACACATATCCCCATCACTAGCACAGCAGGTGCTATTAGACAGGGGATCTAGCAGCATGTTCATAAAAGGCCTGGCAAAGAACAAAAAAACCCCATTGCCCTCCATGAAATTAAAATTGTATGCTGTGGTGTGCACAGCACATGCTTGCTTCCACTTGAATAACTTTTGAAACATCTTGCAACGCAAAACAAATCAGAAAATCTAACAAAGAAAGAAGGAGCCAGATTTGAGTTCAGTCATACTACAGCAAAATTTAAGTTTTCAAAATTCTAGTACATTGAGGAAGACCTGAAGACTCTAAGAATGATGAGTTTATTTTTATTTAGCTTGAAAAAAGGGGTTACATCTGCAGCAGAAGGCAGGATTTTCTCTATAATTAAGTTTATGAAAACATTTACCACAACTTCATTTTAAATACAGCCAGTACCTCTTCAAGTCCCCAGGTTAAATAAAGTAAGAAAAGGAGAAATAGAGAGCGCTGTATTTTCCAATAGATATGTACAGTTCAGTAGATGCAATTCATTTACCTTCTTCCACATAGTTTTTCACATGTAATATTCACTTTTAGGAATTTATGATTTCCTACCATAGCACTGTACACTGATCAAAATTGTTTGCATTAATGTGAACACCCCCTAAAAACCACAAAAGACCATAAAAGCAGGCTTTATCTCCCAACCAAGAAAAGAGTACACCAAGACAGAGCACTGACCCTGAAATGACAAAACTATTCCCATTTTTCTAAGATCCTCTCCAGGATACACTGCAGCTCACTATTAGAGTTAATCCAATAATAGTCCATGAGCAATGGAGAACATGCAAGGTGCTCCCTTCAACACTGAATTTCACAAATACACAGGCAAATCCAGTTTAGGCTTCCCATGTCTGAGCCCAGTGATGATGGGCAGCTGAGGAGGAGAGGGATCAACGGGAGAATGCTTTGAAGGCAAAAGGCACAGGGGTTTGAAGAGGCAATTAATCTTTGTAAAGACACAGAAAAGAGAAGGAAGATGTCTGTCACCTCAGCAAGACTGGAGACACAATACAGTATTCCCTGCACAGCATTTTTATTTTGAATAAATAAAAACAAATCTAACCCTTAGTACAGGGTAAATGAGAGAAACAAATGTGATTAGCTTTAAAATTAAAAACAGCACAAACATTTGTGACATTGTACGTGTGCTTCTACATTATCCTGGTATGTCCTAGTAGTTTTTTTCAACATGTATTGGAATCACAGAACTATTACTGGGTGGCATTCTCATGCTAAATCCTGGGCTTTTGTGCTGTTTACAGTGTCTTGAGAAAAATCTCACACACTGTGACTGACATAAAAAGGTGAAGTTTTTACCTTACCAACCAGGAGGAAAAAAAAAAAAAATAAAAAGGGATATAAATAATATAGCTTAATATCTCTTCTATGTCTTCCATTTTCTCCCAACCATCTCAAAAAAAATGTTTTTTTCCTCATTTTCTTCCTTTTTTATCCCAGATGAAAATTTATCTGAGGTTTGCTTTGCTTTTTTAAGCAAAATACTATTTTTTTCACAAATTTAATGACAATGACATGCCATTGCTGTTTGTACTGGATAAATATGGAGGATATATTGATCATACAAATTAGGAGAATATAGCTGTAAGTAATCTTGGCCCTTTAGACACCAGAATAAAAATGCCACTTTTCTCCATCAGACCATGTCTAATTAAAAATAAGTCCAGGAAAGCAGCTGAAGACTGCTTTAGCTCAACTGTGACATGCTTTTCTACAAATCTGTATCTTTAGGCTTCAATACTCTCAATGCATTACCTTTTACAAGAAGGAAAAAGAGAAATCCAATTGTAAAAAAAGAAAAATATAATTGCTTTCTCTTTGACAAAGGGAAGCACGAGAGTTTATTCTTACAAGTAGTCTGAAGTGCTGCATAAGTAACTACAGTAATTTGTGTCTCTCCAGGGGCAAATGCATGGGAATCCAACATCAGCACTGAAATAAGAGGAAAGAAGGCAAGAGAAAGACAGAGACAGAGTGGGTAGCAATGTCCCAGAGCAATTCTGTTCCTCTACCATCTGTCACAATCACCACCAGTCCCAAAAGACCTGGTTTAGAAAGGCCACTACGACTAATGAGCACTGGAGAAAGGTGGAATCCTGAATCAAGCTACATATAAACATCAAAAAGCCAAATAAACCAGGCAAAGCTCTTAATAAACCCTCAATACAGCATGACAAAGGTCTATCACTATTGGTCCCAGTGGTAGCTTGTTGGAGCTCATACTGAACCCTTAAGAGATGCACATGTAGTTAAGGAGAAAGACTCGTCCTGGGGTTTGATTAGTTCCGCTTTTTTTAATTTTACATTTTCTTTTGTTTTTTTTTTGATGAATGAAGCATTCTATAGACTGCAGAACTGAAAAAAAATAAACCCAAACCACAGTACATAGCAACAGAAGTAATACATTTTAATTGCCTGCAATCATAATTTACCTAGTCAGCATTTTAAGATTTTTTTTTTTTTTTTTTAAATAGAAATTTCAGTATTTCTGACTTCAGAACATTAACTTACGGATTTACTTTTTTTTCTCTGCTTGTAAGAGGAAAAATGACAAGTATCAAGAAGCTCGTGTGCTCTTTTTTTGAGATTATATAAAGAAAAAATGAAATGCTGTTTTTGGACCACTATCAAAAGGTTATGGAAATTAGCATCGTTATTGAAACAGAACATGATGCTCAAATCTTTATTCAGGAATACTTGGTTCAGAGGTAGATATGGAAAAGGAATATTGCTTGAGACTTTTCTCTTTTCTTTCAGGAACTGCATTACTTTCTGCTATGATGAACATGTGTAACTATGAAAATCTGATCTAAAGCCCACTAAATGTGCCAGAAAAGACTTGAACAGACTTTGTATCATCCAGGGATGACAGTACTGTAATCCTCACATTCCTAGGGTAGAAGGAACTTCAAGTGAATCATATTTTTTATCACAAGAACTGCAATTCAGCCTTGCTTTCCTAGTGTGCTTGTCCAAAAATTCAAGATTAAATTATTGCAACACATTCCTGAGAAAATTAATTTATCTCATTCAGACCTTCCTACTAGTAAGAGGCTTTCAAAAAACTACTACAGCTCAGAGGCAACAAAGGGCCAAGAAGGGAGCTGAAACTATCTGAAAACAAAACATTATTACATAAGAAAAGCTCTGAATTCCAACCAGAGCAAGACTTTGGACACAAGCAGATACCTTTAGGAGTTCTTAGTACCAAATGCACATGAAAAGTCACTAAGGTATAAGTGTGCTGGACCTCAGCTTGAAGTCAACAGAAAGTCAGCAGAAAATTAAGCATTTGAAAGAAATAGAGAGAAGAAAGGAGAGATCTTGTATTTTAAACACTGATAGAAGGCTCGAGCCAGTTTCATTTCAAAGTTGTATCTTTCTCTGCTTCTAGTTCCATATGGCTGCATAATGTCTAATGGAAGTATATGGCAATTGCTTCATGTAAAGCATTTGTTCCTGAATCCTCCTCCTGCTCAAGTGGCTCCCATCTTATCCCAAGTCAGCCACTGACCCTCAGCAGTGCCATTCCCACTGGCATTAATGCAAGCTCAGGGTCCAACGAGAAGCATGTTTCATGGTGTATTGGGAAACCCTGCAGAAACCTGCCAGCTTCTGACAGCTGAAAAAGTGAGAAACTCCAAGGAACGGCGTGGATGAGCCACAGAAATGGGGACAGGAGAAGACAGAAGGCTGGCTCTACGGGAACAGCCATCACTCTCTTTCCCCTCCCACTCTTCCCAAGGTCTGTAAAACCCCAAAAGATCCATCTACAAAAGGTTGCCTTGGCCAACTGAAGTTGTCACTTCAGTAATGCAGTGCTTCCCACAGGAATTCTATTTGCAAAGCAGCAGAACAGTAAATACCACACCAAGCAAACAATTAGATTTATAAATACCATATATATACATCATGCATATGTGTATGCATATGTACATGTTACACATATATGTAGATACATACTTAAAAGCTTATTCAACCACAGAAAATATCATTGTTGCTGTTGTTACTATATTTAGAATAATAGTAGATATTGAAGCAATTTTCAGGACCTGGAAAAATTTTTCCTCTATAAGATGATCCCACAAACAGTATGTTGGCCTTTAAGAAATTTTTACTGATTTTTTTAATTCACCTTTCACTCTTAATAATCTGTAACATCTCCTTTGATTAGATGAAGAGATATATTTTGCAAAACTATCCAGTAAAAACAACAAAAAACCCCACTTCATTTCTATCCTTTACATTTTTCAACTGAATTTTAATGCCTGAAGAAGAAACTAAGATTTTATCTTAACATAGGGTATTGCATAGACAGACACAGAGCAGCTTCTCCTTTCTCTCTGTCCTAGTTTTCTATCCCCAAAAGCTTACTGCTTAAATGTCATAACCCTAAAGACTATTGTGAGATGAAATGCTCCATATCCTCTGACAAATTCGTATGTCTGGAGAGACCCCAGCTAAACATGTAGACTTAAAATCAGAATTAAGTTCTGACATAGTTACAAAGCATACAGACAGTGGGAGACAAACTCATGCCTCCACTGCTGATAAAAGACATAAATATAAA
>JACBWW010000145.1:81205-158162 GCA_020086605.1 Lanius collurio
TTACAGTGAGTTTGATGCAGCGTCAAACCAACAACCACAAACAAACGCCTTCTTCAGGGACAGTATTTTACATTCCTTCTGTTCAGGAAAACACAGTTTCCATACTGGCTGATACACTCACAATGAGTCTGTTCCAACAAAGACTTATGTCTATGTGCAATGCTTTCTATCAAGAGAAATCAATTTTTTACATACAACTGAGCGCTGGGTATTATTATTTGTCTCCTAGTATGAAATTAAAATCTGCAGGTCTTTCTACTATGATTGCCCAGCAGTAATTGCTCACTCAAGGAGAGAAAACATGGTGTCTAAACAAAACACACTGATTTATTTACAAAAGCAGCTCTTCTATTCCTGCTCAACCCAGCACCTTAATGACCAATTGTACTTCTTCCTTTAAAACTCATCTGCCAGCACCACCTCAGAGACGTCACGTACACCACAACTTCCGAATTTCTGGCTCAGAATGCTTGGATGAGCTCTCCTATCAAGTTGGTCTGTGCTGCTACTTTTTTTCTGGCAACCTGCTGAGACGTGGGCAAGCACTTCATCATTAGAAACTGTGAAGAATTTCACTGCTGCTTTCCTAGAGCTGGGAGGAGGACACAGAGCAGCCTCACCGTCCTGCTGTCTAACTCTTGTCTTTGCCCTTGGCCTACACAACTCACAATTGCTTTATAAAGTTTCAGGAGCTAAAGCTCGGTTGACATTTTCATCCACTGCCTATTGTTTAAAGGCATATTTTGAAAGTTCAGCATTCAAAAGAAGCTTGTAAACACTAAAAAGGCACTTGTTTTATTTCTGTCTAAAGCTGAATTTTCATCTAAAAGAGTTTATGCAGTAAGACTGCCTGATCCTGCCCTAATAATGCCTGAAGTGAGAAGCCATGACCATTTTCCAGACAAAGTTTAGGTGGTCAAGTATTAGAAGTTAAGCTTTCTATGAATTTTACCTTCTTTCAGCTAAAGGATGCCAGAGTTTTTCATGACTTTCCTTCACCCTGCTGTTTCTCTTTGCCAGTAAGGCCTATTTAAAATCCCCTGGTTATGTATAAAAGAAGGAACAGAGCCCTGTAACAGAACCCATCACTTGGCTGTGCCAAAAGTTGGATTTTTTTCTTCCATTTTCTTTATCAATTCAAGCACATACTGTATTTTATAGGAGTTTTTCCTTGGGCCTACTAGACAAATGTGTTATTTTGCTATCTTGACAAGAGAAAAGATTTCAAAGCAACTATTTCATAACAGCTTGACATTTTTCAAATCCATTCATGAATAATTTATAATTAGAACATATTTTACATTTACTGGTTTAGATAGTGTTGCATTAAAATATATTTAACATATGTATGAATGCCATTAGGTTGCATCATGTGACCTAATTTTTTTAGCTTGAAAACACAGCAATAACATCAATGCATTGACTACAAACAGTGAATGAGGTAATTATGAGAGTTTACTGGAACTTTCCAAAAGTAACTCAGCCAAGATTGCAAAAAGACTTGAAGTCCCCTTCAGCAAATTTAGAGCAAAAAAAGAGACTACATGGGGAGCTATGTAAAGCAACTGAAACCTGATGGGCTTAGCAGCTGTGAAACTCACATTTGAGAGTTCCAGAGAGAAATGTACTACTATGCAGAAAAAGTTGGAATCTTATACTTTTAGTGGTGAAATAAATAAATAAATGCATCAAACAGACCACATTGCTTCTGTTTTTGAAGATTTTTTTTTTTGTATTTTGGTGTATTTCACACTCTCTGCCTCCTAATGCAGAACTTCTGCATTCCTCTGAATTTACCTGTAAAAGCCCTGCATGCTGGAGTCAGGCATATGGGAAGGAATGCTGAGTGCAGGTAACAGCTGCCTCACAGCAACTTAACAAAATACAGTTCATCTGCTGATAGTTTTTAACAGTGTCCTCAGTCCTTCTGCCATGTCCCCAACAGAAACCATGCTTTTCTCTAGCCTCTTACAACCTTCCAAGCTTCTTTTGCAAGCTCTAATTTGATACAGACACAGGAAGAGTTACAGAGGCAGAAATGATAAAAAATAAATGAGGCATTGACATTTAAAGGAGTGGAAGACAAGGCAAGCAAGCAGGGGTATGGAAGCTAAAGGTACCATATACATCATAAGTAACTTTGGCACCCATTTTCTCCCTCTTGAAAGGGCTTTACAAACCTAACTCCCAATAGTCAGATGTTCAGGTTCAGGATCTAGGTTAGAGATGCACAAGGCACGCACTGAAAGCAAAAGCAGGGAGATGGAAGTGTTTCATATTAGGGGTATCAGAAAGACAGTGGATATATTTCCAAGGAAGGTTACCATGCTAACCTGGCAGTCATCTTTTTTGACAGCCTGGAAGTGAAAAGATGAGCTTTAACTAGGAGCAAGGAACATAAGCCATTAGGACATGAGAAGTGTATGACCTAACTTGTCCATTTATTCTCTTTATCCTATAGGTGTACTTTATTTCCAGTTCCTCCGGGCTAACTACTCCCTTGTTTTTGGCAAAAGGCACAGTTAAAGACAGTTATCAGATCCCTCTTAGTTATCACTTCATCAAACTTTTCAAATTCAACATTCTTCGTAAACTGGATCCTTTTGCCCTTTAATTTATTCTATCTTTAGCTGAGCTCTTTCCAATGTCAGTATCTTTCTGGAATTATTCTTTTTTCCCCCCTCAATAGTCACTCTAACCCAAAAGATTTTCTCTGAACCACTGTAAATGTTTCCAGTACATCTGTAACCAAAAAATCCATCAGACTTCTCTGTAGTCCTCTCTCATATTTACAATTCCAAAGTAACTCTAAAGCCTAAGCTGAACTAAAATCTGCACACAAAAACGCCAATGGATATTCCATATTTTTACCTCTCTACCTCATAGTATCAATGCTGAAGACAATACATTGGCTCCTAATGGTAAGTTATTCAAATTTCATTTGAAATCTGAAAGTTGTCCTTCTATTTTTTCCTTCTCTTATCTCACTCAGCATTCATTACAAGAGCTTTCCTAAAATAGTTGAGATTCCCTGATACAGCTGTGTTCATTTCCACTCCACCCAAAGGCACCGAAGTAAAGTAATTAATGGTGTTAAGGTTCCCATTATGGCCACCTAAATACAGGGGTCCAAAGGCAGGTGGCAGCACATGAGGTGGATGTTCTTGGTCAAGCAAAGTATTTCCAGAGAACAAGGCTGGCTGAAAAAGAAGATCTGCTAAAGACCCTTGTGCTGCTGGATCAGCAACTGGAGAACAACATTCTGGGACATTCAAAAGGTCAGTAGGTCCCTCCACTCAGGAAACTGAATCCTACCCTGCCTGTCTTTTCAGAGATAGAGAAATGCACTATAATGCAGCCCTACATCAAGGAGCTATGGATAAACCCAGAGAAGCCATCATACAGCGAACTCCTACCGAGATCCCTGATCACAGAGATGTCAGCCATCTAAAAACTCTCAGGACTAACCTACTCTCATCTGTCTTGCTGCTTATAGGGATTGTTGACAGCAATTGCTATTTCTTTCTTTAGAGGCACCTTATAAATTAAAGCATGTTACAGAACTGGTTTATTGCACTGACCACTAAACACATTGTGGTGCCACAGAAACCAGGGACCTGAGATGATGGGGCAAGAAGTCTCAACAAACCTCCTCACCATAGAAGTTGGTGTGATGGGGATTCATGATGAGAGTTAAAATGCCAAGCTCAGCTGGAGCTGGTCAGAGTTCTGTGATTTCTTTCAGTGGAATCAGTGTATGACCGTATTTTGGTTTGTTTTTGTTTTGTTTTTCTTTAAATGAGCCAAGAGAACACATTTAAAAAAAACCCAAAAAACAGTGATTCAGCTCAGACGTATAGATAAAAAAGAAGCATAAAAATGGATTTCAAAAAGAACAGATCACACCAGCAGTACAGTTTAGTTTTATTTGCAAAAGTGGGGGCTAAGCAAAAACGCCAAGCAATGAATGTTACCAGTCTTGGTAGAAGAATCTAACCCTTGAAGCCATTGACCATACAGAGTTCCCTAACTGCAGTATTTCTGAAGTTTACTCATGCTAAAAGGGGTCGACAAATCCAATTAAAAGCAAAGGAAAAGTTGACAAACAAATTCCTGTTTATTGCTTCTGTTGTGGCAGTACCCAAGGGTTTCAACTGGGGTCAGGTTCCAGCATCATGCAAACAGCTACAAGCCACTCAGATTAGATGTTCATATAAAATGACAAATTACAGGTACCAGGAAACTTTTTTCTGAAAGTTTTTTTTTTACTAAATAGACCCTGTTGCATCTTCATCCATATCCAAGCACTTGAACCTGACTGCTCTACCTTCCTTTCCTTTCCTCACATAAAAATTCAAGAGACTCCCTCGTACCCCATCCAAAGCCAAACACATATCAGAAAAATATCAGCTTCCAATTTAGCACCACTATCTAAAATGCAACAAGATACTTCATGCCATATTCTTCTATTTAAGGTCATTATTTTTCCTTGCAGTGGAATTGCACAGAAAGATTATCCCAAGAGGGCTCGCGAAATCTCTGCACAGAGTCTGCATCACCAGCACTGAGGTAACCCTGCTGTTCTATCCCTTAATTTGGGAGAATAATTTGGTGTTTCTCACAAGTTTATTTGGGAATAAGAAGCAAGGATAAATCATTAAGGGTCAAGGTTGTTTTTTGTTTTTTTCTTAACTGTTTGCATAAACTACTCTTTTTCTTTTTCTCTATCAATATGCAAGTTTTCATTAAACATGATTGCTCTGTTAAAAAAAATAAAACAAAACAAACAAAAAAACCCTAAGAATTATCCTCACTTAAAATCAGTATGAACTAGTTTTATAAGTCAGGTGGTTTTTGCTCTTTTCCCAGAGAAAAATTTGTAAGAGATCTCTTGGCCTTCTGAAAATATTTAAACCATTTTTTCAGTGCTTTCCCTTGAAACAAGAAGGTGCTTAACTGTAAAGTTGGGAAAATACATCAATTTATAGATTGGTAAATCTAAACAACACTAGATGTCCATCTTTATGAAAAGTATTTCCCTTTTTTCTTCAAACATAATCTCTCTCTCTTGAACTCACATGAGGGCCCTATGTTTTCAAAGACAGTTATAATCTACATGATTCCTTAAGGTTCAACAAGATCCTGAGGATCAGGATTCCTGGGCTCTTTCCCATGCTCTGCCACAAAACACAACTGGCACTTTTCCTACTTTGTCTTGCTATCACAGTTTGTGGAGCTGAGATCTTATTTACAAGACAAAAAAAGTTCATGTGGGGATGTTTACAATGCACTTTGAAATACTCAGGTAAAAAGTGCTATACAAGTGCAAAAATATCATTATTATTCAAGTGGTTATATCCTCTGCACCCAAGCAAAATGAATCAGGCAATTTCTACTTAGCAAGGAATCTTTTAAATAGATTTCCATGTTTATGCCACTAGAATTAGACACCAATGGAGCAGGGGCAAATACAGCATTCCTGAAGTCCCAACGTTTGTTCATCTTCCTGGTTTACATTTTCATATCAAGTTCTAAAAAGAATTAAATACATGGATTTTTTTTTTCCCTTGGACTGACACCCTGGATAATGTAAAATATTTTGTTCATAAAGAAAACATACTTCTCTCCACAAGTCTAAATTATTAAAAACCTGAAACATACTTTTAATAACTTTTGTAGGAAAACGTTGATGGGAAAGATCAATTGTTACTCTTCTTTAAATTAACTGCTACTCTTTCTTACTTCTATGGGCAATGGGTGATTTTTCTTGTTTCTTTCAAGATTACTTCCTTTCTAACTTAGGCATTCTGCCCACTGCAACATGAAGATTCTCAAACTTCCAGTGACAGATGAAGACAACAGACATGCTGATTTTGGAACAATTCAGCCCTGCTTTTCAGGCAGACATTCAGCAAAAAGCTTTCTCCAAATGTTTTAATTTAATCTTGATATCTATACATATACCACCTTTATGAATCCAGAGTATTAAATTGACTGCTTTAGGGCTAAGACAAAAGAAAAAAAAATGGCATTAGTTGACTATCAAAGACTAAAACCTCCTATCCCAAACCCCAGCGAATTCCATCATTCTTCACAAGCTCCAATGCACTATTTGGAATCAGCCAAAGATTAGAAGCTAGAAATATTAGATTTTACATATTTATAGAAATAAATAAAAAAATCCATTCACTGTGGAAATGAGGATGATTTGATCATGTATAAAGCAAGTCTAGAGAAGTCAACACTATTTTAGAGAAACTGAAATAAGAGCCCTCAGAACAAGAAAGGAGAAAATGAAAAGGTTTCCTTTAAAATATCCAGATCACACAAAACAGCTTTTGCTCCATATTGCAATGGACCCTAGGTGGGTAAAAAATTGAAGTAAGAATGCTTTGTATTGTGTAATTTAGGAACTCTGCTGGAAGCCATATAGTAACTAGGTATAAACCAGCCAATACTTAATAAGTTTCAATTTTAATTCTAATTGGGAAGCAAAATATGATACCAGGGTAGCTAATACTGCAACAACTGCCTGAAATTATGTCTGGCTATAAAATACAATTAAACATATTGCCCCACAGAAGTCCCTGTTAAGCTATAAAAAAAATACCCAGGGGGTATAAAATGAAAAAACTTTTCCCCCCCTCAGTTTTGTTTTAAAAACCACTTACAATAAAACCTTCATATAATTTACTGAAAGAGAGATAAATGTGCCTAAGTTTCTGTATTTATACAGTCCCACTCTTTAGAGTGTATTGGGAAACCACATCTTGTGTATAAAACATATCACTCCAATTTCACAGTAATTAAGGATGCCCTTTTTAATACATAACGTACAAATACGGTCAGTTTAAAAGACAAGTCTTTGAATTCTCAATATCTGATTTACACACAATATCACAATGTTTTGTGATGAGAAGAGACACATTTTCTAATACAAATAAAGTGAAAATGGATTTTTTTTTTTTCAATCTGAGTGCAATAAAACACTAATTAGAGAGAAAAGCAGGTTATTTGGCTATATTGGACTCCACTAGATGCAGTAGGTTCAAGAGAATGAAACAAATTTCAGTGGTATAAAATCATCCTCTTTCTCTCTTGATAGTATAATAACCTTTTAAATCATGTTTGACATTTGTAAGCTGAGTGAGCTGGCAACCCTGTAAAATCTATGTGTTAATACATGTAGTAAACCCTTTCTGGAGCAGTAATCTCATTGCTTTGTCTAATGTTTCTCACTTCATGTGGCCTACTTGTCCCCAAGAGACTTATTTGACTCTGCCTTTCCTGAGCCACTGGTTGCTAATGTTCCTTATTATGAGGAAAGTGCCCGAAGGCAAGGGGCTACTCTGCTAGTGGTACAACCACCAGCAACCTTCTGCTGAGACCTTTTTTATCTCTCCTTCCTAAAAAAAAAAAAAAAAAAGAAAAGAAAAAAAAGAAAAAAAAAAAAAAGCCTCATAAAATATGCACATGTGTTATAAAGGCATTGCTTTGTGTCTTGAGAAAAAAAAAAGGAAAGGAAAAGAAAAAACCCCAATATGACAGTGCTCTTTACACTGCTCCAATCGCTAATCTGACAAGCTCCATCTGGTAGGCAGACCTTTTATCTTTTCATCACTCTAAATCTCTGAAGGAAAGTGGACACTCGTGGCATATGTGCATTGTTGGTTCCTGTGCTTAATGAGGTACACAATTTATGGGTCTAACTGGAGAAACGTTATTTAAACTTGGATAAGGAAGGAGTGTGAGGGAATATTTTTTTCCCCTCTTTCAGCAACCGTTCACCTGAACAAATATTGTATCCTAAGGAAGACCAAACTGTATTATAAAACCTCATTTAATTAATACATCTATACTTGAATTATCAAAGGAGCTTTAAGCAGATTTACCTAAATTTTTTATTGGCAGTGACCCAACTACCTTACATAGCTGACCATTTCACACATTTATTAACTGTTCTGTGCCGTGAACTGGGGAAGCCTGTTTTGATTTTAAATTAAGCTTGAGGTCCCATATTGAATGGCTTCTCAGGAAGTTTGTAAAATACACTGCTGTAAAATCTGAGATGCACTCAAGGTGAGATAGTTATATTACTACCAACCTAGGTAGCATTTCAGTTAAATTCAAATGAGGTTTTCTTCATTTGGGGCGAGATTTAAACATATGTTCCTGCTTCGTTGAAATGCATATAATGTGTAATATCTTTCAAATTTATTATTTTAATATCGCAGAAAAAATTCTTTCCATCTACCAACTTCTTTTTTTTTTTTTAATTTACCAATATCAAGATATTGTATGATCTTATGAAAATCAATTTTCCATTGTTATTGCAACTGCATGAACATTTCCCATATGCCACAGTCCTACACTTTACAAATGCTTGAGTGAAAAGCATACCTGAATGCTTTTGACCATCCACACTTATACCCAAAGTATTTAATATATTTTAAGAGTTTAAATGACATTTCTGAAGCTACTCCTTTTTAACTGATATAAAACACAGTACCAAAACACACACTCTGGAAACACCATGCAGCCTAATCTCCAGGAAGTTTAAATTCCTATTGTGATCCAAGCACAGAAAGGAGTTTCAGTTTTTAATAAGTGCAGCTGCTCAGCGCTGAGATCTGGCTCCAGTCTACTGTTATTTGCAAATAGGAATGAGCCCACACCAGTTCTCTAACAGAACTAAGGTGAGTCTTCCTTTCAGTGCTAATAACCTGATAAAGTTTTAACTTCAAGAATATTTTTCACTCAGAATGTGTGACACTCATTGCATGACTATTTTCCTTCCTTGAAAACTTCCTTTATCTGTGTCCTATGATGCCTGTTACATTCGTTGTCACTTTTAGACAATGAATCTCACAAAATTAATATTCCCAATTGCAAAGACAATATTAAGTATTTTCTCCACTACTAAGCAGTAATGCCCTCTTGGAGGAACTGCAGCAGAATCCCAAACCCTGTGCAATCACCAGCTGGATTGTACAGGATTGTTCTCTAAAAATGAAAAATTCATACTGTAGGTCAGTTCCTACAGTCCACCCTGCAGAAAAGTCCTTAATAGCCACCCAAAGGCTCTGATGAGCCCTCTCCTCCCCCAGAGCTCACACACTTCTGGTCTCTGCATCTTACTTCTCCAAAGGCTGTGGAAACCTGCTCTCTCTGCAGTCACAGACCAAAAGAAAAAGGAGGTTTAACTGCTCAGTGAAGACAAAAGGAATTGGCTTCTTGGTACTGTCCTTGTAATTTTTCCCTTCTTAATACTCCTCCCTCCCCTTTTTATTTAATCTTCTCCCTCTTTATAGTCCTTCCTACCCTAAATTTTGCTCTCTACTGCTCTTTCTTCTTTTCCTGCTCTCTCCTTTTCCTCTGCTTATCCTTACCTTGATCTCTCTTGTCTACCTCGAAGTCTCCATTAACACTGTGCTTACTTCTCTCCTTCTCCAGCTGCCTCCTGTGCATAGGATATTCTTGATTGCCTGCACCCATCCATTTCATGGTTTTCACTTATTTTAAAATCTCTTTTCTTGGTTGTCACTGTGTTGTTTTCCCTCAAATACTTAGTAGTTTTCCATTTCTTACATTTTTTTTTTTCCTCTGCAGATAGTTTGTGTAATTCCCAAATTATCTGACTTTGATAATTTCTCATACAAAGCACCTAGTACCAGTTTCCCAGAAAAAAATTAAGAGTTAGATGTTGATGTTAATGTCACTTTCAGATTAGGGAAACAACCAATAGCATGCAGCCATTGCCCAGATTAATTTCTTCCAGAAATTATGAAGAATCTGGAAAGGTTGATCAAAAACATAAAGAACCTGTCTCAAAGTACCTCAAGACTCATGAGAGGATGAGATCAGGTAACACAGCCAGAACAGTCATATGATACAAGGCAAACTTCATCTTTCCCTAGAACTTTTAATACCTTAAGCTCCTACTGGCATTAAATCAAAAGATTTTCATTTTCCCAGAAGAAAGTTGCCAAAGTTTCTGCTGCCCGAGACAGGGGATGCTTTGCCATTGCCCTCTGCCTCCGACCATTAAGTCAATGCTCCAGAAATATCAAGTGCCCCAGCCTTAGCCTGGATTTTGGAACATGTATGAGCTCTCTGCTGAAAACTGTGAGCCTTGGTAGTATCTGCCCCAAGGACTTCCAGGCTTCCACTTTTTTTTCAGCCACAGATGCTGATAACTTCTGATATGCGAGCTAGCTGTGCAGCAGAGATTCCTCAGGAAAGCTCCAGAAGAAAAACTGTTCTGTCAGAATATTCCAAACTAATTCTACTTCCAGTTTAAGAAGAGAAGTGAAAGAGAAGATGGAAAAGCAAAGAAAGTTGTCATCACCTGCATTTTACACTTCCTCTATTATTTTTCCAGGAGAGCAGATGCATTAAAGAATTTCTTCTCCTCCCTAATTACACACACAATAAACTACTTAGGGCTTCATATGCCAAAGATACTGCACTCTGAGTGATCCACAGTCCTTCCCAATAAAGGTGTTTCTAAGGATAACATCCTCATCCTCTGGTTGTTTCTCATACATTATTCATAATACTGTCCTTTTCCAGAGACCTGGCACTTAGCAACTGAATAAAAAGTAAAATAAAGACAGGTAACTTCCACCTTGATGTATTTGTCTCTAATGCAAACATGAGTAATGAAGAAAGGCAGTACATGAGGCAAATAAGATCCTAATATAATGGGTCTTTTGTTCTCTGTCAGAACCATCCATTACCTTTTGCCTTCGCAGGAATTCAAAGGAAAATGTGTTTTCAAGACCTAATATATCCAATTTGATACTGGCCATAAAACTGGCAAACTATCTGTCATGAGCAACAGGCAGTACATAACCCTGCCTGGGAAATGCTTCACACATCTGGGAGCTTCTGCCCCTGGTCATCGGCACAATTGTCCTCCATCTGACTATGCCATGGCTGAGTCACACCACCTGTCCCTTCCTTGGGCTCTGGCCTCAGCAAACATGTGATTCCATCAAACCCTTGGCAGGGAAAAAACCAAAAAATTGTAAAATGTTTCCAAAATACAGTTCTGTCTCATTAAATGTACAAATATATAATACTGGAGAATAAATTATTCAAACTTTGTCCATCTACCTGCTCTATTCATTTCTCTCATTTTCATCCCCCAAGCCTTTAACGTGGTCCTCCTTCCAGACCTTTACAAGCTGTAAAAGTGTTATGTTACCAAGGATTCATTAGAGAAGAACTGCAGCACAGTCTGGCCATAGCTCACTGGGACAGTTTTATGACTCCCAAGGTCCCAATTCCACACTGGAAGTAACAAGTCCCAAAACAGGAAAATCAGTTTCTTTTTGACTTGACAAAGCATTTAGTTCAACAGCACTTTTCTTGTAGTCTGAAGAGGAGAACAGAGAGTCTACTTGCTCAGCTCAACAAGCAACCCTAATTATATATGGAATCACATACATATGGTTCAGTCTGATCATTATAACTTGTCTTTGTAGATTGAAATGCAGCAAATTATTATGGGTGTGAACAAGTTCAAGATTATTCCTTTAGCCCTCCTATGCATGTACTGCTGTTCTTTCCTGGGAGCTCCTGCCAAAGTCCGGTCCTGCTTATCCCAAGTGCAGGAAGAGAGGATCATATCCACTTCAAATGCATTTTGTACACATTTTACTGCAGCTAGCAATTCCTCAGCTGATTATCCACTGAGGCCATCGGGCCTGTGGCTGTCACATGGTCAAACAAGGAAAACAGCACAACAGAATGTTAATTAGTACAGCATAAGCACCGTCATAATGGACTCTAATTGCTTGTCAGTGGCAGTTGCCATAAGGTGCAAGATCTACACCACTTCTTGCACTTGTGGCTGTGACTACAGGTATTGCCAAAGCTAAGCACAGGTCCCAATTAGAGAGTGTTTATTAACAGTTTATCAAGCGAGCATCACATGTATTTGTATGTGTTAGCCTTACTACTTAGTGCTCTTATGTTTCTGAGCAACATTTGCAAAAAAAAAAAAAAATCTTCAGAATTCTCCTGATTTTGTGGCCATTTGAACCATCATCCACAACAGTGAGAAACAATTTCATGCTTGATCAGGTTTTTAGCCACATATTTGATCTCAGTATTATAAGGAAAATATAAGTAGGAAAAACAAACCAAACTTTGTTCTAAGCAATGAAACACAATTGAATTCAACAGATGCTAATGCTTAGTTACAAAACGTAGCCAAACACCAAAACAGTAACAATACTTTTAATCTCATTCTGATAAACCATTGAGATGACAATATCTTTCCTCAAAACTTAACATTCTTGCAAGCAAGCCTTTGAAATAAATGTCAAATGAAAAGATCAGACATTGCTTAAGCAGATTCCATTACATTTATGATATCACCCAGACTCTTCTAAACAGTGCATATAAATTCTGCTGTATAACATCACAGTCTGAGGTGATCTGAGGAGGAAAACGGATTATGATGTGCAAAGGATGAAGACAGACATCAAAGCACTTAGTTACCACATCTGAACTGCAGTCATCTTTTAGTATGACACTCCAAAGTACTGACAGGATAGTGAAATCTGGGCAAGTTGCTATATGAAAGACTAAAAATCCCTTTTTCTCTAGAAGAAAATCACACAGTACACCACCCCCACACCCTGTATTCTGTGCTTTCCAACCTTTCCAATCACATCTGCATCACAAAGGGATTTTGTTGATGTTTAGAATCTCAGATTTCCTGCAACTTCATAGAGATATGCTTTAATTTGTATTATTATTTCAGGTACCAAGAATCATGGGAAAATAAAAGTACTATCCTATGTAGAGATGGTTATGTCACCAAATTCTTTGCAGCTCAGGTATTTAAAAAACTCACACCACCTTAAAACTGACTTTGATCTACACTGAATAATACTAATGAAACCCAGCCAAATGCAGATGACAAATTTTACACACTATAAAAACAACCAAATACTCAGTGATAACATCTCTATCATTTTTCACATAAAGAAAGAGCAAAAGCAGTAATAGCTCAACAAAGCTATTTCACCTTCATAGCCTTAAGAAAAAGGAGGAAAAACAGTAAGGGAGGTTGTCGCTTCTAGAAGACAATGGCAAATATTTCCCATTAAAGTAGAAATGCAATATTTTACTACAGTTGCCATTCCATCTACTGTCCTAGAAGGATGAGTAGTCTATGCTGGAAAAAAGGAATCACACCTGAGGCAACAGTTAGGTCAGAGATTGACACAGGCAGAGTAGGGTTAAACACCAGGTGCAAACACTTTGTTGGAAATCTACAGTTTTACAGTCCCAGCAGGCTCTCCAGGACGAGGATTGCTCTGGACAGTGATGTCCTACAAACAGTTCTGTACTTCATGAAATAAATGGTTTTCTGTCTTTTTATTTGTAGATGCTTCATTTTCTTTTCCAGTAAGGGTGCAAATCCTTGCTTAGCAAATGTTAACCAAATGAAATTGACTTGCCTTATTTTTGGTTTTCAAGGTCTCTAAGCTACTATGGCTTTATTCCTTATTTCATTTCCCCCTCTCACCACCCAAACAGAGCTATAAAATGTAAAACAATGAAAAACCCCAAACAAAGAAAAAAAGGACATTTCCTCTGACATTTCCTACACTGCTTTTTATATACACTGTCAGTATTTAGCATACCATTTATTCTGCTTTGGTATTCCTATTCTTTGGTATTGCAAGATAAAAAAAAAAAACACAAAAAACCCCAGCATTGTTCAAATACTTATCACAGAAGACTTCAGTAAATATTTAGTCTATTATGCTTAGTGTTCCACGTACAGAGGTCAACTGAAACCACTTGGAAGAACACACTGAAATCACACATTTAAAACTTTGGAGAACTCAAATCTGACACAACACGGCTGTATTTCCATTTTCCTCATCTTTGAATCATTGTCTTTCATTTTTCTCTTTCTTCCTAAAGCAAGTGACTCAGTCTGTAGACTAAATTGCCCTGTTATCTGCAGACACATCAATCCTTTTACATCTAAATGTTCTTTCCCAAAGTGGAGAGCTAGATGAGACTACCACTACCTGATTGCAAAAAAAAAAAAAAAAAAAAAAAAGGAAGACTGATTGATGTTCCTAAAGCATCTCGCACTAAATATTAATAAAGATTTAAATTTAAGTGCTGGGTCTTTTACGTCCCTTCGCTGCTGTTTTTTCTTCCCTTGATACCCATTTTCAGAAGTTCCAAGCATCTACCCAGAAAATATTATACTATATATTATAAACTTTTATTAGGTTTTCCTTAATTTCCTTTTCAACTTTTTGTTAGTTCTACTAGATTTTGGTAATTTTTACTGTTTTTCACATTCAGACATTTGAAGAAATATGCTTACATCTGCTTTGTTTTATCTGAAGTTAAGATATTCAATTACTCTCCCTTTAAAAGTAAAGATAACTTGGTGAAGCAATCAACATCTAATGAAGATTCAGAATAAGAATTTTTTTTTTTTTTTAATTGAGAATATGCATCTCAGATTTTCTCTCAAAAGAGCTCATCTAGCAGGCAGTACAAGTTGATACCAAAAAAGATTTAAAAATTAGCAGAATTTTGCTGTTTATAATGCTTTTAGGAAATGAAGATGATGAAAGTGAAATTTACACTGTGAGTAGGTCCAAAAGTAACTTCACAGCAATTTTCTGATAGAATCCACGTTTAGCCATGGAAAGAAGTTTTGATGAGGCAATCTATTCCAGAAGAAACAAAACACATAGCAATGTCAGCACTCAAAAGAGGGTGAACATTTTACTATTCTTCCTTTGCTTTGTCCCTGACACCTGAGCAATAACATCTCCCCACCATATAGAAAGAGTAACACTTTTACTATTGGAATGTCTGGACTTAGGATGTGGACCATAACTCTGCAGTACATTTACTTTGGTTCAAGAGTTGTTTCCTGGGTCCTGTGATGAGTAAGAATTTACTAATCATAAAGCCACTTACTGAGGCAGAGATTTGCATCCTTTCTGTTGAACAGAGAATACAAATGAAGGTTCTTGTAAAACTGTCAGAGTACATTATTATATTATATTATCTATGCTCATACTGTATCCTCAGTTTACTCAAGAGAACTAATTCTGCACCTCTGTGAGCTCCAGACCCAGGTAGCCAAATTAAAAAACCACTGACCTGCCCTCAGTTATTAGAAATGCATTACACACAAGAGATATAAATCTTATGACACTAAGATTGTTTCAAATCTATTCCATATGAAACACACCATCTCTGAACCCCACTCCCAAAGACAAAGATATGCTTTTGAAAGTATGCGGGATACAAGAAAAAAAAGAGCAGTGACATTTTTGTAAGTTGTGTGCTTTGATTGTCAATGACTTAGAAAGCAGTTTATTTTTAAAACAAACATTCTCAAAATCTTTGATGGCATATTCATCAATCCATCTGCTTCACTGTAAATTCTGAAGTGCAGGTGGCTTGTAACGTCATGCTACAGCAATTAATGAACTTCTTGAATCTCTCTTGCTCTTTCACACCCTTTGAATGGTTAAAAAGGGTTATCATCTTTAATTTTCCAACCAAAAAGTATTCACAGATATTTTCATATATTTTCATACTTTTTTCAATAAATACATGCATTAAGTGTTTTAATACAAAGCTGCTGCGGGCAATCCAACTACATCTTAAAATGGTCAGGATGACAGTTCAAAAAATAAAAAAATAAAATGTGGATACTGCTTTAGCCCAGAAATAAAAACCGAATAAACAAATAAGTAAAAAACCATTACCTTAACCACGTAACAGATAAACTACAAAACTTGGCAAATTCCCAAAAGAACCTTTATGTTTCACACTGTTCTATAAAAAGCTACTGGATATGTGGTTGACTCCTCCCTCAGCTGCAATTAGACCTGCCTAACTCTTTCCTGAAGGCTTTATGCAACTAATAAAGATTCTCCAGTAGCTCAAATGACAGATACTTCTTCAAGAGCAAGTTCTGAGCTCTGACACCATGATGTTCCTAGAAGATAGCATCCCAAAAACTGTGAAACCTTTGTGGCTGTGCATATATTGAGTAATTCTATACATTCATCCTGATATTTAATGGACCAGTAGGTTTGGGGTTTTTAAATATATGCTGGAGCATCTTATCACAATCATAACTCAATTATAACTAAAAGGAGAGGCCAAGCATAACTGAATGGTTTTAGAAGCTTCTGAATGCCTGCATTTGTGCTCTGTGCAGATTTAAGACAAGTCAGTGAGTAGTCCACAGTAAAACCATTGTCTTTGATTTGGTGGTGGGGAGGGGAAGGATGAAAATAATAGTATCCCTGCATTTCTCCCACTGTAAATTCCACAGTAACTCCTCTTTAAAAATAACTGGAAATCCCTGGGGGGCCTGGAGCAAAGCACCAAATGGGAACATGCTCTTTTAGCGTGACAGTTGTGAAATCCAAATTCTAGACAGAGGGACTTTAAGTGTCTAAATTACAAAGAATAAACCTGCTGTTCATGTTTGCCTCATAGTGTCAGTACATTTTAAATTTTGAAATTTTCTTTCACTGCTTCAGTCTTCTGGTTCTAGCAGTTTCCTTAACCTCTACTGTTTTTTCAGCTATGACTGGATACAGAAGAGGGCCTCTGTGCACAAAAATGCAACGTGCAAACCCATCCTTAACCCAAATCAGAAAAACATAAATGATTAATACAGAGCATTGAAATAAGCAAAAGTACTCCCAAATGGGGGTCAGAGTTTTCAAGGCAATACTTTCACACTGATACTGAACCACAAGCAGAATTTAGCTAAATTTATAGGCACTCAAGGAAGTTTTAGGCAGCTGAATTGAGTATATACTCTTTAAATTCTACAGTCCTTTCCCACAACACAACATTTACCTTTTAGCAGACACAAAACCTACAGCCAAATAGCAAAAAAGTGCCAAAGACAGTGAAATTATGCAGTTTGAAAAACTGTATTTTTATCTAAAGAAAATTTAATTTGCAAAACAGAATCATAGTATTAATTGCTTGCATAATCATAACAATTTCTTTCTCATGCTTGTGGAATCTGATTTACAATTTTGTCAAGAATATGTGAGTTATTGGATTAAGAACAAGTTAAGTAATTTAATCATTTGATTTACAGGAAATGTGGGCATACATGCTATAGTTCAACCAGAGAGCAGAGCCACATGCTATTCATTGCTATGCACATTTATAATACATGGTATTATATATTTTATATTATAAGAATATATATATATATATTATAAGAACATGATGTATTAAATATTGGATCTACAGTGTTTGTGCATATTAATTACCTGGTTTATAAACTTACACTTAATCATGCATATCCTGTTTCAACTCCAGCTTTTTTTTGCAGGCTAGATGATAATGAAGAAAAATTTGAAGGAAAAGCACAGAAAACAAGACCCAGTGAGCCACCAGTGTGATAATCTGTCACAGGTAGAGTGAGGGGGAAAAAAAGAAAGAAAACAAGCCCAGAAAAGAAGCACTGTACAGATACAATCATTTCAGATGGCTCATAACACTGCTAACAATAAACTGCAATTTTCTTTTCACAGGCAATGAATCTTTTGATGCTCTTTATTTGACTTATCCAACTCTTTTTTCCCCAAATATTTCTTGTCTTCTTCATGCAGGGGATTACAAATTACCTTTTAAAAGAAGAATTATTTTTCTCGTAACAAAAGAAGATACTGGGTGTTTTGTAACCACAAAAATGAAATGCTTAAGTATGTTTAGTACATACCAATTAGTTGGATGTGCTGCTTCCTGATTTAGCATTGTCTCCTTTCTCAACCCAGTATTATTATGTATTAAACTTCTTATTTTATTCTGTGGTTTGCTTTACAGTTGAGGAATAAAGTCCTACTCTACTGAAACAGTGTTTTTCTTTTTCATTGCCTTTTTCTTCAGCTGTTCTTGAGGCTACTCTCACAAAAAATCCCAACCCCTGTGATTTCAGACAGGCTTAGAATGATAGAGCAAGTTTTGAAATCAGGAGCAGTGCAGCCTCTGTGGAGTACAGGGCTGATTGCTGCTACTGCAAGAAATTATGTCATAACACATCTGGACACCAAAACTGCTCCTGTTAACCCATCATACAACTCAGCAGACACAAATTCTGGATATTTCCATCAGAGTCCACAACACAATCAGTGTTTCTCTGAAGTGTTTTGGTAGTTCTCCAAGCAGTCCCAAAAGATTTAACTTCATTCTTATCAGCCTATAATGGTTCTGTGCATGGGTTTCTTTTTTTCATATTTTTTTTTGAATTGCAGAGCTTTATTGTATGTTTTAGCTTTTTTAACTCTTCACATTTTTCTTTACTGAGAAATTACATATTCTATGACACACCATGAGAAGCAAGTATGCACAAGAATGGCTCTACCAAACAAATAAACATGGAATCATAGTATTGTCAAGGTTGGAAGGAACTTTAAAAATCATAATTCCAATCCCCTGCCATGGTCAAGGACCCTTCCCACTAGACCAGGTTGCTCAGAGCCCCCTCCAGCCTGGCCTTGAGCACTGCCATGGATGGAGTATCCACAGCTTCTCTGGGCAACCTGTTCCAGTGCCTCACCACCTGGAAAAGTGATCCAATCAATTCTCTTTAATTTGGCCAGCAGTGATGGGGTCTTTCTTTTTTTAAAACAAATTAAATTAGAGCATTTATTGTAAAATTTTAGAACAGTGTTTTCTCTAAATGTTAAAACTCTAAACAGGAAGAGGCAGTAAACTTCCATTTCTTCAAAATCAAGATGGAAATGCCCTACCTTATAAGTTCATTCACATACAAATAAGATCTATGGTTTGATCTATACTCCACAAACAATAAAACATGAGGATAGACTTTACCAGACCTGCACAGAACAGGCAATTTTTTTGTATCAACAAGAAGGTGGAGTAAAAAACCAACCAAACAAGATAATTTCTCTTAGAGAACAAAATACTTGAAAAGATGCCAAAAGTGGATGAAAATTTAATTTTACCTTTTTTTCCATTCATTTTTAATTCTATTTTGGTACAACCTAAATTCTTTGCACTGCACAAGGCGTTTACTCTGAAGAACTCTCATTTTAATAGCAGATTACACCTGATCAATTATATTAGAGATGTAGAAACATCTTGAGTTTTTATGCATCAAGCTATAGACTTCCTATGGCAGTGACAGTCCCCCTCAAACTGAACACAGCAACTTTATTTCATTTGTTTCTCTACCTACCACTAACTGATCAACTTCTTAAAGGGAAGAAAGCAAGAATCTCAATCATAAATCACTACAAAAGTTTCTAATAGTTACAGAAAGACACGATCTTTGATTTTTACACATTTCTTCACTAACTAAAGACTGGCAGTCTGCATACATCCCCCTAAAAAAATCCCAATAAACCCCAAAAAAGGTGTGTTTCTTCCCAGAAGACCAAAAAGAACATGCTCTGTCACAAACACACAAACACACTCAGGAGCAACAGAAGGTAGTTATTGAAGTCTATTTGATTTTCTTCCCCAAATACTTCTCTTTATATCCAGGACCAGACTGGCACTAGGTCTTTCCCACTAACAATTCATCTTCCCAGATGCCCTGAAACAAACACAGTGCCTGATTCAGCCTCAGCACTCCTGTGATCCTTGTATTGCCATGGCTTCCTACCAGGAGCTGTCCAACCTCCTAGATTTGTCAAGCTCCAAATCACTTGACAGCAATAAAACGCATTTTTTTCAGACTTGCATATGTCTTTATGTCTGAAAATGGAATTAGTGGAGTGCTATTAGATAGTTTTTGACTCTTGGTGGCTGTTGACAAAAATTAAAGCTTCACTAGTCGGCTTTCCACTGAAACTTTGCTACTTATCCAGGTAAGATGACTTGCCAGTTATTCCTTAGTATATTCAGGGATGTTAAAAATATACTTTTATTCTGTGGACCTGACAACATATTGTCAAACACAAAATTAAATCAGTCGAATTAAAAAGGTGAACAAGAGAATCATGTAGTCTTAATAAATTTACATTATCCATAGAATGACTGGATAGCTCAAATTCAGCAGTTTACACAGTTTTCCCCAGCTCAGCATACAAATGTTTTTATCTCTTCGTTATAAAGACCTTCTAATATGCATATGGTGAAGTCTGGGAAAATCCACACAGATGATCTCAAAGAAACTACTATCTCTAAAATATTTTACTGGCAAAAATTAAAAAAAAAAAATAAAAAATCAGGGGGAAAAAATAAAATGTAACTTCTCAAAGAATCCTAAGGCACACATTTATTCAATACAAAATTGCACTTTTGCCATCTTCACTGCAAGAGCTATTATCACACTGGTACTCATGAAACAGAAGAAGAGACAATTTATTTGGAAAGAGGTAAAAGATTTTAAAGTTATATGCACTGTAAAACTGACTCACATTAAGGCATAATGTGATTCCCATTAAAAATTTGCCATTTACCAAGTGTTATGACATAATTGATATTCATGATACCATGATACTTCTCCTTTCTTAGGATAGCAGATGATATATTTGATGTAATTGGGTGGTTTTGTTACTGAAGAGCAATCACTGTTCACTGCTTTATTTAGAATAAGGAACTACTGGCAATTTCCAGAGAAGAAATGACAAATTGGGTGCAAAGCTTTAGGAACCTGTTATTAAAGACCACATTCAGCAAGAGAATGTTGCAATTTGGAAAGAGAGTCATAAAGGAATATGCAGAATTACAATGCCACAATAGGTGTGTTATTTGATTTTAAATTCACGTGACTGACGAAAAATTCAAAATCAATGCTCCTCTTAGATACAGATGCCCTCCTGCTTTCCCTAATGCTACTTTTCTCTTTCAGTCCTTTCCAGGAAGCCAGCTTTAATTTAGCTCCTTTGATCCAGACATGCAATGGGATCTCCACAAGCCTCCTGAATGGACTGATGCTGTGATAGTTAGTGAATCAATTGCCGTTTTCTGATTCTGCTTTCTCAGCTGAACCACCATCCAGAGTGGCTGCTTTTTCCTCCATCAAGCTGTTTTAGCTTTCTTCCGAGCTGCTAAAGTGTAAGTCATTTCCCCCAGTTCAGTACAATTTCAGACATGGCCCCACTGCTTCCTCTGCTCACTAAAGATTAATTAGATGGCTGAGTTACAAGAACGACGGCCTTCCAGGAATGAACCACTTATATAATTTACACTTTTGGTTAATTGGGAAGTATAAAGTTTTAAATGTTAAGTGGCAGTCAGGTGCTTGCAACACCAATAGCACAGAGAAACTTGAGTATAACATTGAGGGAGCACCTCTCGAACCACAAATTAAATATGAGACTAAGCTGCTCAGTTTGGAGGTGCAATTTGGCAGGGATTGCTTTCTGTTGAGTACTCTTTGCAAGGTAACTTTTGGGATTTTGTTGACGAAGGCAAATTTTTTGCTTTCACCAGTAATACTGTGGTTAGTAAAACCCTTTGTATTGCATTAGTATCAGTAAAAAAAAAAATCATTGTCCATATCATTCTAAATGCAAAAAATCATTTTTGGTGGTTTTTTTGCAGCACCACAAAAACAAGACAAGATTCCCTTTCCAGATCCCATTCAGGAATAAATGTCTTCAGCTGAAATGAAAGCTTTACTTCTAGGGCTACACTAGTATGGTAATTACAAAATTCTGTTTTAACTTCACAATTGCCATATAAAATCCAGACATGGATAAAAGAGCGATTCTATGCAAGATGATAGTCAGCTCATTGTGAAGGTAAATTAAATCAAAAATACCCACAGAGAAGTTTATTCTTCTGAGATTTCCAACTTAAAACAAAATGGTTATGGATATGTGCTTAGGTAAGCAAACAGACTTGAAAACTGACGACTGAGTAGCTTGAAACTTTTTTGTTTAGTAAATTAAAAAGGATTATTTTAAGTATAGCAAGGAAATTGTCAACAATGAAACGACTTATCTGAATCGCATTACTGTACACAAACTGCACAGCCATTCTTAATGCAGGGATTTAGAAATCTTTAATCTTTCAGTAAACACGGCCTATCAACTGCTTACACAGAGGAGGCAGAGGGCAGAGATTCCATACTCTTCATTCTTATATGAGGCCTTTTTCCCCAGCTGAAAACTGGCAGGTGAATCTCTCTGCACCTCAATTTACCTTTATGGGAAAGGGAATTTATAACAACCCTGGATATGCACCCCTTTGTTCATTCCAAGAGAGAGAACACAAACTCGGTATCATTTCAGCACCTTACAGCAGAACTTTCTTAGCTTCCTCAAGGTCACTTAAAGCAAAATATCCAGAATGGCCTCATCTTGTATCAGCCAAGTCATAAGGCAAACAAGAACACCGGCAAGGGAATGTTCTGTTTCATTTTATTGTGAGGTTGTATGCTGCCTCTAGCTATGACTTTCAAATCATTTTACAGGTCATTCTTTTGAGGTCCTGAAAAGACAGCACTATAAAAATAATTGCAGAACCACAACTGAAACCTTCATGTCTTTTCCCAAAGCACAGATCATCTGGATACCAACCCAACAGAAACACTAAGCGGTTTTCCTACTTTTCCTTTCATCAATTCTACACATTAGCAAAGACAATGCCTCTTGTTCTTTGTTATCCTAACACTTTAATCCTCTGAAGAAAAAATCATAATATTCTGGAGGACAAAAAAAATCTACCTCTTATCAACAGTTGTTCTTCCTTTCCTCCCCCATCCTCAGAAGTTATTTAAAAGTATTTCTATTATAGCCTAATGTGAAAAGGCAGAACAGTTTGTAGAATTGGAAGGTTTTCACTTGGAATAAAACCATAGTTACCTACTCCTTCTCCTATATCAGTGCTATTATTAATCAAAAAAAAATGCTAAAAATAAAATGCTCCCTTCCTTAAGCTATCTGCAGGGGAAAGTATGAGTTCATTAAATGAGGGGGGGGGGAAAAATAAAAAAGGAACTAAAGCCCAGAACTACATACTTAGAAAGGTCATAGAAAATAATACTGTAGTATTGCATTACATCAGCTAATAAAGGCATTCAGAAGGCAAAACAGGTGTCCCCCAAACCTGGGTAGAAGATTGCATGAATATATTCATTCTATGAAGAATCAATGAGAAAACTGTACTGGGAAAGAAATGGAGAAAACCTCATTTTTGCTCTGATATTATCCTATATTCCTGAGCTTCCACTGCTTGATATAGAAACCACACACATCCATGAAACAGCTTTTGATATATAGATAATGAATTCCCTACTCTGCTTCCCTATTGTGTTGGTTTCCACTATTTATTAAAGTCATCAGCTTTCCACGGGAACACTAAAATCAGAACAATAAAAAATAGGAAGATAATGGGTGGATTTCTGGGATGAACATACTGTTTAAGAATAGCCTAAATCAAGCAGTGATTTAATCACAGAGTGTTCCTTTGTTTGCTTTACACAACTCTACTGTTCCCTTAATTCTTCAGCTGCTTCTTATAAATACTCTTCAGGGTAATGCCTGACACATTAATTTCTGTCTAGGGATAAGGCTCTGTTTTGAAACGGGCACACAAACAAATACACATAGGACTCTTCTTTTATATTTTACCCAAGAAAAATATACTGGGAAGTGACTTAATCATGAAGGAAAACAAACTTCTCATACTTACACTGTCACAAGCACCACAGCATTGATGAGGACAGCAGTAGGTGGTTATGTGCTATTGGTATTTTAACCAAAAAAAGAGTTGTAGCACAAGTTAAAGCATATACAGCAACAAATAACAACTTTGCAGAACCTGCTCAGTCCCCCAGAGTTTCCTCTATTCCACTGAGACAGCTCTGGCTGTTAAAAATAAAATTGAAGTTTAAAATCCCTGCACTAATCAGCAAAAAGGGGACTCTGAAATCAGAGAAAAAGATGATGACGGGTCTCAGTCATATTCTTCTTGAAATAAATGACAAGGAAGATCACACTGTGTGTATTGAATTAAAATAAAGCTTAAATACAAAAGTATTAACACAACCCTAGTGCCCTAGCAGTGGCCATATTAGTGTCACCCCATTAAGTGCACTTAATAGCTCATGAGTCAGCAAATACAGCACAGGTGATGGCCCTGGTAATTTAACCATAAATGTGAAGATGCCTTTCCAGGAAGAAACCATGGAGTATCATTATTGGAGTTAGAATAACCCCAAATGATCCTTCCCATCTCTCAGTAAAGGAAGCAAATACTTGGTTTTTCCTAGCTTACTTTACCAACACAGAAGTCTTATTTTCATTATGTGTATCTCAAGTGTACTGAATTGCATACTAAATTTCATGGAGGGAGAGAAAATACAATACAATAAAGTGCTTCATGTTATAATGGTAAAATACTCTGATTTATTTGGTATTACTTAGCTATTCTGCCTGTATCATAAACAAAGATTATGGTACAATAAATTAATCTTGAAGGAAGTAGCTGAAATTTACTATTAGTGTCTTTAGAGCCTTCGGCCACAATGAAAATGCATCTGAAATACATAGAGACCTAAGCTGTCCTTTTTTGTTATTTATGTGTGTCAACTTTCTCTTCAACACCAATTCAATTACTGTGTCTTCAAGATAAAAGCTTACCATGAATAAACTATAATGGGAGATGAAGAACAACAAAAATAAATCATAGTTTTGCAAGACTGAGATCTTTTTACTATTCTTGGTTCACCAGTTTTACTAAAAGACCTCGTTTCACACAGTAGATTTCTACTCTGACTGAAAAAATCCCTTGAAACAAAAGGGTCTGGTGCAGCTTTTGATTTTATGATCTGTCTTCTACATCTCCAAAATCTGTTCACAGAGTTCCTTTCCCCTAAAACTCATAAAATTTGATGATAGCTACATTAGCTTTTAGACAGTATGATTTAGGCATTGATGATGGCATCAATGAAATTACTCTAAATCCAAAACCACATAACTGAAAATTCCCTTATCTGACTAGTGGATTATTTTTTTCCCCAATCATTCAGCTGATCTGATTGTAAAAGTGGTTTAAGCTACAGGATAGAACAGCTTGACATATTCTCCTTTACTGTCCAAAGACAAATAAACCCCATCAAAACATAAAGCTCTTAAGCAAAGCTTTATTATATCAAGCAACAACAAACTTTTACTTCTATCAGACTGTGTTTCAGGATACTCCTAGCAAAAGACCTAGACTGCTATGTCAGAATTAAGTGGGGATTTTCTTGTTCATTTGTATATCTGCTTAGGAGATGAGAAGTAGATAGCAAACTTCACCAGTCAAGGTAATAAAACCATTTCACATTAAAAACTGAGGCATTCCTAAGAACAGCAAATTGCTCAGGATTAGACAGTATACTGGGGCATAAGTAGGAAAAGAATTCATAATTTCCAGTGCCTACTTTGATGAAAAATATATTTTTTTTAATTTTTGTCCTCCTCAGATCAGTACAAGTAGCACAATTCCAGACTGTGGTGCACATGGCTGGTGTGTATCAATGTAAATGCTGCATACAACACCCACGCTGGAAAAGCTGTGCAGCTGAAAACTGCACCACCTTGAACTGGAATTTGCTTCATCTTTTTTTGTTTTCTTAATTTACATTCACCTGGGAAGAGTATGCACTAAACATATATAGTCAAAATAAAGCTTCTAAAAATACCAAAAAAAAAACCAAAAACCCACCCAAAAAAACATTAATTTCCAACCTGTATTTCTAACGCCCAGCCCAGAAAAAAAGCAGAAAACTGAGCAGTTGCCAGAACTGTGGTTGACAGAAAAGATAATCTGTTACTGCCTCTCAAACCCCAAACTCATCAAGGACAGTGCATTTCAGTGCATGCAGCACGGCAGTGATAATATCCAAGCTGACACCTGGAACTCACGAGGGTAATGGCTTTCAGCAAGCAGTGTGCCTGCTCACTAACACAATTTCTTCCAGGCAGCTTTCTACAGCTTCTTTTACGATCAGTGGGAACAAATGTCTTTCTCTAACTTCTAATATTTCACATCAGCCAGTTCCCGACTTTTGTTGACACTCACATTTTTCAGAAATACTACTGTAATATGATAGACAATCCATCTGCATGATACCAGAACACTTTCCTACAGTTTTGCCAGTTTGTTTTAGCTGTAAAACATTAAATCATTTCTTTATATTGTCCTGCTTCTCTCTTTTGAATGGAGTCTGCCTGATTTGAGTGGGGACACTCAGAAAACCAAGCCCACTCAATCTGAACATAAGTGGCCACTACAGAAACAGAACTGGGTGCAATATATAATCACACCTGGGATAATGGAGTTGAAAAGCAGATGAAATTCTGACCAAAGCTCAATAAAATGCACATTAAATTATAGACCAGCCCAACTCATTCAGAACACATACTAAAACCCATATACAGCCCTTACATGGGGACTAATGCATGCAGGAGATTTTGAAACTGAGATTTTCAACTGCTTCTGGTATTCCAGGCAGTGGTGAAGACCTCTGCCCTTGTAAATCCCACTGCCATCAATGTTTTCAATATCATCACTTTAATTGTGCAATAATAACCTCAGGAGGGAATGCTTATCATTGGCTTCTGGTTACATGGAATACTTCAAGCCTGAAGACTTGTAATAAAATGATGGTGCAGAGGCTACAGCACAAAAATAGGATCCATATGAATAAAACTGGCAAGCCTACGGGCCTCAATGCATGTGACTGAAAACAACAATGTGCGTGATTAATGCGCATGATTTGTGCTGAAATAACCCCGTTCTCTGACTACATCATATCACAAACTGCTAAGGAAGCACTTCTAAGAGAGGAAGTTATGAATTTGTTCATTTGCATCAGCTTGCCATGAGCTCACTTTTTTTCATACCATAATAACTAGCTCAGATTCACTGAAGACTTCAAAATTGCTCTATTTTTTTCATTTTCTCTCTCCAAATAATATCCACGAAACAAGAGCATCATCTACACAAAAACTTCACTCTACAGAGCAATGAATACCTAAATGAATGAGTTTTTATACATTTTCTAAGTACAAAAGTATACAATAATTGAGCACTGTCACACTTCTTGTTCACACAAAACCCCATTATTAGTAAGTTTTGCCAGAATAAACTTGGGAGAATCATTAACATTTTCTTGCATTAAACTACTATACAAAGCTACACCACAGTAAAAGAAATGTTTAAAAACAATGTAAAATGCCTCAGTTCTCTCTAGAAAAGTCACAACCTTGTAGCCAAAGCTAAACTTTTGCCCAGCTAAACCACCACCTCACATGGCTTTGTGGAGAAAGATGAATAGTCATTATCTACTGAGAATGGTTTTCTTCCTCATATTTTTTGAATTTAATGAAAAATTTCAGCCTTTCCAATCTCAAGTCAGTCTTTTAAAGCTGAATCCTTGTAGCTACATTACCAGGTGTTTGGGGTTAATATTTAAAAGAGCTGCATCAGTACTAGTCTCACACAGACTTTACCGCTGTTTCTTGCTTTGTGTAGCTTGTTCAGCTTCTCATATAGAAATAGTTTTAATGGCAATAAGTGACTGTCTCACAGGGCTGCTTTGCTGTACAGCAGCTGACAATTCATACTGCAGCCATCAATGCAGAACCCCATGCCAGCCCAGCTGAAGAGCAACTTGCAGCAGTGAACACTTTAAGGAGGGTATATGAAATTAATTGCAGCTGTGATTTTACTGCACATGAAGACATTAGTGAATACATACAGGAGTTTCTATGAGAGAACCTGTTGATCCATTTTATGAGATTATGGAAAGATTGTCGACTTGGATAACTGTCTGCCAAATCTCTATGCAACTGAAGACATGCCTAGGTCATGAAGAACTTGCTATTAACTCTGTTAGAATACATGAATAGTAGCAGACAAGATAAGACATTAGGTACATGAGGTACTTTATTGTGTCTCACTTGTGGTATTTGAGAAATACAACAGCAATCTGTACAACCCATGTGTGCATTCAGGGCACAGCTCTCAATAACCTCACACACCTATTGAAGTTAGAGAATGCTCCAAGTGAACTTGGTTTATGCAGACAATGACAAGCCTGCAGGTGGTCCTGTTTTGTGACGTCCTGGTCCTTGATAACTAGGCTAGTTCATGTATTATTTACTTCAATGGGTGTGAAAAATGCAATGCAAAATGATGGGCTCTTTTGTATGTAAAGGGTTAAGTTATGGCCTTCGTGAGCCATTAGTTGGAGATTTATTGGGGGAGTTAGGAAGTCTGTAGTTCAATATGTGGTGACTGAACAAGGACCATAGGTGCAGAGACAGAGAGAGGAAAAGAACTCAGTCAAATGATGCCTCTGGGGCTTTGCAACATATGGCCCATCAGTCAAGGGTCAAGCCCCCTCACAAATTGCATGCACTTTACATAGCCATCTGCATCAATAAATTACTAGTCTGCTGAAGCACAAGCACTAATGCATGAGCTGAAGGGACCACCCCACTTACAAAGAAACTTCTTTATTATTATTATCATTATCATTACTGTTCACTTCATCCATGTACACTGGCCTAGCCCTTCCCACAACGGGATTTTGTTGCAGACAGATGTACAAACACGATGTACTAACAAAAATACCTCAGCTTGTTCTGCCTGCCTTATTCCTTCCCAAGCATATACAATCTCCTACCAGTATGAGACAAAGCAAGTCATAAGGTGAAAATATGTGTTTCAGAAGTGGGCTTTAACAGCCTTATTTTTCTGTGAGTGGATTTATACAAATGCCCAATCCTATACTGTCAGCTAATGATGTTGAAACTGCAGTCAGCAAAAGGATCTCATCAACTCTAACTTTCACACTTCCACTCACATCACAGCCCGAGTTTGGATATGTTAACTTATCCAAAGAACGGAATGACAACACTTACATCAACAGACACTTAGGTGTCATCAGCTGTACAAAAGAATTTGTTTGAATCACCAAATTTATCCCATTTCCTCAGCTACCTACAGGTCAAAGGTAAGTGAGAGTAACTATCTAACAGGCATTTTGTACCTCATTCCTAAACCACACTATGTTTAAAATCGACATTGTGCTTCCTCGGGTTTACTAATTCTTTTCAGTTTTCATTAATCTTAGTGGATCAAAATTTAACATGTTGTTGCATTGTTATATTTTCAGATGACTTTATTTCCTATCAGTACAAAGAGAGATGGATTTCATCACTGAACAGAGAGGTATTAACTTTTACATCTTTTATCTGACCACATTAGATAAGCTTTTAATAACCACTGTTTGGTCAACTATATGTTAATTTGTATTTTCAGACAGATTCTCACAAGCAGTTTTCTACAGGACAAAACATTTTCCATGATACCTGGTATTAATCACCACACTGTACCAAGAAGAATGCTAAAGACTGCATGAACCTAGAAAAAATATCTATGGGCAGTTTGAGACTCTATTAAACCAACACCAAGAATAAGCAAAATACCTAATTTTCCTACAGGATGTTCTTTAATTAAAAAGAAAATTAATTCAACCATTAACCAACTAAAGCAGAAAAACAAATAATTTACAACATAACTACTCAAAAGCCACACTTTCAAAAGTTGTCTGTTGCAAGCATTTTTATCTGTTCTTTCTTTGCTACATTCTGTCTTGCATACAGACGACAATGAAAAGGTAAATGAACTCTCCTCATGCAGTAGTTTTCACCATTCTTTAATTTAAAGACATCTAACTTTTCCCTGTGAAATGGGCATGCAGAATCTCCTTAGCAAATACACAATTACTGACAACAGATCTAACTTTCTAAAATAGTCATGTGAACACTGGGTTAGACACTTTTACTATTCCATACACAGTCTTCAAAAAACAAGCAATATCATTTTAATGATCATTTTAACTGCAGATAGTGCCCAACATAAAAAAAATGGAAGGCATTTATTTACCCTCCCCTAGCTAAAGCAGACGATATGAGTGTGTGAATTGAAACAGGCAGTATTTCTAAATAGAAATGAACTTCATCTCCACCAGCGAGGTGACAATGAGGAGCCAGAAGATAGACCTTTTCATCTTTTCTTGCCTTCAATTCTCAGACAAAAGGCTTGGGTTTTTTTTTTTTTTTTTTTTTTTTTTTTTTTTTTTTTTTTTTTTTAGTGAGAGACTCAGAAAGCTGAAAAACTTGCTAATGTCCTTTGAGGTGCAACCATAAACCCATACATAACCTGGGCCAATGACTTCAAATAAGAGAGAAGTGAGGTGATGAGTGAGTATCTGAAGCATCCGGGCATGTAAGTATCTTTTTGTTAGAATTATGGGTGTAAATTCTAATTTCTGAATGTCCTTGTCTGTAGATAGAGACATATGCATGCGCATTCACAGAAAATGCTTTCTGCATGATATTATATCCTCCACAGCGTCTTCCCTTTAAGTCCTGAACACGGGTTCTCTGGAAGGCTGAAGCAGTCATGAAAAGGTCACCTGTTAGTTGTCATTCCTACTTATGCAAGACTTGTTTCCATGGCAGAGCTGCTCTGTGCATTACAAAAGTTAGTCAATGTACCTGTAAAAGGTGTTCAATGACATATATCGTTTCCAGCTAAAGACACACTGTACAAAATTGAAGCAGTGAAAACAACCACACAGGGCAGCCTCAAGGCATTAATATTTCAGTAGGGCTGAGATGAATCCAGTCAGACAAATAGTATTTTACTGAACACCAGTAAACTCTTTGCAAATCTTATTCATCTAGAAGATGAAGCCTGAAATGTGTTCTTTGGCATCAGAACAACATAAAGGAGCTGCTACACTTTATAGGGTTTCCTACAGATGAGGTAATAAGTACTTTTACTTATTACAGGTTTTTTGTGTGTGTGGTTGCCAAGTTCCAAAAAGAAGCACTTCGAGGTTTCTACTCAAGCTATGTTGCTGTAGAAACTAAAAGAAGTCTGATGATCCAGTTCCCTTTACTCATTATTTGAGAAAACAGACAGGTTTGATATAGTGTACTTCTTTCTTAAGTCAAGGATCCTTTTGAAAAAGGAACATCTTCAGACTGTTTCAAAGATTTTTAAAAAACTTTTGAAATCTGAAATGCAAAGGTTTCAGGAAAAATCTCAGTCATTAGATTTAGGTGCCTTTTTATACACCAGACTTTCCAGTTCTTTGCACAGGAAATGATAAAATAATTCCAACTTAGAGAAAGGAGACAGTAAAAGAAGCCTGTCCACAGTAGCTTCCTAAAACATGACCCAGACAGACTTTGTCTAAGGATGGGAGAGTAACACAGCTTACAGCCTTTGCCCTCTCTTCCGAGCATGAAGATAACTTCAGATATTTTAATTGTGGTCTCAGTCTGTCAATAGGAGTTGAATCCAATTATTGGCTCAGCTCACATTTCAAAAAATAGGTTCAGAAGTTTTTAACTAAAGTATTTCCTCGTGCTTTACTGTGGTTCATACAGGATTACCAGTTTCTTCCTTAGTCTAGCCTGTTTTCACATCCTCTTAGGTAATGAGTAAGCCCTGGGTAGAGAAGACGATCTTGAACGCTGTGCTGAAGTACCACAACCAGCACTGCATGGGAAGGAACAGAACGGAAATAAACAGAGAAAGGGGGAAAAAAAATCAAACAAACAAACCAACCACCAAAAGGTGATTGAGACAATAAAAATAAATTAATCATCCAGAAAGCATAAAGCATGTTGCTGGGCTCTTTTGTAATTGTTTTCTTCCACGTGGCAGGAGAGGGCTGTCTGGGTCCAGCTCCCAGCTGCCCACATCCCAACCCCACCAGTCCAGCTGCCGCTAATTGGCACCCCCGGCACCACCTGTGGATCGAACGGCTTGCTGAGCTGGCAGAATGAAGTGACCTCCTCCTCACCCCGAGGAAGTGTCCTGCAGGTCAGGCTGGGGAGAGCCGTGCTCAGCTGCTCCCTGTCCTCACAAAGCACAGCCTCCTTTGTCCCCCTCTCTGCGAGAGGTGCATTTGGCCTTCCTGGCGCTGAGGCTCGGGGCAGGGTCCAAGCAGGACCCAGGCTCTACTCTCAGCCAGCTTTGGCATTTTTTTATAGGGTAGCATAAAGTTTCCAAAAAGGCCTGGCTTTGCACAGCTCACCGACACATAACTTTGTATTAACTCATGTTACACAGGCAGCTTTCCAGTGCTCTAAAAGAGATCTCTCCTCTGAGACAAGTCCTCAATCGCTCTTAATTGTCAAACTGGTCCAACCTTCACAATTATGTATTTTCTTGACAGACTACACTTGCACTATAACACTGAATTTTCGGACATCTTACAATTCCATGTCATAGAACCCCGTTTAATTTTGAAGCAATTTATGTACATTACAACTACATCCCCCAAAATAGTAGAGGAAAAAATAGAAAGCAATTAAAACTACAGAAAATCCTACTATACCTTTGTTGTTTGTTCTTTGTTTCTTGGCGCCTTTTTTTTTTTTTTTTTTTTTTAAGAACCTTATCAATGAAAAACTGAGGAGTATTTCTTTTTATTAGATTAGAAGAAAGTTCTTATACACTACTTAACTTTTCATTAACAATCCAGTTTACCTTTATTCTTCTGACCTAAGACTTGGTGCTAAGTCCAGTTTACCTTTATTCTTCTGACCTAAGACTTGGTGCTAAGGAAACACTGCCACCTGCTCTGGGAAAAGCTTCAGAGATACGATCAAATCATAAAGAGATAAAATAAGACAATTATGTGAAGTGCTTTGAGACAAGAAGATAGTAACTTTATTTCTGACCTATAAATGATCTTCAGAGCAAAAAATCTACAGCAGACTGCATTTATGTAATATTTAACATACCCAGTGGCCTTCCCAAATTTCAAGACCAACTGTTCTGTTTCTTTCAAATGAAGCATAAATGGAGTTAAAACACTCTCACTTAGAAGTGATTCAATGCAAACAGCATCAAGGATGACAAGGGACTGTCTTAAATGGTTTGGCCCAGCAAACATCCCAGGTGCTGCTCCCCTGTCCACCAAAGCCAGAAGTAAAGATAGTGAAGACACAAAGAAGAAGAAAATGTCTGAAGACCCAGATGGCACAGCTGGAAAAACGTGTTCCTGACAGCTGCACCTGGATTTTGCAGCCACCAGCTGTTATACCACATGTGGCCCTAAGTGCTGGCTCTGGAAGGTCAGAGGCAGAGGTCAAACAAGAGTCATTTTGGCACTCAAAAGACTGATGCCAAAGCTAAGCATGGAATATCAGATTTCCATTAAGAGAGTGCTGTCCAATTTATTAACATTAGATACATACATTCAACTACTTGCTTTCAACCCCAGGATTCTATTTTTGCAAAGCAAGGCTCTTCATTTCTAAGAGNCTTTACAGAGGCTTCCCTGTAAAGAACAACAACATTTGCCCCAATGTGCTGCAAACCTGAAAAATCAGAGCCTTGAGAGGTAGACAAATAAATGAACAGGAAATAGCTGAAAATGAACAACAATAACAAAAAGTCTCAGGTTTGTTTAGGGTTTACACTAATATTTGAATTACAGTTCCTGTTGTGACAGTCATCTAATATTTTACTAAATTATTTACATATTGACTCCTATTCAGGCCCCACAGACCTTTATGTGGGAAAACAAGCAAGGAACAAAAAAGCAAGCAAAAAAAAAAAAAAAAAAAAAACAAAAAACCAAACACCCACAACCAAAGATTTCCACAAGCCTCCAGCCATGGGTTAATTTGCTCTTAGAAGAGAAAGCACCCGTCTCTGAAGGTTGAGCAGCACAACCATCTGCTCAGGTTGGGAGTGAGCTGGCTGAGCTCAGCAGCAGGCAGCCACATGCTTATTTAACTGCCTGCACCACCAGCAGGAGGGCCAGCTCACCACCGAGGGGCAGAGGTGACAGGAGGACCAACACCTGGACAGGGCAGTCAGCTGGAAAAATCGCCACTTGAGAAGGGCAGGGAATCAAAGGGTTAGAAACCAAATATCTCCGAAGGAGCACAACGCACCTGAGCAAGCCCCTTCTGCCTTCCACCATCTCCCAGCTATCCAGTGCTTTCCTGTGGCTGGTTTCACTTCAGGGAGCAAGGGAGCCAGAGAGGAAGAGGAGATCAGATGGCAGCCAGAGGTGCATCAAGTGGGTGCTTATCAGGGTCCCCAATCAGAAAAGAGGCTGGAAGGCCTGGCCCAGGTGAGCCTGAAGGAAGGCTCAGCAGGCAGGTACGCAGGAAAGTGATACATGCACAGGGCACTTGCCTGCTGTGAAAATGCTCCCAAAACAGTGCTTTCTCAAATGGTCAAAAAATTACTTCTTTTATGCCTCCCATTAAGAGAGTATTGCTTTTCTCCCCCTCTCACTAGCATTTGACTCCCAAGCCAGGTGTAGGCTATTCTCAGTTCTTCACCAAATGATTTGCTGAGACAAATACACTTGTAAGTATTCAAGTTACTAAACCAGACAATAAAGAAGTATTGCTGTGTAACAGAAGGATAGAGAAACACTGCAGAATATCAGAGAATTAACACACTTCCCTCCTCCAGAAGGTCGGGAAATCTGTCTGAAAACTCCTTATAAATCTTCTGTAAAAATGCTGATAAGAATTTTATAGTCTGTTTCTAAATAATAAACCTCTCCAATCACTATAAAACACAAGAGATTACTTTTTAAAAAATAGTCTTAATATTTTAACATAGAATGTTTGTAATCTAAAATCATCTGACTTGATGAAATGGCTAATCAAATCATCTCCAGAGACATTAAAGGGTAACTCACCTAGTTTGCATTAAGCTGTTCTTAAGTATTTTGATGATCAGCAGCATAATGCTATGCAATCTGCCTGATCTGTTTTCTCAAGGCAGTTGTTCCTTCAGCTGCTCTGCTTAGATATCATGTCCCCAATCATCTGAGGTGATATCCTCATATGCCATGATAGAGTAAATGTGGCCTTAGTAGGCTTCCTGCTGCACCTGCCATGCTCTGTGTATGGTACTTTAGCTATAGGCTGAGGGGATCATCATCTCTTCTAATTAGGTACATAGAGATGGCACTAACCCCTTACCACGTGCTGCAACAAATTTAGGAGAGCTTGTGCTCAGCCTTGATTCAAAGCAAATAGGCACTGCAAAATAATCTAGGTTAACAGAGATGAGTATTGATGAACGCTGAGCCACAACACCTCTTACTGTTTTTTAGTCTCTCCTCTTTTACCAAGATTGTCAGTGGAAGCACCACACCTGCCAGGGGGCATTGCAGGGGCTTGAAAAGCTATGGTAAAATTACTTGTTCCTCCCAGGTCACCTGAAAGTCATTCTGAAGTGGAGAAGGACACATGCAGACCTGACATGCCTAAGAACAGGAAAAGTTGCTGGATAAAATGCCAAATACAATTGAGGGATTCTGCTTCTTAAGGAATATGAGTTAATTTCTTAGGAAAAAAAAAATTCCCTAGTGTTTAACCAAGATGAAAGAACGTTACAATAAATATTGAAAGAAAGACTTTGGTGAATAGAAACATTTTTTTTTCTCCCATTGATTCAAGAGGTTGATGGAGTATTTTATTAGATCTTCTCCTGGAAGGTGGGTGGGCTTTTTAAAATGTTTGCCTAAGCTGCAGCATTTCCACTGTTACTGTATCCTACTCACTTTTCCAGTGACCATTTAGGGAACGGCACCATCTGACTTCACAAAGGCTGCTGAGCCTGCTGCCATCCAGCCACTGAGGTGCATTTGCTTATTACTTTGAAGAGCTAGTAATCATCACACAGACATAGATCTTCAGAGATTTAAGCTAAGTGAGTCAGTGTGTTAATTATATGCTGAGGGAGTGCACACAAGAAATGGAAAGTAGTAGTTTATTGCTTTCCCAAGTTTCCCAGGTAATTAGAGCAGCTTCTGGAGATACATGGCACTGTACCAAAATCTATCATCACAATGGTCTTCACTGTAAAATGCACAGAATTAATTTTTTAATGAAAATCCTCTACTGAGTGTCAGAGCCAAATTCACCTGATAAATGTCACTGAGCAACGTCATTACTGGCTCATCAACACAGGGTGTTTAAAGCAGATGGTAGAGCAGTGCATCTTCAGCACTACAGCCTGTTAATATCAGCCACCTCCCATAAAAAAATTAAAATTGTCCCCCTGTCAGTCAAACATGACAGTACTTTGGATTTCTCCCTCATGATATTCTTTAGCCTTGAGGCAGATATGACAGGCGCCTTATTAAATTCCAAAAATAAAATGTAGCACAAGAAGGCAGTGCATTCCAATGAGACAGCAGACTTGTTAAAATGCAACATGCATAAAACTTACTTCATTTTATTTCAGCTATCATCAGTTTCATCTTTTAAAAAACCCAAATAGCAACTTTAGAAACGTGGTGTTTGTTGTATATAAATTAAAACAACATGTCATGCCTTATACTTCAAAGTCGTTAAAAGCCTTTACAGGCGTTGCACAGATATTTTGGTTATTTTTATGAAAATAAAAGCTGAGATTCCTATCCACTGTTCTATGTTCAGTGCTTGTGTTGCATCATTATTGACCCCAGTCTGTACAGAGGGCATGGAAGCTGACTATGCTGTTATACAGGAGCATCATTAAACCAGGAAAACTTTTGCACAACCACGAGGACTGGCCTATATGTATCATGTTCTCCAGCTCGTTAGAACACCAAAGCAAAGCTAATCTAATTTAAAAATCTTTTAAGATGAATGGGAGACAGTTGAGAAAGCACAGCTTCCCATGCTAAAATTCAGACCTGTAAATCACATAGGTTCGTTTAAAATTCCCTAATGTAAGGTGGAATCCTGAGTGTTGTGAAGTCACTCAGATTTGGCCTCCAAGGCCAACTATACACATATATTTCTTCAAAAACACATGAGACCACAAAAATTTCTCCTACCCTCTTTGGTACAAGGTAACTGCCTGCATGCTCACAGTAAACACATAAGCAGTAGGACAATTCCACCAGAAATTTGGCATGTTTTCAAGTAGTCCAAGTCATGCATCTGTTGAAATTTTGAAGGCCTCAGGATGAGGCTGATTTTGTTTCCTTCCCAGGGCTTATTAAAGGTTATTGCATTCTCTGCAAGTCTCCAAAGAAAGCTCAGTCATGCCTAACTAAACCTCCTACACAGATGTTTTCTGTGTCTCAATATTCCACATCCTTCAAACACACAAAAACACATGATACTCATGCCAAAGTCACATCTTGCTTCCTCTTTTCAAAACTGTGAACAAGTGGATGACTGCAATGAACACAGCCTCTGTTCTAGTCGTGCCACACTTGATTTTTAAAGTCAAGTGAGTTTTAGATGGTCATGAACTTACTGACAAGAGACTCTCTATTCATTCCCAGGCTTTCATATGCATTGTACAAACAGCTTCTTCATGTCTGTGACACACTATACCCCCACTTTTCTGCTGCCTCGCCTCCTAGACATAAACTTCTATGGCTTTGCAAAATACATGCCAAAAATCTTCTTTCACTTTTGAAATAAAACGAGACTGATTTAAAACAAATGCTTTCATTTTGACAACACATTTGCACAAACAAACTGTGTAAATGTTGATGTGGCAATAACTGAGCAAGACAACTGAGTGCTGCACTTCTCAGGAGCTGCCCCCAAAATGTCAGCAACTGCAACTCTTGCCAACACGCTCTGAAAACTAAACAGGAATGGGTCCATCCTTTTCAACACAAATCTTTTATGTCTGCTCTCCATGTACAGTAGTTGGGTTTCAAATGCTGGCTGTACCCTCAGCTGAATCCTATTTTAGGAAATGTAACCAAAGTGTTGCATGATGCATAGAATGACATTTTCTACTGCCAAAAGCATGCTCTAGAAGCAAAACAGAGCAGGAGGAGGGGGAAAGGGAATCTATTCCCACAAGGCCTAAATGTTGTTATCTCTAACTGCCAAACACATGACACCTCACTGCCACTTCAAAGCATTTCTTGTATGATGCTACTTCTATTTTTTCCTGAAGCAAAATGCCACTTCTTCCAAATTCTACTTAACCTGTGTGTTTAACACCTTGAAAGGCTGTGCCAATAGCAAACCACAAGGCAGTATGTTCTCCATCACTTTTATGTGTGTGTGTACATATATACATATAAATATATAATCTCACAGAATTGCAGAAAAATTTGTGTTGTAAGGCCTCGTGGAGGTGACCTGGTGAGACTCTCTTCCCAAAGCAGTGATAACTTCAAAGTAGGAGTAATTTTGCTCACAATATTTTCCAGATGGATTTTGACTAACCTGGGAATGGTGATTCCAACACCCCGCTGGGCATCAGTGTCCACGCTACAAATCACACTTCTCACCATGAAGGATTTTTTCCCTTATCTAGCTGAAACATTCCTTGCTGCAACCTATGGCCACTGCCTCCAGCCCTGTTTCTGCATACCTCAAAGGAGAGTGGGACTGCATTATGTTTAGAATATTAAGTAAATATTCCAAACAAAACATTCTAAACAAAACAGCTCTACAAATTACTTACCAGTATATCACAGGGCTTTGTAAAATATGTTTACCATAAGATCTCCTTGTAATAATGGAAGGAAACCTAGTGGTATGTGAAGGCTTTAGAGGAATGCCTCTCTACTTAAAAACAGAGTTCCAACCTGCATTCAGATCAGAGCAAATAACTAAATGTGCAGCCTCTTCCCAACACTACTTTGACATTGTTGTTAATATTAATACTGGGGCTAAAGAAGCCTTGGATAGAAATTAGACATTACATTTTTTCATATGCAAATGTGAATGACACTACAGTTGTGTGATGTGTTTTAGGGCTTGCTCAATGGATCATGTTGAAGGATCATCTGCAAAGGAATTTGGGGGGAATCTGACTGATCTAAAATACTCGTTTTGTTGGTATCTAGTACTGTAAGCTGAAAAATCACCTACAGTTGCTTTGCAACTGTAGAAAGTCTTCAAGTATCAAGGCAACAAAGACTTGCCATTTGGGAACCATAATAATACAGCTTTCCTCCAGAAAATCATTCATATTCCTTTGTACTCCACAAACCTTTTGAGCTGTCTGCTAACAAGCCTTCTGCAATTCTGTTCTGCCTTCGTAACACTTTGGTTTCCAGTAACATTAAAGATTTTTGTTTGTTTCTCAGCATTAAAGTACTGGGTTTTAATTAGCTGTCACATCAGCATTGTCTTCGCATACTTTTATGTACCCACATCACACTACCAATGATTTTTTTCAAACATACGTAAAAATAAGTAGGATGGATTTCCCTAATGGGAAAAAAAGAAAGGCACAACTCTCACATAAACTGTCACCAAAATAATCATTTGACGTTTACCATCTTCAGGAGAAAAGGACAAAAGCTAAAATCATTAAGTCTCCCGTAAGAGTACAAGCAAAATAACATTTTAGATGTAAAGGTATGTTGTTATTGAGGGAGTGACATAGCACTGAGATGCTGTAACTTCAGTGTGAAACCAGCAGTACCAACAGCTGTTAGAGCCCTGACCGTACTCAAAATTACAATTACCACTGTCCTGAAGAGACAGGTATGTGAGCTGAGAGATCAGCTTGGGAAGAGCTTCTCAGATCCCTTTTCTCATCAGTAGGTTACAGTATTTTAAAATAACACATGAGCTTCAGGTGACATCTGTCTGCTGCTTGATCTTTCTAAAATATACAGAAAATCCTCCAGTAGAACTTGATGTCTACATCTGTGTTGATGGAACCAGCTTGTTTGCACCCATGCTCACACTCACCAGGTAGAGGAGACAGAAATGCCCATTTCATAAAGACAGGCACAGAGAAGGGGATTTATGCCAAATTCATGTCAAAGATAAGAACTGAAATTAGACCTCTTGAAAATACTCCAGTACCTTAACCTCAAGATCCTTATTCTCTTCTCTAAATGGATTCTCAAGATATTAAACCTCCCAGCAACTAACTGGATTACCACATCAACAATCAATCACATTCATAAAGTATTAAATGTATTTGGAAACCTGATGGCTAACTTCAATCTAGACAGAGAAGATCAAGTTAAAATTCTTACCATATTGTGTGGAGCACTGTATTTGGGTTTTTGTAGGGAGAAATTGGAAAATTGCATTTGATTTCTTGTTTTGACATGTCACTTGGCATATTAATAAAACAGAAACATTATGCTGTTTAAAGTCATGATCTCATTTTCCCCAAATTTATCTTGATGTATGTTTTGAGAAGAAAATAGGCTATTCTTGTTCACTCACTAATTTTGATATTTTTTTTTTCCCTTACTTGAATGGAATTTACTACAATAATCCACCAGATCTAAACCACTACTCAGACAACCTTATCATACCCATTTCTTATTCTAATTTGTACTCTCAAATGTCACCATGGGTTAATATTGTTGTTCAGTTTTATAACTCACAAGGGTTACATGCAATTAACTACAAGCTTGCTCAAGATGAGGGCACTGATATTTCAACTGCACATCACAGGCAAATATGAATACGTAATGAGAAATTAAGCAGAAGGGCATATTGGGAAGCCACCAGCATTTGGAAAACCAGCCATTTGAATAGAACAACCTGATATTTGATAGCTGCTCAGTAAAAGTTCAGCAGCTGGTAAAACCAACTTCAGTGCCCACAGAGTTTCTAGGAATGAAGGTGAGGGCTGCTCTGGCCAGAAAAACTGCTGTAGAAGACTGGGAGCACCGCTGAGAGCATTCCTTCCAACCCTCTGCTGCCATCTGCCCAGGTTGCTGGGCCCCTGAGAAAGGTTGTACCCTTACAGCCAAGTCTCTTGGACCTTGGACACGTTTCCACTGAATGTGTCACTCTGTATAAACTGACTGGTGCTAATCACCAGCTACTGAAGACATTAAAATTGTTAAAAGTTGTATGAAACAGCAGCAGCCATACTAAACTTATTACAAATACTATCTTTCAAGAGCAGGATTTAAGTACCTAAGCAGCTGGCACTGGCAATACTAAGCTTTAGCATACCATGAAACACTTTTCATTCTCACACGACAAAGCGAAGATTCCACCTTCAAGAGCAACTGCTGAGGGTGTTTCTGAATCAATTTAACTTCTTCTTGTTGTTGTTCAAGATGTGTCATGGAAAACACAGAGAAAACACACAATGCCTAAGAAGTTGAAATCTCCAAGCAGGGCATTACACCTTGTGCCTGAGCCACAAAAGGTAGGACAGCATGAGTAGATGGACAATGCAGAGGGGACTTTTTCCTGAAATGGTGAAAACACTGCAGGGACACAAGCAGAAGATTCTGTAACATTACTAAAAAGTGTAGCCTATGCTTCCACTGTCCAGGTTTTGCTGGAGAGCACAGAAGTCAGAGAGGCCCTAGGCTGCACTCTGGTCATCCCCAGAGGGCACGAGAAGTGGTCAGCCCTTGTGGTACCTCTATCATCAAGCAAAGTTTTCTCTTGTACTGAAAACAGGAAAGGGAAGAAATCTCCTTGCACCTTTCAGCTACTGTCTCCAGCCCTGGATAAGAACATGCTGTAGCCCTTCCTCTTTTATTTCCAGTAAGGGAAAAGGAAAAGTTTTGAAAGAAAACATATCCTTCCACTAATAAATATTGACTTAATTTTACATGAAATGTACATCCTGATGAACCAGTAAAATGAATACAAAAATCCAGTTTTAACGATGCAGATATGCATAATAAATGAAACAAGCAAACAACCTAACACCTTGAAAATATTCACACCCTCTTAAACGACAATACCACTCATCACACAGTAACTCAGAGGCAGCTGAACTAAACTGCAACCACAGAAGTGCAAAGTGTCCACCTCTGATCACACATTACCTCCTTGTTTCCCAGGAGTGCCTTATATCATATAAAATACTTGCTAAAACCTCATTATGAGCTTTGAAAAAATAATAGCATTATATCAGTATGTACTCATCTAAAGTTACAGGAAAAAAGAAGTTCCTTCATATTTGTTTCATGGAATACAGAAGAGGATATCTTCAGCACTCTTAGTTTCTGCAATTAAACTTAAGCAGTAACACAATTCTTTTAGAACAAAATTGGAAAAAAGTTCTACTTTGTTGCTATTTTTGTCTTCTACTCTAAAACATTCACATACTTATTGAATGGATATAGTGGTACTTTTCAACTACTGAAGCAAAAAAAAAACCCTAAACCCAATGTTATTTTATTCAGTAAGTTACAATAAGGCCTCAAGAAATGTAAGAATCTGTCTACAAAGATACGTAGCCTGTACTTTTAAAATCTCTGAAAAAGACTTGAGCAAGATGAAACACCTAAAAACTGCAACAACTGCTTTTATAGCAATGCTGATATCACACAACTAAACATTTGGAGAGCCTGTTCAAAGCATTCTCAATTTAGAGCACTACAGTTTACAAGGAAGGTGTGCTCAGTGTTCACAAGAACTGAACCTTTACCATATTATGTGCACACTGTCCACTGACTACACATCTTTTGAAATAAATTCATCCCAGGAAAGATGCTTCTTGCCCAAAGCACTCAGGGAGGTCACCATAAAAACAGAGAGAGGAAAAGGAAAAAAGATTGCAAAAATTGTTACTGAAAATACAATATTAAAAAGACACTCATCCTGCCTATGTCACATCATATTCTTCTTGGAAGAAACATGTTCTTAGCTGGGCAAGATAAACTATGTATGTGCATTTTTCATTTCAAGCAAAATTCATAAGAAAAATGAGTCCTATATATTTAGTTTGACTGACTCACATTTTCTATGGCTTTTAGTCATACACAAATACTCATCCTCCAGTGTTTGTTCAAGCAAGAAAGATCTCCCTGCCAGCAAACTGGGTCTTTTTCTTCATTACTACCTGGGATATCAGCCTGCTTTCTACCAGGGCCCTAATTCTCCTTCATTTCATCATGATCAACCCCAAGGGTTCCTGAGATGGCAATGCTGACACAACCCCTGACAGCAGAAGGGGAAGGAGAGGGTCAAGGTTTGATTCCATCTGGCAACATCAGCTGTTGTTTCCCAACGAATTCTGATATGGTGCTCAAATGAAGGATGTGAGCTTTTCAAAGTAAGCATAGACAAAGCAATATTAAATATTTAATTTCCCAAGGCAAAGGGCAAAGTCCCAGAGCTCTAGAAAGCTAATGGATCTCAAGCTAGATAAGATGATTTTAAGTAGTAAATACCTATGCAGTATCTACAGCAAACTCAAAAGTTACAGTAGGGAAAGAGGAAAGATACTTTACTGAGAAATTCTATCCATGCACAGGTATTTGAGATTATACAAAATAAACAGAAATAAAAATTAATCTTACTCCTCCCCTGACACAGCCCTTCTTCTGTCTCTCAAATTGGGGTGGATTAACAGTTAGCACTAAACTTACAGGAGTAATTTCAGCACAATCTGGAGCATTATTAGCCATTGCTATTCATTTCAAACAGGAGCAATGATTTTACAAATACTTCACTATTTTAAGAAAGCCAGTGACATCAGTAGGTTTTATTCAAAAGCCTCCACAGGAACAGTGAAAGGGGAATTTCGGTTTTCTATCAATTTCTTTTGGACTGGTGGCCATTCCTCTGTTTTCTCCTGTTCAACATGTGCACACACACACATCCCAAGATCTTTATTTTCTCCTTTTTCTTATCAAATAAATAGTCATAAAGGCAAATGTTTGGAGGCACTGCCGGCCTAGCAACAACACCATAATTCATTAGGGCTTTGGTTCAACTTGTGATGTGCTTTGCACAGTGCCTAACACCCACCACCATCTTTGCAATTTCAACTCAGATTTGAAGAGTTTTGTCAAGTCACATCTCTGAATGAAACTGGATGCTCAGGGTATTTGTATTCGACCTGACAGCAAATGAGAGTCAGGCTCTGATGCAAGGGGCTGGCAGAAGCTCTCCCATTAGACACAGAGTATAAATTCTAAGAAGAATAAAACAGAGCTCTGTTTGGACACACTTTACATAAACAAAACTGTAAGAGTAAACTGAGTACTTTCAGCCAGTGCTGAATTTTCACCTCATCCCTGCCCTTATTTCTCAGTTTTCCTTAAAAAATCATCTGGATGAAACCTTTTGATTCATAGACATCACCACAGTGTTTAAGGGTAAGACATCTTGCCTTCACTGCCTGGTAGGGACAGCACAGCTGAGAAAGCACCTCACTGTCTCCAGATTAATCACGTGTGATATTCAGAAACTGAAGGCAGATGCTACTTTTATCCAGCTGAGGATTGCTGTAACTATTATTTATCATGTTTTGATATTTATACTTTACCCAATAATTATTTTCCTGTTATGGCAGGTGCTAACTTATCATTTTCCATATGGCCAGAAAGGTGTTAGACCTTCCCTAATTATAGATAAAGCTATATTAATGGCTGCTGAGCAACAGCATCATCTGTGATGCTGAAAAAAAAGCCTATGAAGTCTCCCCTACCACAGCAGCGGGATAAATAGAAACTTAACAATAAACAAGTTTCTGTGCACTAAAATACCCAAATTTCTTTAGAGAGATTTAAAATCCTCATGGTTCCTGGTTCAGAGAGCTGATAGTATTTGCCTATTTCATGGCTCTAAAGCTTATATATCTATCCCAGTAATATCAGACATGCTACTTAAATCTACTGCCCCCTTGTCAAAACTTTCTTCTATGCTACAACATCACAGCTAGAACAGCAGATTTCTGTATTCTTATAACAACAAAGGCAATGCTACAGCTGGCCCATTACAACAATGCCTGGTCAAACTTTGCATCAGAAGAAGAAATACTGAAGCATAAATATTAAGATGACTGCAGACCCTTTGGTATACACACAAAAAGGACACACAGCTGCTGGGGGAGAGGCAGGCTGTCTGCACTTCTGCACATGATTTACAAGGAGACTTTTTCAGGCCTTTTCTACCTCCCTCTCAATTTCTTCCTTGCAGGCTTTGTCCTGTGATCATACTCCTTACTGCCAGAGTCCAGACAGGTATTTCTCCAAATCCCATTAATTCTCCTTAGCAGGCCTGAGAACCCAACATCACCCAAGATGAGGATCCCGCCCACCACCTCCAGAAACCCCGTACACCAGTGACCTGTGTGCTGATCCTGACTGTCCAGCCACTGGAAATGAGGGGAAGGGCTGCATAATGGAAACCACTGGAATTTACAGGCATTTGTTTTAAATCATCCTTGGGCAACAACTGCCTGGTAGACTGGAAACTCATTGCACTGCTAAAAGGATGATCCAGTTTCTTAAAGTATTTGCTTTGCAAGAGAATGGTCAAAATGCAGTGCAAGTAGCCTGCTTTTATACTGGGGCCCACTCCACCAGACACAGTAGCTGTCACTAAGGTCTTCAGCAAATATAAAAAGGAGTTTGGCAATTAGAAAAAAAAAAAAAAAAATTCTCCATTTTCTGCCTTTTCCTCCAGGCTGCTTCTAGCAAATAATATTCAGTTACTCTGTGTGAAATGTGGGCCATGGCATTTGCTAACACCTGACTAAAAACTCTGCATTATTTTGTATTCTGGAAATTGTTCTGGAATTGCCCTCATGTTTTCCTTGCCAAAAGATTTAAAATGTTCTCCATACTGGGATTTAGGAAATCATTATTTCAGCATGTTTACCTGCTACCTGCAAGAGAGATCAGGATTTTCTTCACATCAGCAGTATCTCAGGCAAATAGGATTTGGGTGTTTGGTGTCACAAGAGTGGGGAGTGTTCATGTCTTCTTCCATGGGCCTGGATCAGGGCACCATGGATGGGAGGGCTGAGTATTCAGGCTCCCTTTCACTTTATGAGTGGATGCAGATACAGGAGTAAGAGAGAGAGAGAGCTACAGCTTTTCTCCAAATTGAACCTGTTTTATGTATCACCAGCTGAACAGCAGAGGAGCCAAGTCAGCTCTTCTGACAAAGAGAAACCATCAAGGCAAAAATAATTTCCCCGAAGCCTCCAAAAACCTAATCCCAACTGCCACTGCTAGATTTGGCTTTATCATCTGAACAACCCTTTTGTCATCGCTCACCTCTGACTTTGAATCACTAGACCTAAAGAAACTTCACTGGATCCCACACAACTACATAAAGTGTATGATTTTTTTCTTATTTAGAGCAACTCAAAATGAGTTTTCTTTCCTGAGGATTGAGAATGAACAGGGGTCATAGAAATACTGAATATTTATCATTATTAAGTTTTCTTTAGATGTTACCTTTGAGTTCAAGTTACCAAATTACCAAATTTACAGAGAAAAATCTATTTTCCAAGGCATACTGCAGCCATAATGGCTCTCTTTCTCTTGCGAAACCTTTTCCACGATAGTTTCAAAATGCATGCATTTAAACATATTTTCTATTCAGAATTAAAGTTTTGTTGTTTTTTTTAAAAATTACTCATGCACAATGTAACAAGGTATAGATTTTTGGGCACCTTTGTGTAACAAGGACCCCACACTTAAAGCCCCTGCAGAGAATTGAAGCTCTGAGTCCTGTGAGCACCAGATCCCATTCAAGCTGCAATGCAACTGAGCACAAGTTGCATAATTGCACATGAATAAGATGTTCATGAAACAGATACTGATGCACTCCCTCCTTCCCACCAGTACTCTATCCCAACATCTCTCCAGATGTGTACATTTATTCCACTACAGCAGCAAATATACGTCCAGATTGCACCCATTTAGCTGCAGTGAAAGCAGTTTCCCTGCTGAATATGATGGTTTGCTAGGCATAAAGTGCATTTCAGCATTTGCATACATAATTTCAGCCTATGTACAGTGCTATGGAAAAATCCAGCTGTGTCTTTGGGCGTTCCTAGTTGTTCCATGTCAAAAAACTGCAGGTCCTGGCAGTTCACATCAGGATTTAAATTAGAAAGAGAGTTTTTCATTGCACCAGAACTCCAGCTTCTTTCCATTTTTTTTTTTCACTAGACATGCCCAGTTTGGTCAGCCATAGCCCTGGTCAAGTATGGACCAGACAAATAAAAAGAGATGTGTAAGCCTGCTCTATAATGATCTTGATGCTTTTCTTTCCCCAATAGTTCTTCCTCTTCAGCATATGACCATTTTTCTAACCCAGAAACATATTAATGTGAATTTATATCTGCTATGGAAAATACAGTAGTATTCAAGTATTTAAAAAATCTGTTAAGATTTGCCTTAAGGAGTTTCAGAGAAATGTAAACTGATATAAAATTCATACACCCCAATGTGCACCTTTCAGCTTCATACAGTCCCATGCATCCAATTCTATCTCTAATAACCTTTTAATATCATTTCCTTCTCTGCCTTTGGCAAGCCCTATAGCATTCACCTTTGTCCTCAGAGAAATCTAGGTTAACATTACATTTGTGTAGCAGGTTCTACATTTTTTATTTTATTGGAAAAGCAGTCTAGCATGAAAGAGTGAAGGCACAACCTTAGAATTACCTGAACCAGTGGAGAGAGATACTTCCAATCATCAGGGGAAAATCACTTAATACAGTTCAGTCCTCTTTTGAGACAATCTATTTGCCAGACAAAGCAATTATTTCATTTGGATAGTCCCTGCATTGCACTATGAACCTCGAGGCTGAAGCGAGGTTAAATATTCACATATTTTTCTTGATTATCAGGTACCAAAGTAACCTACAAAATCTGTCATTAATTTATCTTACAAGAAAAAAAAAACACAACACAGATATGTAACAAAGAAAATGCAAATTATTTTTTTAATTTGTCCTGTATGTTAAAAATAAATAAATAAACCCCATCGTGCTAACAAAATGACAGAAAATTAACCTGAAACCCCAATATACTTTTTCACAGTATGAAGCCTTTGGCAGACTGTTATATTCCTCTTTGCATAAATTTGTCCCAACACTATGAAAATATATCAAAAGCCATTTACACCTAGATGCACAGCCAGTGTTTATCTGTATTTAAAATACAAGTACAGCTATAATGGTACCTGCTGACATCTATTTTTCTGAAAAAGCACAATATCTAAAGCCATACATGCTTCTCTTTGGTTTAGAAATAATACACCAGTGAATTTATGCTTCACCTGCTCATTTCAGAGAACCGAAAGGCTAAATTTCTTCAGAGATGAGAAATAAATCAGTCTTCATGCTAGCTCAGCTCTATGTCCCTCACGGGTGTAACAAAAGTGCTTAGGTAATTCTCAGAGGTTTCTGCAAACATCCTACATGTCAACCTGCATTACACACACACTTTCAGAACAACAAATTCAGACAGACTCTAAAAGCTGAAAGAATTGTTCTTGCAGTTCTGGAGACTCTGGTATGAACAAGAGACACTGTAAAACTTTAGAGAGGATGCTCACTACCTGCTTCTCAAGTCACAAAAAATTATCATCCATTGCTTGTGCCTCTTCACCTAATATTTTATGAACATACAAGCTCAGCTCTTGCAGCAGGAGCTGCCCCAGATCAATGCTAACAGAAAGAAAAGTGCTGCTTTAAACTGATCTGCTCCAGATATGAACAGTTTCTTGTTATGAATTTATGCACGAGTGTGCAGGGAGGTGCTCATTCACAGAACCAGCTTAGTACACAATGGAAGCAAATATAGTCTATAAAACAAAAAAAAGGGCTCAACACCAGTCCTAGTACATATACTCCATGAAATAAAATAGGCTACAACTTCTTTAAAACTCTCAAACTCTGCAGATTGCATTGCTTGGTGCGTTTCCCACAGAACCTCTCATTTCCTTTCAGTATACTGAAAACACAGAAGTAAGTACAAACATAAGTGAAACTGAAATGAAAGCTGTAGTTTCAGCTCCTTTTGAATTTTTCCCATAAAAATTAATTAGCTGAAGTTGAAGTAAGTAAATCCCACTAAAGACAGTATTAGTCCCTGCAGAGGAATGCTCTAGAGGTGGAGAACTCCACTGCGTCCCTTGTCTGAGTGCTACCATGGGAGTACCAGGATGCAAGTGCTGCCTGTGAATTTAGGGCACTGATGCATCCAGGTCACTAATGCCAGGGTGAATCCTTGCACGTGGTGCCTGGTGAGAACTGAGACCTTCTGCAGGCCCTGGGGGAGAGGAAGAAGCTGGCTCTCAGATGGATGACGGGGTCTGTGCCAAGCTGCAAGCACGGGCACAGACATCCTTTCCAGCCCATCAAAAATTGGTAGCCTGTTTGATTGCTCCCTGCCTCTGTTCTCTCACAAGGAAAAGAGAGGTTACAGGCTTTGGGGCAGAGGAGGTGGGTAGGGCAGAATTCAGATGTGCCCCTGTACAAATTTAGCAATGGGTATTACATATATTTTTATATGTGTGTATGCATGCACAAATACATACGGACACTACTTTCAGTTCAAAATGAACTTCACTTTTACAGTCCAGTGGTGCTGATTTCTCCCTGTAATTATGAGGTTATAAATACAAGTGTCCACCCAATCTTACCTTTAGCATGGTGAACATCTTGCTGCAATAATGAAACGAGCACAACATAAAGACTTATCTGGATATTACAATTCTAGCTGTATACATTTAGCCTGCAATAAGGGATTGGATTTAAATGTTTATAGCTTTCCAAACACTATTATGCGCTTGCAAATGTTAATTCAGTTTCAATGAAAGAGTCAATTTTTTTAACAATATAGAATGCATTTTAATACACTATTACGCACAATAGGCCGACAGTGAATGGACTCATAATTGATTTAGAAGCATGTTCCACCATCCTGCTACCTCTATCTCTTTAGTAAATCACTTTTTAATCGGGCTAGTCTAAGCTGACCCATACAGAGCTTTATTTAATTTATTATGGAATTTATATATAAGGTTGACTGGTAATGCATGGCTACAGCAGCATTAAACAAATTGTACAGTGAATAACAAAGAGGGAAAAGAGAACAAGAATTCAAATAGCCTAAGCATATTGCCGAGGTTAAGACAGGTTCCAAATGAGCAATGTTATTCAAATGTTTAAAAGAAGAGGAAAGATGAAAAGGGCTCTGACACCATTATGGTTCGTACAAAAAGAAAAAATGGCTGGGTTTGAGTCAATTATTAAAGAAAAGACAAGGGAGAGAAAAATCTCACAAAATGCATTAGTTGGCTCTCATTCCTCCTAATGTAAAGGAGGATAATTATAATAAAACAAGAAATAGAGGCTTAATAATCACTCCAAAGCTATCTTTTTCTGTGTGCCGACAAACTTTACTGAAAATACTAACAAGGACAAGGCACTGAATTAATGCTGCAGTGAGAGTTCTTCTGTTACCCAGTAAGTGTAGGATAAAGCCTAGCAAAGATTCAGAATAGGGCCTATCAATCTACACTAAGCCTTTTAATAAATTATTTGCAGAATGCTTTAACTCTAGATGTCTAAACACGTATGCTTATTTAGAATACACATGCATGCACATGCATTCAGTTGCATAATAACAAATAAATATTTTCCCCATTTTTTAAAAAACTAAGATCTCCAAGGTTTTCCTTGGCAGAGATGAGAAGCACCTGCTTGGGCATCAGTTTGTGCATAACCTTGTAGAGAATGGGGAGAGCTACCACTGCCATTGCTGCCACATCCATGCACACACTTTCCCCTTCCTTGTGGAAACTCACTGTTCACAAGCACAGTTCAGCAAGGAAAAAAAAAAAAAAAAAAATCCCTGATGTATCTGTAATAGTTAAATACAGTTCTCTTTCTACAATTTTTTGCACATACATGTTAAATTTTCAACTCCTGACATAAAAGCAATCTCAATTTTTTTTTTTTTCCCCAGATATTTAAAAACAAAGCATTGAAGACCTTATGAAAATGAATGGACAAAGAATAAGGACAAAGAAAGTCCCTTCTGACAACAAGAGCACCTTCCCCACAAGCTAGATGGCTCAGAAGATCTGTAATAGGATGGGAGCGTTTCCTCAGTGATCACTGGCTTGAAACCACCTCCAGGTCATTATCGAGTTGCCATCAGTCACAACTGGTTTGGTAGTCAACTTGAAATGAGCAGGTCCTCTCGGCCCAAGGTCCACATCATAAATTGGCAACACCGAGAGAGTCTTGGCAGGGAGGTCAAGGATTGAATGGGCACAGAGACTCATCTCTAAAGGTGATCTGTCTAGGTCAGGGTTCAGACATATTTGTGAGAGAAGCATGCCTTTCCATTGTCTCCTGCTGTACAACTGCAGAAAAATACAGGAATTCATCTCCAAGTGCTGTCACAACCCAGCACCTTTCACAAGGATTAAGTGTCCATTAAAAAATACATTCATCTGCAGCAGGACAAGGCTGTACCTTTTAAATCACACCTATCGTTACAGCAATACTTTACATGCTAAAGTTAAGACCAAGCAAAAAACAACAGAACAACTATAGTCGATTTTATTTCAGCCTTAGAAAACCAAATTGCAAAGCTTATACACAGTTCTGAGTTTTACATATTCTGCAAGCGGTTTTCCTCCCTTAACTGTGGCAGAGAAATCCATAAACATATCAAGACTAGTCAAGGACAGTTCTGCTAACTCAAAATACTCACAGTGACTGATTCAGAAGACTCTTTAGAAACCACTTTCCAATTTAGCTTGTCCACAAGGAAAAAAAAAAAAAAAAAAAAAGATCAGATCATCAGATCAAAGGACATGATTAATTTTATTTGACACAGACCATAATTTCCTCTAAAAGGGGTATGTTTACATGGCAGGTAAACTGCCATGGCTAGACTACAAACCCAAAGCCTATTTTCCTTGAAATACCAATTGTGTGCAATGCCACCCCAAGAAGTTTCTGTTCCACGGAACTCCAGAAGCAATTCAATCACTAAACTTCTTGATCTGTCTGACAGAGGAGCAGCCACTTGCCACATGCTTGCAGACCCTCTTGGCTGGGAAGAAAGTATGAAGGCTGAAGTGCTGCTCTGATTATCACTGTTAAAATGATCTCTAGGGTAACCCTAAACTTGTTTCTTTCAAGACCAAAAGCCAAATTAAAACTACGGAGATTTCAGGCTCCTGCAGCCCTTCAGTCTGAAGATCAGGAAGAGGACAGGTACATTCATGGTATGTTTTACACAAGCTGCAGAGTAAGGCTTGTAGCTTGCCAAGTTACCTCATTACATTCCTTTATCCCAAAGACCAAGATTGTGTTTTAAAAGATGAATGTCATATCCTAGGGCTAAATGAATATAATGTATGAATAAATGAAGCTACCTATTACAAATATTACATCCTCTATAATCTTCACATTTCTAGAGATTTGAATGTATAAGAAGTGCAACACAGCCACTGTAGCTGCCAAGTGTAACTTCTGCAGTCCTCTATGCAATACAAAAGAGAAGGTCAGTAATATATTACACTTAATGCTATTTTGACAGGGTGGATTACCTAAACAACAGTTCATGCGTATTTAAACAGAAATAACAGAGTTGTCAGGGATCTGAAGCTTTAAGTACCCGAAACACCAGATGTCTGCAGTGCAATAGACCTTCATATTCAGAAAAGAAAATAAATTGGGACTCAACTGTCTTATCGCTGAGATCAGTGTCAATTCTGCAATGGATTAATCTTTGATCATTGTATGCTTGAGTTCTGCAAAACCCAGCTAAATAAAGAAAGACATTAAAAAAATTAAACAATAGGAACACTAGTGGCAATAGCAAAATAATGCTGATGAACTATATTACAGAATTAGATTAACTCATCCATATAAGTTTTTCTATTACAAAACAAACAAGCAAACAAAAAAATCAACAACTTCTCCAAACCACTTGAACAAAGGCTGAGCAACATACAATTGGTGTGCAGGAGGAAAGCCTGAGACTGAGGATTTCAGCAGAAGAGACAAAATACAGACATTAACTATATAATCCTAGTCACATGAATCCCACCAGACCTAATCCAGGATCCTGTGTAATCCCCTCATCCTCACTGTCACAGAGAATTTTAGAAGAGAGAAGCAGATCCAGGTGGGCCCTCCCACTTTCCCCAGCTCACAGTAACTCAATGTTTCTATACTTCTGCTTTACTACTGCTGTGGCAACAACTTGAAGGCATCTATGAAGGATCAAGATCCTCCATGCAAGAGACTACACACATAGATGAAATACAAAGCTCACTCTCACTCCAACTTTACATTTACTCAGCTGTGACATCTCTGAAGAGTGTAACCCCTTAATACTATCCCTGGTAGCAAAATTCTGATGAAAGACATGCCATTCAGGAGCCAGAGATGGCAAAAGATCCAACAACCCTGAGTGAAGAATCCTTGGACAAACACATCTTTCATTTCTGGTATAGCAGTTCAGCATTTCCTACCAGGGTGGCAATAGATATATAAACAGATAAAACCCACAGAATGTGAATGAAACTCCCCAAAGCAGAGCTTGAAAAAAGATTTGTCCTTGCACCCTTTTTTCAAGCCAGAAGCATAGGTAGGCTGCTGTTCTGAATGTGACTCAAGACATTTATTAATCAAAATATACTAAGAACTTCCTCATTGCCGAATTGCAGAGTTATTTATACTTCAACAGGATTATGCCCCTTAGCCATTTAGAATAAAAATGCTGCTGTTTAAACAAGTATTCTCATTATAGATGTAATAAAACTCTGAAGCACTATTGAAAGTTATGCAATCATTTGTCTCTTAGGAAAGATGAATGGCAAAGTTGGGTGCCCAGGACTTAAAATTCATTAATGTCTTAATAGTGAAACAGATATTAATCTCTCTTCATTAGCTCACCAAAATGAACCAAGGCAAGTTAGAAAATGTTCTGAGACATTCGATTTCAAATGAATATGCCTCAAGTATTGCTCTTCCAAAAAGCCATTATAAACAACACAGAGAGGGGAAAATAATTTGAAAAATTACTTTGACATTGTCCTTTAATCATGCATTGTGTTCAGAAAAATTATTCTAATGCATCTCTTACATGACTAAATGGTTGCAGTATATAAATAGCATGCTCTCCAGAATACCATGCAGAATAGCTGATGATATAATGCGTTACACAGGAACTGAATTGTATTTAAAAGAACATGATGATGGAGGGAGATGCTTTTAAAACATAATATAGGTAAAGAAAAACAAAAATCCCATAGGGTAAGGTTTTCTCTATAGTGTTAAAATACTGTCCCATTTAAGTAATGATTATGTTAAAAATATCTCTATCATTTTATTGTTGTTTACAAATTCAAATGGGTTTTTTTTCCCTACTGATGCAGCTTTCACTGTAATGTTTGAAGGGAACACAATGAAAATTTTAGTCTCTGATCAGAATTATAATCATCTTCTAGAAATAAAAGAATGCAAAATTTTGAAAGGTATAAGAATGTACCCTATTATCAAGTACCCTAAGCACAACTAATTGAACAGATTATATTTCTGTATGCAATAAAATAATATAGAATTAAATAATTCTTCTAAAATAACAAAAATTTAGGGTTTCATGACCACTAAATAATCCTCATTCTTTCTTTGTATTAGGCTGTTATGAGACTGAACAAGGGATAATGTCCTCTTGTACGTGGATTGCAAAGAGGCTGTCACGATGGGAATTTCAGGTGGAGGAGAGTCAGCTACCATTAGCATTTTGGAGCTCAAGAAATTTTAACTTCTGCTCTCAACATGTAAAAAAATATTATTAGAAAAAAAACACTGTGCACATTAGGTATTGCTCACACAATTGTTATACATTAGGAATTGGTTGTACAACATGGCCAGAATAGCAAAAGAGACTAATTTATTTCTTTTCTTGGCTTGCGACTGCATGGCTTCTCAGTTCTCCAGTTCTCATTCAAAACTAAATATTTGATTATTTATCTAATGGATCAGGCACTAGCCACAAACCTCCCAAGTGTATGAGGAAGACTCAGGTGCCTGTCCCAAACCAGGAGGTGAAGACAACTGCCCCAACAAGACATCACTAGCTCACAGCAGCACTTCTTGATGACTTTGCTGCCAAACTTCAGACATGCCAGAACTGGAAAAAAATGAGCAGGCTTTTTTACCCTGGTGTTTCTTTTCAATGTAGTTTCAAACTTCTCTATAGTGCCAAAAATATGTACTGGTAAGCACAGTAGGTATTTATTTTCAAATACAGCAGCAATTACAGAAGACTGAACATACTGACATAGGGCAAGGAACAAAACTATGAGGTCTGTGCAACTCACAAGCCAACATAAGATTGATGTCCCATTTAAACTTGAATTATAAGTAGCTTCAGTCCATTAATATTAATTAGGTCAAGACTAATAGGCTCTCATGAGTGGACTGTTTAGCAGGTCAGAGGCAATGAAAAGGTAGTAAACAATTTACTGCATAATGAAGTTTGCAAGCACATGGCACATGTCTCTACCACTGTAACTATGCACCTCACTCAAAGTCAGACTGCTAAAAGCTGATCAGACTACTTGCCTACTCAGATAATGTTTGAAGCACCAAAATCCTAATTTAAATAAAATAGTTTCACTAAAAATGCTCCAAATTCCAGCCAGGGAGAAGTTTCACTGTATCTGAGAACACAAGGCTGGGGATTTTGTGGCAGGAGGAACTGGGGAGCATCCATCAGTGGCCATGGCCTTTCACATCCCTTCAGGCAGAACACTCCAGCTCCTCCTGCAAAGTGCTCCCTCATAGGAAGACAGGACACTCATAGCTCACCCTTCACATGGATTCATTCATTGCTTGGCCTGTCATTAGTTACCACATTAGGAGCTCCCTGGGCACTACAACTTGTAACATGGACATGCATCCAATTAAGGAGATCACTTATTGCAGGAAGATCAAGTTCAACATTTTCCTAATTTAATGGTACCGCATTCTGACCAATAAAAATAAAAAATAGAAATGTAAAGAGAAGTTATACAAAGTATGACCTTTATTTGTGACAAATATCTTGACACAAGTACGCGGGAATGTTGATGTGCATTAAAAATAATTTTATTACTTTAGTCTCATAAGTGGAGTGAATTTAAATATCTCATTTAATAATTTTTATCACAGGACATTTGTGCTTGTCTGAACGTAACAGTATTTAGAAATATGTTCTCCATTTATATTCCTTTTCTTATTTGTAATCCTCACAAAGACAACACAGGCTCCTACCATGGACTAAATTTCTGTCCTTGTTCTATGTTATGAAACTCTTCCCATCACCACTATTAAATTCAAAACTGTGCAGGAGGACTGTCCAATGCATCTCTACCACTTAAGTTTCACTTGAAATCTCAAAATAGCATTCAAGTGGAAGGAAAGTACAGCAGAGGCCAAGGGTGGGCTCTTTACAGAGGGATCAATTTCAACTATTGGCAAGAATAACAGGGCAAGTCTGTAACAATATGGCTTATATTGGGAGTCCTTATTATTTTTAATTTACCTGTAATTTTGAATGTTTTTACTTCAGGATCCTCCACCTGCTATTCTCCCCTTTTTCTCAAAGGGCATAATTTTGCAGTACTGATCATCTCCCTTTGTAAAGCAAGTACTTTAGATATGCCTCAATTCAGACATGAAAGAATTGAGATTCCTCAAAAAAAAATTGGACCATTCTGAAAGTCTTGCCCGCATAGTTTTTCTTCAAGCTGATTTTATTTTTTCATAAGGTTTTAATTCTAAAGGAAACATTTTATTTTATTATTGCCCATATAAAACTGACTAAATCCTCCCTTTTACCCCTTACCCTAACTTGCCTGCCTTCAAGTTACCTGTCAGTGCTTGGCACGGATCAAGGGCAGGAAGGATGTGAAGGCGCAGGTGTTGGTTCTCAGGCTCACATGCACAAACTGAGCTCCCTGGTACATGGTACATTTGAGTCAACTGAATAATGCAAAGAGATGAAACAGTTTTGAAAATCTAATCTTTAGCAGAAAAGCAGAGGGGATGGACAGTAAGTAACAGATTAAATGTGTAGATCTTGCAAGATGCTGAAGCTCTCTGTGTCTTTAGAGTTTCCAAGAGCATGTGGTCACAAATCTAAGCCACAATGTAAGAGCATTCAAAAAAGACAACTTGCACAGCACACAACCTGACACAAGCCCTAGTGTGTTCCTGCTCAATGTGAAAACAGGCCAGACAACAGGGGGAATCCTCTCACAAGGTGTGGGGACTGTACTACCTCCCCACCTCAGAGGTTTGTGTGCTCTGCACTTACACCTGCAGAATGCACTGTTCATCACACATCCTGAATGTACCCTTGCTGCATGACAATCTTGACAAAATGTCCTCTTCTAGTTTTGGCTCAGCAGCCACACTATGCCTACCGAAAAGCTGCAAGTATGTGTTGACCTTCCAAACTTCACAGCCATGCCAAGACACACATAAGCTTTACAAGACATTTGGCCTTGGGCCTGCACGCAGCTACCGAGCATTGTGGGGATGCAAAGACACAACTTGAAAGAGAACACTTTTAACACAACCAGTATCTACCTAGTGAACATCTAAAAATGTAATTAAAATACCTGTTGTGACAAAATGGAAGATTATAATACCCTGTCACTCACTCCACTAGGAATCACCGCTGTCCATTACCGGCTTTTGATGTTTTACTGGAAACACACCACAATAGATTAAAACAACAAATTCACATGACATATTAACATGTTATGCACAAATGGCACTTCTCAGAACCCAAGCATCAGCATGTTGATGATATAGGGTGGGGGGAAAAGGTAACATTTTTTTCTTTCTTCCTCCTGTTTCTTTGGTGCTAAATTTATCTAGGTCCCTGAAAAGTAACTTTCTGAGAAAATCTGTCAGTTCCAAGTATCATCAAATGTGACGTATATCTACAGCCAGAGGGAAATCTGCCATTTCCTCTGCAATCACAGAGCACCTTTCTGTCTGCCCCTGACAGACAGGAAAAATGCATTCTCTAATCATGCAGATTATGAAGCTGGTTTAAGACCACATGAGGCAATAACTGTTGGCATGAGGTCCTGGCACGAGGTCCTGGCACATCCCCACCTCCAAGAGCATTGATCTGACTAATTAGACTACCTAGATGTTACATTTTCTCTTCTGAATAGATAGTTTCAGCTGGACATTGTGGCTGATGTGGCCTCAATACTTTAAAATACTTACAACAGGGCTCAAGTCCTGCTTATACAAAGGAATTAAAGCTGTAATTACCATGGGCAAAACACACATGACAAAAGCTATACCTTCTCTCTTCTATAGGAAAAAAGTTATTTTCTTTACCTCAAAATAATGATAATTTAAAAGAAAATAATGCAAAAGAAATTTTCTGCAATGTCCAACACTTTTGCTGCACTGAACAGTGTTTAAAAATTACTTCAGCAGCTGTTCTTGTATCCTTTCCTGCCAATGGCTCTGTGGGCCAAACAACAAAACTGTGAACAGCTTACACCTTGCTCTCAGCTTCCTCATTCTAGAGGCACTGACTGTGTCATGGCTCTCTAAGACATTTCAGTCAAATTGAGTCACTCTATCAAAGGCAGCTCATTTTACCCCAGACATAGCTACAGAATCAGCAGCACCAGGAGATCCATGCAAATGTGCAGCTCATGAAGAGATGCCACAGAGCAATTTGGGCAACAAGAGTCTGACACAGCCTCTAAGTGTCACTGGGGAGCTGTGAAATCACACCTCAATTCCTCAGCGACAGAATGGTCCACCAGCATCACAGAAGTGACAAAGATGTTTTATGCAAGCACACAAGTATCCTTGGTGTTTGTACAATCTCCCTTTATCCGTGCAAAACAAATAATGAGTGCAAAATACTGTGGAGAGCTTAGGAGAACCTGCTGAATGTCACAGAACTAGAAAAAAAAGCAAGAAAGATGAGGCTTGCTTAAGGAGATTATAATACATTAAATCATGTATCATTTAACCCAATTTAACTTGCAAATCTAATCTAAACATGCTCCAAAACAAACACACTGTTCCGACACTTCAGTCACCAGTTCCTTATTGTTTCAGGCAGCAACATGTACAAAGTGACTCAATACAGGCTCCAGATAGCAAAATATTTGATCACATTCTTATCTTGAAGTATACCAGAGTGCAATTTGACCTTGTATTTTTCTCACGGTGCCAATTTCCAAAATTTCCATTATATTTTGTCCCAGCAGAATCCTCCTGTCACTTGTTCTGCTATTTTCTGGCTTCCCCAGTTTTGCCAGTGGAGCTGTCTGGGGCCATGATAAGGCTGTGCTCTCGTGTGCTGGAACAGCCCAGCATCAAAGCAATCAACCAACCCAATCCCACATTAGGGTCTCTCAGCCATTAGCAACAGGGGATTTTTAAAGCAGCTTTCCTCCCACTAAGCACACAGCTCAGTCTCCAGGTACAGTGGAAGCAGCTTCCCACTTACAAAATGGTAATGCCCTATTAAGGGAACTGTTTTGGGGGTTTTTTTAAGGGCCTTGCTAACTGAGATCACAGACACTATCTCACTCATTTTATTACAAACATGCTACTCTCACTCAAAAATTAGCCTTGAAGTATTTGTTGTCACAGGGTCAGTGATATTTTGATAAACTTCCCTTTCACCATATACACAGTCAATCACCCTTTGCATATGCAATGCAGGGCACATAAAACCTGCCACAAGCATGAGACAGGTCGGTCTTGAGGCTCTCTTATTTATAACTTCCTAAAGCCTGACTCCTTTAAGACAGGCTGAGCTCTGCTTATCTGAGAGAGGACCAGGGCTGCACACTTTGTTCAGTGACTGAGCTCATTACTTCCCAAGCAGCAGCTGAAGTGAAGGTCTCATAAATGGAGTGCACTCCCAAACACTCACAAAAGATTGTTTCATTTCATTTTACACTGCAGAAGGATTATTACACATCAAGTTATTTTACATTGTCTCTTTACATTAAAACACTATGAAGAAAGACTGTTTCCATTTTTAGAAGGGAAATTTCTCCTCAGAATATTTTTCTTAAGAACATTAACGGCAAATACACACTAATAAGACTTTCCCTCCATTCCCAGCCCTATATAACCTCTTCTGAAGGTTCACTAGAAAATAAGCTACAAACCATCCAGTACACTACTTGCCCTCTAGTAAGATGGGCATGTAATCAAAAGAAGCAAATTGGTATAAACTACTATAAGGTAGAAGTGCTGTATACTGCAGAAAATGCATTTATTCCAGTTCCCTATATGCAGTTAAAACTGGAGGGAAAATCCAGATGATCAGTAATTTCACAGCTGGCTGCCTTCTCTCCTCTTTGATATTATTTGTAAAATCTTTCCTTGGCCTCTGAATGTGTGAGCAAAGTAATAATTCATTCATTTACTTGTGGGTAGGAGAAATTAAAACTGCTCACTTTATTGAAGATGCTGAATAGACAAGAAATACTTACAACAGTCTCTGAATCAAATTACCACGATGCTATAAATTATGTTAAAAAATACTCAACCATCTACAATGCTATAATAATATAAACAAGAAGCAAAACTTGAGAGTGGCTTGAGAAACCTAATATTGAAGAACATGAATATTCTTTGTTCTGGACAATATCTGCATTTAATAGAGGAAAATTAAATAAAATCTTGGAAAATCTGGGCAAGTGTTTATATAGTTTAGCTGTTATGCAAACAAATATTTGCATAAAAGATAGGTCTCATATTCCAAAAGAAAATGTATGACTGAAATTGATATCAAACACACAATTATTTTCACCTTTTTCATTCAAACATGAGGTCCCCTGAGTGGCCACAACAAAACTAAATGATCCAAAGAAGTTCAGAAGAAAGTACTTTCACCTTTTAAAAATATGAATGGTCCCATAAGTAATTGAACTATGTTGCATTTTCCTGGATAAAGTTCACAGTTGTGGCAAAGCCTTTACAGAGGTATGTTCACCCTATACTTCTTCAGGTCTGGAAAAGACAGTTCCCACAGCAGCAGCAGCACAGGTAAAGGCACTGAAACTTAATGGCTGGCAGAAAAAGTTGGCATCCTAGATGAGTTCAGTGGGAGCCGGCTAAGTCCATCTTATCCTTACAAAACTGTGACCTTAGGCTGCATCTATATTCATGTTTCGCTTTAGAGCAGGAGGGCATTTGTGAAGCAAATTCCCGTCTGGCTCCTCCCCAGCATGCCCCGATTCCAGTGACAAAGCCAGTTTGGAGCTCCTCAATTAGCTTGCTTTCAATGAGATTCTTTGAGGCTAAGAAAGTCTGCAGCAGGGAATTTCCTCTCACTCCTCAGTTTTAAACAACAGCTGTCCAGGTTTTTTTGAGGAAACCAGCCCTGTTTTATTTTGTGTTTCGTTTTTTATGGGTTTGGGGTTTTTTTTTTGGTTTTTTTTTGTTTTTTTTTGGGGGGGGAGGGGAGGGAGAGGGGCCTTTTTGTTGTTTGGATTCTTTTTTAGTAGACCACTTAATCAATGCATTATGCCTAAATGAATGGCCAAGACTGGCACTCTCCGCAGTTCTTTCTAACATAAAGTGGTTACTCCTGTAGCATAAACAGCTTTCTAAGAAAACATGACCTGGAAGTTGAACTTGCTTACAAGAGGACTAAATCAATGCTCAAAAAGAGCAACAGCTTCACATTCTGAAAAGTTGCCACTAGGCATCATTTGCACATCTTGTAATAAAACCACAGTAGAATGCTGTGTGATGTATTTACTAACCTTTTACTGTGGGCAAGGCATTTCACAACGAGAGAGCTTTATGAGCTACCAATTAAACCTTTTGGCTTTCTCCAGCATGCACTCCCAGTAGGGGAACCCCAGAAAACAATCCCAGGAGGGGTGGGGCGCTCCCTCCCCCCAGTAATGCAGACTCTTGGAAAGCCTCCTGCCAACAATGGATACATTCTTGAAAAGGGCTCTCTTCCCAGCAGTGTTAAATTCCTCAAAGGGGAACCTCTAGTGACAGGAACATTTTAGGAGAGGGACACGCTCAGTGAGGTGAAGAAGAAAAACCACAGGGGACAATTTGCTTACAAACACATTAACTCAAAAATTTCTATAATTTCTGTAAAATCTGTAATTTCACTTGAGGCTATGATTTCCACAGATCTTCAGCCTTTGCTTCTCAGCTGGACTCATTCCATACAAGCAAATTGCAACTACTCAAAGACGAACACTGAATCAGGCATCAAGCCGGGCATATGTGTTACTTTTAAATAAAAGAAATGAAGCCTTCAGATAAATAGATAAATAAGTAGCTAAATAGAAGAAAAGACAGGCAGATAAAGATGGCTACAGAGGGAATTCTTTCCTCTTTGTAGCATGGTCATTTAATCTGATCATGACTTGACAGAATGGGTGTTACATTACGGTTCCAAATTCACCCCGCTTTTGGGCTTTTTTTTTTTTTTTTTTTCCCTTGACAAACAACCAGGGAAAAAATGCAAAAAGAGATAGAAGAATTTCTCTTAACAGCATTTGACTCAGTAATAGCTATGATAACACGGCATGCTGTCAAAGGCAACCACCGCATTCCTATACAAAGGCCCGCAAGTGCCTGGAGGGATCTGCCCACATGTCTATAGGCTCCCTATTAGTGCCCTAGAGCAATCCGAGCAAGCTGCCAGCAAAGGCTCTAACTATATTTGATTAGTTTCAGGCCTTCATTTTTAGCGAGTCATCACCCTCTTAACAGCAGATGATGCCCTCTAGTTGGAATCAATGTGAGTGACCAGCTCACAATAGGCCGGATTAATGATGAAAAATGTGTAGTCAGCCTGGAGGGCTTTGGACATTTATCACCCACTGGGTCTGCCAAGGGGTGGGCTGCCCCCGACTCATCAGGACGACACCGACCCTGCCTTAGAGCGGGCGCTGGGACCCGGCTTAATGAGCCTGGGGTGAGACCGGAGGCGGAGCGCCACCGCTTCGGCATTTCCATCCTGCACTCAAACACAGCCTGGATCCCTCCCTTCTTAGCGCTTATCTTGCACACAGAGTGCAGCAGCTACAGCGAATCTTTCCAAATTCAACGTAAAGTCGCATTGGAAAGCGGAGAGTTTCTTATTCAGAGAGAAAACCCAGACGAACTGCGCTGCGAAATTTCCCTTTGCTCATCCATCCAAGGGAAGCAACTTTTTGACAGGCGAGTGAAGCCTCATTACAATTTCATCAACATAATGAAAGGTGGGCAAGTAGATTTTGTGCCTGGCTCATAAATATTCATGCAGATTTTACATACCAGAGGAGTAGTATCTCATTAAAGTAGCGGAACCTGCATCATACATTATAAACATCTTCCTCTAAACTTCCGATGTCACGAAGGGCTGTCTACAACAGGCAGTGGCATAACTCACGTTAAAATAGAGATGCACCAGCCACGATGTGAATGCTACCTCAAAAGTTATCCGTCCAGTCATCATAAAAAGTGTGATGAGATGTATGAACACGGTCAACAGAAACTGTAGAGGTGTTGGCAAAATGTGCATTTTCATGAGCAGCAGCACAGGGAAAATGAAGCACTACCAAAATACATACATCAGAAACTTCTGCTAAAAACCCAATTAGGAACAATAACCATACGCTGAATTTTGGAAAAAAAAATTAAAACAGACTTGAAATTAGGCATAGGGTGGAGAGGAGATGATGATAGGATGATGATGATAGATGATAGGAGATGAGTATGTAAAAAAGACGTAATTATGTGGTTAAATGCTTTTCTGTTGAGGCCTGATACCTCTCTATCCACTCTGTATTGATCTATTTTCACAATCTTCAAAGAATGTCCTGTCAAGAATAAAGAATTAACAAAACAGACTTGTGAGCACAACTAACAAGCTTGCTCAAGGCTCATCTCATTTTTACAAGGAAATGAGGGCTTTGTCCTTCATTTAAGAACTCTAAGTGCAACCATACTGTTTTGTTTTGGTTTTTTTTAACTTGTAACTTTAAGAGTTCATATAGCCTTGGAAAAAGAAAGCAAGGTTTCCTTATCAAGAATTTACCATCCATTCAAACAGTTTTCAGGGCTTGAAAAGGAAACAAATTATTATCTCAATTGACTTTTTAATTTAAAAAGAAAAGTATATTAAAAATTATAGTAAAGCCTGCCCATTTAATATGAAATGTCTGTAATCTTGCTTTCCATGGCAAATAGATCCAATAAAGAGCTTTGGTTTGGCAACTGTCCTAAAGACCCTAGAGAAACAGTTGTTATATTTTGAACATTTAAAGAAGATCTCTTCATATTTAAAGAAGTTATTTGCTCTGTTACGCTAGGAGAGATTTAGCAAATTCCTAAATCATAATTAAGGTTCAAATTACTAATCACGCTTATTTAAAAAAAATAAAAAATGAACTTGCAAGATTAGTAACATTACTAAATTATGAAAGAGTTTATTCAACCTAAGAGCATCAAAATCTTTAATAGCTACCTTAAACCTCCTCTACTATTCTCAGCACTCCTTCTCCTGACAGCCACCCCCAATGCAAAAAACAAGTGAGGCATACCCATTGTTTTGGTTTAAATTGCAGCCTCACCTCACGCAAAACAAGGAGCAACAACCCACCACACTACAAAGGGATCAGACCTGGGATCAGATTGGGCTCTCAGAGGCCTCTCATTCCAGGACAGCCATAACTGATGTGTAAATACAAGAAGGATCTTGTGTGATCCCACCCCACCACATAAAGCACATGTGGAGTGAAAACACTCTGGTAGATTCGATATTGTAAAATATTATTCTTTACAAAGTGATCCATCATCTCCCATCCAGCAGTCCTGATAAATGGTCCTTTTTGTTTAGCTCACTGCACACTTTAAAACGAAGAATAATCATTGGCAGAATTAGTGCAGCCATTAATTTTGCATGCAACATATAATACTTTGAAATTATTATTTCATGAAAAAAGGGAAACAATAAATTTGCTGCAAAATTAATCACCTAAAATTTTCTCCCTTCTGTTCATTTCATACTATAAAAATTTCTCTGATAACCCTTACACAATACACTTTGCTAACTTTGCTAAATTCATGTAATTTCTGAAAATTCCCAAATCTTTCATTCAACTAATTGCTAATGGCATTAGAACAAACTCCATTTAAGCAAAATCATAGTCATGTCCACAGTTGTGCTTTGAATCATCAGGTCACCATCTTTCAAAGAGGAAAATGTAATTTTACTGCCTTTGTTCAGCACATTTTAGCAGCCACTTTTGTTGGTATCACACTGGAAGAAATTGAAAGATCCACTGGAATTCTTATTAACAGCAATAAGGACTCTTAGAAGAAATTTTGCTTGGTTGCTTTCTTTATGATTGTTAACCATAAAAGGACATAGCCATTTTCTGGATCTCCTCAGACTCACCTCAGTACCTGGAACTGTGAGAAACAGACAAGTGTCATGTGTTTCCATAGCTGAGCTTTGTAAATTTTCCTTATTCCCTGCATCGATTGTTTTGGTCCACATTTTCTTATTTTTCTTTGCCACGTGAACAATTCTGTGTTCACACCTATCAAATATTAAAACCCACAAAGCACTGAAAAATTCTTGTTTTTACCAAAAATGAGACCACAATGGGGAGATGGCAGTAGTAGGGTCGGGTATTAGCCTTTCATCTCTGGAGGCTGATGTTCCTGTGTGTCTGAGGGGACGAGTTAACAGATTTGTGATCTCACCTTAATCCCTAGTGGACATTTACTGGCATCATGAACTAACTCTACAATTAGCAATTTCCATTCAAGTTGAGACCCAGGACTGAAACATGGTAGTTTACAAGTCAGGGTGAAGGTTCATGAGCTCAGCCATTTTGCAGTACTTTATATGCTTTTCCTTCCTATCAGCATGTGTAAGGAAAAAGTCACTAATAAGCTGTCTCAAAAAATACCTGTTCCAAAGGTGTGAAATTATATTCCATCTCTATTCGTATACCCAGAAATCCACGTAGAAAAGTTGCATTGCAAAGGCTCTAATTTTCTTGATTTCATTCTTTTTTTTCCAAGCACTGTTGGATTAAATACTCGTCAATACCATCATTGATCAGTGTATGTTTGGGTTTTTTTTTTTTCAAAAAGAAAAATGATAGTATATTTTAGATAGCAAAATGTCAAGTGCCATGCCCAATGCTGAAGACAGGGCAACTGCAGATAAAAAGTACAGTTTAGCTTTGTGGCAAAGTACAATGGGTCTGATCAAAAACTTCCTTTTGGTTTTGGCTATTACAATTTCCACTAGCTAAGTTTGATCCAATGTAAACTTGATTATTTCTTCCCAGCAAAAGAACACTTTTGTCAGCACTTGCCTTCCCTCGTCAAATGGTAACAAGTTTAAGTTAGTGGTTATTTTTCTCTCCAGTAAAACTCCAAAGTATATTAGGTGTTAGTAGCACTATGTAAAGAGCATCCCTAATTAACATTACTACAAGAAAAAAACCTGCTAAGTCTTGAACCTAAAATGAAAAAGATTAAGGCTTTGGATGAAAGCACACTGGGGAAGAGACCTGGGAAAGCACAAACCTAGTTCTGTAGTTTCTTTTCACAAATGGATGAGGCCTCATAACACTCCAACAGAGTCTCTGCCTGGGACATGACCAGGCTCAGCCAACTCAAGGATTCAGGATGTGCAGGACAGGCAGAATCTGAACATACAAGTCAGTTCTGTTAAGAGACTCGAAAAGAAATTATGGCCACAGAACTAGACAGGAGATACTGAGACAATAGAGGAGCAATTAGGGAAAGCCTGTGCTTTTTCCAAGATGAAAGGCAATGCTTTCTCTGATACTAAAAAAAAACCCCAAAACAAACAAAAAAACCTCTCATCCAGTTTAGCACAAGGGACTGTGAGGGACTGTGACTTTTTTGTTCTAATTTTTTCTTTTCCCTCTTTTTTTTTTTTTTTTTCCTTCCTTTCTACATATTCTAATTATCGAGGTTACAATCTTATGAACAGTGTCAAGCTGACACAAAAAAAGAGCACTGCGCTTCCTAAGAAGGAATTGGGAAGGTTACCTGAGGTGGTAAGTCTGCACCTCACCTATACTTATGCCAAGCATCTCACTCATGCTGGTAAGGGATAAGCACACAGCTCTATAAAGAACACCTCCTTGGCTCCCAACTTGAAATGGAATCTTTAATCAGAGCTCCATTTTACTTTTTTACTGCCCTTCACAAACGGACTGAAACATTTCAATAATTAACTTACCCTGGAGCAAGCAAGGAAGAGCTGTCCCTCATTCACAGTAAGAGCTGGGGTGTTTGGCTTGTTTTTTTTTTTTGTTTTGTTTGTTTGTTTTTTTTCTTTTAGCAGGAGATCAATATATCTGAGGCATGAAGGATTACTGTTTTTACAGTAAATACCACCCACTTCTAGGCAGGAGGTGGGCAGGACCACCTTACTGCTTTCAGATACTTTTCAGGAGGATGCATACTCCAGGAAAGGTGGTAAAATGTGGAGGTGCCTTCCCCTGAAAATCCTGAGAGGAGAGAGTCTGCAGGGTACAGGTCTGTCCCTGTCCCCATGTCACATGTGTCCCATACCTGTTCCTGACTGGGTGGTTTGGGGTGCCCAGGGAAGAGAGAGGGTCCCATGACTGGAGTCTGCCTGGGAACTCCAGCCATGCAGCTGGAGGAATAAAATAATCCCTGAACATCTAAAGGAAATATCGCTTCATCTTTCCTTCCAAGTTCATCACTGTCTTACACTTATTGTAAGGATTCCCCATTACAACAGATGGTGGAGATATGCAGACATTCAATCCCTGAAAACGATTTCTAAAGGTCTGGAGTACATCGATGTGAATTGTGAGTAATTGAACTTTCTTATTGTCTTGTTTTTGGCTGTACTTTCTGACCAGATGGAGAAATCAGAGGAGTTGGGGCTACCTGAGCCACAGAGAAAAATGTACTTTGAAGTGAAAGAGAGACTAGCGAAACAAAATGCAAAACTGGACCCAGGACATTTAGAACACTTCTTTAACTGGCTTTTCAAAAATTTCTTTTATGTCACTCGAGAGTTAATTTTTGATGTTGGTTTTCCTGTGACTAGAGGGGACAATTTTTGGAAAGAAGTCGATGAGTTGATAATGATCCAGTCAAGAAGTGGAATGGTAATAGAATTGATATTAGCATCTTTTGCAATTGAAGACACTCTCATAAAGCACATACTCAGTCCCAGTAACACAGAGGTGCCTGCGGCTGAGGTGCCTGCAGTGGAGGCGCCCAGCCCCCCTAAAAGCACAAGCTGTAGAGCAGACTCCATCCCTGTATCGGAGTGCACTCCGAAGCAACAGCGGGCGAGAGAGTGACGACGAAGATGCCAGATGTGAGAGTGCATTCCTAGGGGTCTCTGAGGTATTCTTACAGTGAATAAAGAAGGACAGCTAGTCCTGAAGGATAGCTGCTGAGAAACTCAAAAAGTCAGCTGCGAGAGCAGAGGCACGAGCGGCGAGGGCGGCAGTGAGAGTGGCCGAGGCACGACCCGGCGATGGCCGCCCCACGCTGCGTGGCGAGCGACGGTCTGAGCCTGAGCCCGAGCCCCGCACCGAGAAAGGCAGCGGCAATTGTGGCAGTCACTATGAACACCACAGTGAGCCATGCTGAGCTGAGCCGGAGTGGCGTGGGGGCAAGAAGGGAACCGTGCTGATACCCAACAGCCACACAGCCGATGACAGCAGCAGCGGTGGCAGTGCCGGCGGTACAAAGCCGCGCACACGCGAACGCCTCACAGGGCGCGGCCGCACGAACGCCTGGAGAGCGTGGAGCAGTCACGCGGAGCTCCAGAGGGGCAGCGAGCACAGCGCCAAATGGCAGTGCAGAGGGGACCGAAGGCAGAGCAGTCGGTGGTGGCGGAGTGCAGCAGCACGGCCAGACCAGACCCTAGCGGCCCTACACACGATCCCAAGGAGTCCAGACCCCACGACAGGAACGCGCTGGTGGCCCCGGCTGCGGCAGCTCCGACACAAGAGTGAGAAAAGCTGAAAGTGAAAGCAAGAACAATGGAACTTGGAAAAATGAAAAGGTTATTGCAACTAGGGTTTTTGGAACTGTAAAGTGGTATAATGTAAAGAAAAATTACGGTTTCTTGTTGAAAAATGATACTGGAGAAAGTATTTTTGTCCATGAATCTGCCATTGTGAAAAATAACCTCAAAAGTGATGTTCCAAGCTTAGAAGAAGGAGAAAGAGTAGAATTTAAAATTGTGCAAGGAAGGAAGTGCCCACAGGCCACATGTGTTACAGGCCCTGGGGGTGTCCCTGTCAAAGGCAGTAGATATGCTAGACAATATCCCCATAATCCCTATCCTTTCCCCCATCACACCTTCCCCTTTTATTCCATGTCCCTTTATCCCCCATATATGCCCAGCCCAAATTTCCCTTTCTGGCTCCCCTCACAAAACCAGTCCTTTTCATTTGCCATTAATCCCTTTGCATCGCCGATGAGGGGGATGAAAAGGAGGGAGGGAAGAAACTAACTGTGGTTTTCTAAGATTCCAACAAGTACAGAAAGAAAAAACCCTCTCCTGACTCAGTTTCCATCTGAATCACGCTCAAGTCCTGTCTCCCTTCCGATGCTCCAAAGAAAATCTGTTTGGACATTTGGGGACTCAAGATAGTGGCTTCCTTTCCTTCGAAATTGTTTTGTTGTTTATCCAACTGTTTCTAATGTTATTTTATTTAATAAGAAAGGGTGAATTGTGGAGGTACCTTTCCCTGAAATCCCCAGGAGGAGGGACCCTGCAGGGTACGGGTCAGTTCCTGTCCCTGCTCCCATGTCACGTGTGCCCCATACCTGTTCCTGATTGGTTTGGGTGCCCGGGGAAGAGAGAGGGTCCCATGACTAGAGTCTGCCTGGGAACTCCATCCATGCCATAAAGAATCTCAGAACATCTACAAATATATTACTTCATCTTTCCTTCCAAGTTCATCGCTGTCTTATGCATGTTGTAAGGATTCCCCATTACAACAGTAAAATAAAATTATTTTCTTAGAGTCTGTGGTCTGTTCCCCTTCCTCAACTTATCCTGCACAGTGCACAGTGTCTATATAACTGCTAGAAAAGGACAAAAGCAGGAATTGTCTCCTTTGTCTTCCTTTCCCATGATGCCTTCTCTGGTAGGTTTCAGGCAGGGCAAAGACCAAAGGCACATCTGGCAATAACACTCTTTTTTTTCTGTTCAGGTTTGTACCCCTTGAGGATGGGCTCGGGTGCTATAGCAAATGTGGCAGTGTATCCCTGCTGAACTCTGAGCAGAATTATGACAGTCTGTCTGAGAAGTAGATAGAATTTTCTCCCTCCCACTCCCCAGATGAATCGTGAGATAAAAGCTTCAAGAAAAAAAAGAGGCTAGTAGGTCAGATTTTGTGTACTCTGCTTTCAGAATGATTACCCTTGTCTTAGGAAATTTCTGGTTGAATAAGCTAGAAATCACAGCTCTTTAAGGGAACATTGTATGGCTGGGTAGTCACGCTCCTTAACGTATTACTTCACCTGCTGCAAATGAAACATAAAGTAGCTTTCAAAGCTGCATGTTACATACAACTTAAGTTTCTAGTATGCTTCATTCCATTCTGAGTTCATCATAAAAGTGAATTTGTGTTCAATTACTAAACTTTTGCATTTATACTACTACCCTAGAAATGTGTAAAGTGTTTTCTATAATAGAAATGGAAGATAACAGCTTGGACCTCATTTATACAAGTTTTACACGTATTACATGGTCTGGTTTAGTTATAAAACTATTATTATTAAAACTATTTTGAAAAGATTGTGGGGAACGGTTGGTGAAATTGCTTGAACTTCAATCCCATATTGTTATATTCAAAACACATGAAGTCACCAGTGCTTGAAAACACATTGTACTTGAAAAACAAACTTGAAGTATTAATTCTATTTATTTAATTACAGACTAATATGTAAATCAAGAAATGGAGAAGGAAAACCCTGAAGAAATCACACTGCACAGAAGAATTTTGTATTTTCTTATGGCAGTTATTGACTTTCTGAAACAATTTGCACATCCAGGAAGAAATAATAGTGACAAGCAGCCCTGAAGCCTTGTGAGAGACAAAAACAGCCTGTGAGCAACCTTTTTTCTGTGTATAAGGTCACTTGCTAATCTAATAGCAAAGATCATGGAATTACTTGCAGCAACAGTAATACCAGTACCTCTTTTTGGTGTTGGGCTATGGGAGCTAGAAAAATAGCATTTTTTATGAGAGAGTGGGATAAAAAAAGAAAGAGAAAATGCCTATAGCTAAGGTAGATTTTTAAAGACATGAAAATGAGAAAATGCAAAGCCCAAGGCTCGCAATACAGCTACATTTCCCTTTTCACAGCTCCTCAAAAAACTAGTAACATGAATTATGTGGAAAGGGTTTTTAATTTTTTTAAGAATACATTGTTGATAAGATCAAATATGTGACAAGCCCTTTTGGAGTGGGACTCCTGTGTCTGCCAGGGCTTTGAAGAAGAACTGCTGGCATTTGTTATGTTTTTTTTCTTACAGAAAACTCCCTGAAAATACCAAGAGGGTTCACAAAACCAAACTCCAATCTTCACTGGATTTGCTACCAGAACAAGTAATTTTTAAAACCCAGCAAAACTTGGACGACTAAATAAGCAGGCTAGACATAAAAGAAGGTTTCAAACAATGACCCCTATTAACTGTGTCTCCAAGAGCAGGTCGTTTTCTTCAGACTTGCTTAATGTTGCCATGAACAGCCATGGCTCTTTTGCCAGGACAAAGGAGAAGAGGAATCTTCTGCCACATCACTAACTCACCAGGTATTAAAAATCATCATATCTGTCACAGATTTGTTCAGAAGGGTTTCAATTTTATCCTAACCAGGAGCCCTCACAGAAATGTGAGAGCAGCAGATCCTGACCACATGCTTGAGAGCCCAAAGAGGGTGGTGGCAGTGTAGGTAGGAGAGGTGTCCTGCCAGCTGGGTCATTTTCACTCAGTTGCCTCCACCTACACCATGTCAGCTTGGGAAAAATAAAGGTAAGGGCACTTCTGGCTATGTTGTATTTCAAGAAGGGAAAGTGAAATATCATCATCACCAAAGGAGGAAGTTTAACATCACATCAGGTGCCACAATATTAGACCAGTGACAACTAAATGTGGAATCCAAGCTCCACTGGCAAAAAATACTACATGTTTCAGGGGGAACAAGATTTTGTCCAGACACAAAAATTAGTAAATGTACTACTACTATTAAAATAAATACTAACAACTTTTTATGGTCAAAGATGATAAAACCAGCCAACAACATGGAGAGAGGGCAGAGCAAGAAATGTTTGGTACTGCTACCTGATCTGACTTTCTGAATATCCAGACAGATGAACTGTATCTTATTTTTCTTCTCTTAACTGAAGTATCCAAAGGTATGTTAAATTATTTTAGTTGAGAGTTAAAAAGCTCCTGTGGACACACTTAAATGACTCTGAATGGATTTTTTCTGGACTTGACAGAAGTAATTACATATAAATTAATCCAAATCTACACATGAGAACTTCAGAGGATCCACACTGAGATGCACCACTTTATATAAAATCAATGAGAAATTTTGTGGGTATACAAAGGAATTACTTGGACACACTAAAATTTGTGAGAAAGGTAAATGTTAGACTACTTTAGTTCTTAAGGCATTAATCATGATTTTAAACTTTTTCAACAGCACAGTAATTTACACTATTTAATATTTTTATAGGTTGACATCTTATAATAAAAAGAGTTTAAAACATCTACAATCTTTTATTGTAGCTTAGGACAAGTAATCTAGCCCACAATTCTACCAACCTCTTGTATTTTAAATATACTATTATCTTCATTTTGGCTTCATTTAAGTCATTGAAAATCTACAATATTGTTATTCTTTGTTTTTCATTAAAACAAATTCTTTGTCATTATTTTAAATTCTACAAACCTCTTCTGCAATAAAGTCTCACAGACACCTATAAGAATTAATTCTGCAACAATGTACTACAATTGGCACAGAGCAGCCTTTTTCTTTTCAGGCAAACCAAGTTAATGATGCAATTTCATCTTCATCACTATATTGCCTCACATTTGGGCATGTCCACACATAGGCACGATTCAGAACACATTCTGTGATTCCAACAAGTCATTTTGCATGTAAAAGAAAATTATATCACACATTATTGATCAGGGAAGTCAGAATTATGTTTCAAGCATCAGTGGCTCTACCTGCTGATTATTAATCCCATAACTGAACTCAAAAGGGGAAGAAAAATTTGGTACAGTTTTGATGATTAATCTTCAGTTGGTTTTTGGTATTCCCAGTAAATTATAAAAGAACACAGTTATATTTCAGTTTCAATTTTAGTCCTTTTCACACTTATTACAGATAGAAACTATTGCCATGACAGAGGTTTTGCTGTTGGAACTATGAATTTAATTGTTAATTGAAGTTAACACTATTAAAGTGGTAAACACAAAGTCACTCTCCTCTGCAGACTCGCCTAAAAACAGTGAGGCTCTGTAGTTTAGGGATGTCAGGTGCACTTTCTGCAGATGAACTATCTAGCTGATACTCTCTTTACAAAATGCACAAAATGGTAGAAGTCTTCATTTGTGGGTCATATTCTCCAACAGATTTTAAACCGTTAATGTGCTCCTAACTTTGCACTCATGAGACACTACCTTCGTGCACTGTAAACAAAACAAATCATTATATAAACCTCTTTAATAAAGCAGTGCCCTGCAGGAATTAAGGAAAAAAAGAAAACCTTAGAAACACTGTACAATTGCACTGTTCCAGTTTTAGGATTTGGTACTGTAACCAACATTATAAATATCTCTGATAGCATTTTTGTACTCTTTCACATTATAATACCCACAATAGAGAAGATGCTGATGACATAGGTCGTTTTTCCCCTTCTGTATCAAAAGGCTGATACAGAGTTTTACCGGTGAACAAAATGCAACAGTTCTGTATTTACTGACAAAAATATTCCAAGTTAATATGCTATGAGATCTGATGGATAGTAAAACAAATATGCCATCTGGTATGAATAATGCAAACTCATCACCAAAAATAGTATAGTGTGCATACAGGACAAGAAGTTATCTTCAGTGAACATGCTGCTTCCACACTTCACTAGATTTAGAGTGATCATTGATGGCCGCTTTTTGGGGTTTTTTTTAGCCCTTTCAGGAAATTAAAATCCTCTTGCTTTCCAAGCACTGAAAGAAAGCTAAATTACTTGCTGACTTTTAGATTTTGCAAAGCAGGCTGATGTAAGCTGTGCAGGAAGTTAAAAATACACACTTGACAATTAATGCCATCATCTCTTGAGATGCAGGTGTGTAGTCCAGTAATATGAATGCCTCTAGAGTAATTATTCCTTACACCAACCTTAACGAATACGATGGTAATTACCTATAGGCATTCTGGGCACAAGGTTGTTCAAATAGATTTAATACAGTTCACTATCACAAGTCTGCAAAAAGTAGTCCTCTAGAGCAGCAGTTATCCTTAGATCACAAGTTAAGCCTCAGTCATAAAGGATTAAAAGAAAAATGATGAGATCTCTGCTAGAGATTGCATAGCCAATCATGGTTACTAGATTTCAACATTTGTTCTATAAAAATTGGATATTTTAAGCAAGGTTTCTTACCCTGCAATTACTTGTGGAAGGTAACTAATCCTACTAATCTTTATTTACACAGACACCACCAAAGAAACCCCAAATAAAACAAAAACCACCTCTCTCAGAGTTTCAGAAGTACCGATTTGCATGGGAGACAGGAAAGCGAGGAAAGATTGAAGGCTGTCCTTTCTGGTACCACTGCCAACCCAGCCCAGGCTGCAAGCTGCTATCTTTGCAAGCCAAGGGCCACAAACACAGATGTCCATCCTCTCCCCCAAGAACAGAACAGTTGCATCCAGCCCAGCATCACTTAAAGAGTTCTTTCCTCAGCTGTGGTTTTCCTCGTGGCCATCAGCTCTGGAGGACTCACAAGGTTTCCCACAGGCACTGCACTGTGGCTGGTTCTGTTCAGTTCTTGCCTCCAGAGTTGTTCTGCCCTGGGTGGTGATCTCAGATCTCACAGTTTTGAGGAAGACCATGACTGCATGGGAGTCCTCCAAGGAAAACACAGGTGCACCAGGAAGTGGTTTCAAGGTTCAAAGCTGAAAATATTCCCTCTCAGGGACAGATCTGAGGCCAGTTAAAAGCAGGGGATTTCTTTCTCCCATGAACTTCAAAAGAACCTGAACTAGAGCCAATGTGGTGTTCAGTCTGCACCTCAGGGCTGGAGTGAGGCAGCACTGCACTCCTGCAAGCCCTGAGGGTTTTGGTAAAGTCCTCTTATTGTAGCATTTCTTCTCAGGATCCAAATTCCAATTTATCTAACTACCATCTACCTTCCTAAGAAAGAATCTCCTATAGGTTCAATTTATTAAGTACACATATTTACTTCCTGTGTGATGTTGGTGCTATTAAAGAGTTATCTTTCACTCTGAAGACATAAAACTTCTTTGTGAAAGACAGTTGAAGTTTCTTCCAGAAAAAAAAGCAGGACACTGACCAGAGTACAGCATGGCAACAAAAGCAAAAGCAGAAAATCTCAAAAGCAGAATGAGGACACAAGGTTTAAAATGTTTATGACAAAAACCAAGCTTCGATCCATTTCAAGAAAAATAAGAATGCTTCTTACTTTCCTATAGGCCCTACCAAGATATATTTAATCAACTGTGCGCCTAATTAATGCTTAGACATTCAATTAAGTCTTTTTACAAGCCTCAACTGTCATAAAGCACACAAAATGACCCATCTGATAAAATGAAAAATCCTATACCAGCAAAATCCAGCAAGCTGGAAGCAGAAGCCTCCTCTGAACTGATGTTTCAATCTGGGACTTTTGAGCCTCAAGAAAATCCAACAGTCCATCACACATCACTCATGTTGGCAGTGGCCTGAAAAGGTTAGCAAAGACCAGTCATCCCTGCCCACCCTCAGTGGTACTCCTCATGTTGCCAATCTTCTCAGCGTGTACTACAGCAAATGTTCCCTTACTTTCTGCCCTAGACCACAGGGGGTTCTGAATACAGCTCTGTGTATCACTTACTCATGAGAAATCTCAGCCTGGGCAGGCTCTCCACCCCCCTGTGCATTGTCACATCTTTTCACAAACACTCTCCTTACACATTTATTGCCTAGAAGCCTGCCTCTAAATTTTGTGCCATATTACATGCACTGAGCAGAAGTTCCCATGGAGTCCACCTCAGCTCCTTTCAGGACTTTTGTCCAGGGCCTGCCTGTTTACAGAGGATGATCACAGCACAACAAAGTTTCCCGTACACCAGACAAAATGTTCTCCCCTTAAATCTATTTTGATAAATTATTCAGTGCTCAAGTACTGTTCTGGCTTAATTAATTTAATTAAATCATTACACTGAACAGCTATAAAAGCCTGAATACATCTGCATGAGTTTAATATCCCTCACACTAGCTCGGGGATATTCTGTTCTGAGGAAAACATTGCCCTCCAGCAAAAGGAAGAGCACTATCACTTAATCTCAGCAGCAGCATGGTGGTGCTGGTTCAGTCCATGGCTTCTCTGGTGTATCCCTGTGCAAAAGCCCTCTCTTAATTACAGCCAAGCATCAACAGAAATAAATGCACACAACCCACCCACCCAGCTCCCAGGAATATTAGAGGTGATATCCAAACTATGATGGCCCTCTACAGTAAGTGGGAGAATTAAATGCACTTTCTCCCAGGACTCCCACCTGTGGGTGGGCTTTGTCAGAGCCAGGTTGCAGTTTATACTCTCTCATGCAATGAGCACAGAGATACGGGGAATTAAAAAAAAAAAAAACCCACACTAATGTTCTTGTATTCACATCAGGACACATTCCCACAAGCAGACAATATAAGACCAGTGTGTATTTCCTTAAATTAATGTCCTTTCTTTTTCCCACAAGACATTCCTTTTTCTACATCACCTCCAGGATAGTTCAGGACTTTTGTTCTCAAGTTTCTGGACTTTAAAATATGTCCTTTCCCATTTTTCACCTCTGATTAATGTTGAACAACCTAAACAAGCATCCTAAACTCATGTAATTCTGCTCTTTGCATTCTGCCCTATTGAGAGCTTCCGGGATCCTCTCCTGGTTTACACATCTCTTTGAAAGTAACTCTGAAAACCCCCTATTAGTCACAATTCACACAA
>JACBWW010000145.1:158172-221091 GCA_020086605.1 Lanius collurio
GGCCATTAAAGCACACACCCAATCTTTAATAAAATTGCCCAGATAATAACAGAGTAGCATTCCCCCACTGTTTTGAGAAAAACACTTATTTACACTGTAAATGCTGAAAAAAAGTCTACTTAATGTAACAGAAATTAATATTTAAGTAACACTGTCAATCAGAAATCTGAACTTTCACCTGTAGATGTACTGAGATCATTAAGTCTGAACAAATGTATGCCTTGTATAATTTGGTAATAATAGGGCATTCTGTACCTTGTCTGTAAAATCCTCTTTTTTTTCTGATCACATCTAGCTGCAAGAGTGCTGCAGATCTAATTGAGGTGAAAGACTGCATAATGCTACCATTTTGAAAACTAGAAACTGCTGGCTGCCTCTTGTCTTCTGTCTTCTTTTACTTTAACCTTGGAAGCCTCTTGAAAATGCAGTACAAAAGCTTTCAGAACTGCTAACAGTCATTGCCACATGGCTCAGTCTACAAAGTCAGTTTACTCTGTCTCGTTACCTGACATCTCCACTCTATTCAGGGTTCATCAAACACAGCCACTCTCCTGATTAATGGCTAATTTATTATTTGCCTTGCAAATGTTTATCTGCTGGGAGATGAAGTAAATATACTTCAGCTCTGACAAGCACCATGACCACTCTCTCCCTGCCTGATGGAATGGTCAGTTGATGGTGTCCCAGAGGAGTCGTCCCCTGCCTTAGGCTTCCCAGACAGCCCTCTGAAAGGCAAGGTATCTATTTTTAATGAGCACAGTGCAAAATCAATTAGCTGGTGACTTAGAAAATAAGAAATTAATAATCATACTTATTTGGTGTTTTTATGTGAACCATCAAAAAGAAACTTCTGTATTAATTGCATGCATTGGTATTTTTATGCAGGATGATGAACCATTTGTTTAAAATAAAAATACAAAAAAAGTCCCTATATTGCTACATCATAGTCTTTCACAGCACCAACCTGAAAAATGCCATAGCGTAGCCAAAAAAGAAAGCACTCAAGGAAAATATAATTTCAGAAAAAAAAAGAATAAGGGAAGATAAGTGTATGATGTAATTCTCTAATGCCATTCAGCTGGGTGACAGCCAACTTCATATGTCATATTGTATCTCTACTGCACCAGGCAATTCTAGGTGCAACTTGTTATGAAATTTTCCTTGTACCTGGAAGCTTAAACATCGCAAATTATGACCTCTACTTGTAGAGATTTTTCTAAGTTCTGCAATACAACCTTATCTTGGTGAGGAGGAAATATTCAAGAATCAAGAAAACAAAAGAAACTTGAACTTCTACAAACAGCAGTGTCATTAGATAATGCTAAAGTAGTAGATAAGAAAAATACAGACAGCAAATAAATACACTATACAGAAAACTACAAAGAACCCACATGTATATAAAATGTGTAGAAAAAAAAAGGAATAGAAAATAGAAAGGAACTAATATATCAAAGCAATTTAGTTACCTCATGAAAAGAGGTCAAAAAGTGAAAATAAGAGAAAAAGAGACTTAAACTGAGGAAAATTAGCATGTGTGTCCTTCCTACCATACACGACCTACATCTCTGTAAAAATGTATTGTACAAGGTAAAGAAAGTAACCAGCACTGTAATTTCAGCAGGTGTGGAAGGTGCAAACACTACAGCAATGGGGTTTGAGTAACTGTGCCACTCTGCCTGAAAAGCATCCAGATTGCCAATCCCTTATTGCAAAGGCTCTCTGCACCGTTTTTTCCACTGATTATATGTGGAGATCATATGTCTGAGAGGCATTATTGACAAATTAGTGTATTCATACACTTGTCTTTGGAAAGGCACAACTTTGTTGAACTACTGACCGCTACTTAATTTTATTCTTAATCCATTAGAGGCAGGACCAGAGAGATATAGCCCTGTGTGAAAGAACAGGATCGTTCCTAAAACCACTGCCTTCATTTTATCTCCTTGTTTCAGAGTTAGTGGCATGCAGGGAGCTGAGTGCTCTGCTCTCTCCCATGCTTGCTGCAGGAGATCTTGGGAAACACACCAGAGAAAGTCTCAGCAGGATGTATATTCCAGGTAAAAGTTTGAAGTAAGTGTAAGTGTACTGTCAAAACAATAATTGAAGTTTGAAGAGAGTACCTCTAAAACACTCCTTGAAATGGTCTGCTCAATCTAGAGCTTCTAGGAGAAGTGGCAAGAAAAGCAGTAAAGAGGAGAATACAGATGATTGCAGACAAGCCAGATGTGCTCTGTGCTGTAAATCTAACGTTTAAGTAATTTCTTGGATCTCTTCTTTCCTGACAGGCCCATTCTCACCTCAGCTTCCAGAAAAAAGATTGTGACTGCTGTTAATGTAATGTACAACTGGATTCATCAGTTCTCAGCATACGCCACTGAAATCTTAAGTTTTATTTTATGATTTTGGATGGGCAGGTCAAAGTCTTTAGCATAATGATTTGTAACTGTTACAAAATATAAATTCACAAGAAGTACATAGGTACACACACTAGAGATCTATGTAGCGTAAAGTAAGGCTTTCAAAATGTAAAGTTTAGCTTAGTGTGTGTTTTCTGGCCTGGCAGGTTAAATATGTAACACAAACACAAAGTCCACATTCGCAGCTGCTGTCTGATTAACTGTCGGGGTAGCCAAAGGAATTCCAACAGGACTCCTGAAAGAGCTCATCAGACTCCAGAACATTGCTCCCCTCTCCGTGTTGAAGTTCTGCAGAAAAGCTCACTTACTTTGAGGGAGAGCCACATGGAAGTCCCTTGATGCTTAATTCCCAAGTACATTGCAACAGTCAGTAACTTTCCCAGAGCTAATTTCTGTGTGGACTGAGGAACACACAGTACAGTTTATGTCAGTGTCTGAGGCAGGACACTCTGGCCTTGTTATTCAGACATCATATATGTAACTAGTCCTGACAACTGCTGATTATATCTTTTTCAAAGTGCTGCTGCCTTTTTCTGTTTGCCAGTTATCCTCTGGTGTATATGCCAATGCAGACAATGTCCCATCACTGTAATTGTCACTCAACTGTCTATCAGTGATGAGAAGAAGAGGGTGACAGCCTTGACATCCCACCAATCATCCCTCTGGAAAATTGATATCGTCCTCCCCAGTAAACAACAGCTAAAGAATCGACCAGCCTTGCCGGTACGTCCCTGAACAATCAGCTTCCATTAAGAGCAGAAGCCACACATTTATCCCCCCGTACTCCAATCAATAGTGCGCTGACTTGTTCTGCCTCCGAGCATGCGGCTGCTCAAGGTCTCCATTCAGCACAGGCTCCCTTTCAAACACTTTCCAGGTCTTTCAAACTTAAATATAGGAAGCAGCTTTTGAGGTCTTTGTAAAGTCCTCTGTTTCAATTTTAAAATATCTTACTCCCATCAATTTCACTTAATTACTTCAGTTCACACAAGGTTTATTTTCTCAATCATATTCTTTTTCTTCAACCACAGTATACAAAGTCACTACATCTTTTTACTACTTATCCTTTATAAACCTGCATTTATATATAGTCATGCTTTAGGGGAAATAGATGCATACTGTGCAAAAACTGACCTTATTTAAAATGAACTACCACGTGTATACACACTAAAAATGCTGTCTGGCAATCAGAACAGTTTGTTAAACACGAAGTCCACAAACATTTATACATCACCTAGTAACCTAGAACTGTAGACAATTAGTACTGGTGAAACAGTAAAATGATCAGAAGCTGGCCCATACAATCTTTCAAGACAAGAAAAGCAGTTAATCACAACTCATGGGACATGAATCCTCTGAGCATAGCAGGAATGAAATACTGCTGTGGAAGCTCACTTTACAAATCACAAAAAAATTAAAAATCTTCAAGTGCAGTTGTAAATTATTACTTCACTTTACTATTTGGAATGAGGAGCTAAGGCAGCAGCTGTTATTGTTTCACTCATAAACAACTCTTCTATACACAAGTCACCTAGCAATCACCTGGGGCTGGTACAGTATCAAATCTCCTACACAAACCACTGTCCACTACCTTAACATTCCTAAGGCCCTCCATTTCTAACTTTGTACCTTGACTGTCCCTTGTGACCCTGTGACTTTTCACCAGCACACGCCCAAGGAAACTGAGGCAGTGCTTCTCCTACTACCCCAAGTGTTCTGCTCACAGCCCTGCACGGGCAGATTCTGACCAGTGTGACAGTGGGTTCTGTGACACAGGCTGGTACAGATGCCTGGATCATGCTTTGCCCCTTGGCTTTTAGCTTACAAGTCCAGCCAAAGGGATCTCCACCAAGAAGTGCTTGGGGAAACCACCTGGCGCATCACAGAGGATACTTGTCCAAGGACATACTTTACTACTTTTCACCGGCAGCCACCAGGAAAAGGTCTTTTTTTTGTCCTCAGTTTATTGGATTTTTGGGGATGGTTTGTTTTTTGCCCAAAACTTCAGAGTTTTCAGATGTCATCAGCTCCAGACTCCACCATGATCTGATGACGTGCCTCAACACCCTATGTGAACCACCACCACCAACTACTGATGGAAAATAAAACCACAGCTCTTGGTAACCAATGCAGAAATAAAATTTTCTCAAAGTACAATGAGCAGAATTAGAATTGTCAAACTACAGCCATGATCACAACACTATGTCTCCAGAAAAAATGTTACTATAAAGCAATGATTTATGTGATGGGACACCTTAGTTGTTATGTGCAGTGCTAAAATCCTCCACCCTTATTTCCACTTTGGAACATTAAATTTTTCATAGATATCAATAAACACAAAAGGCTGCTTATTCTGCCTGCAGCCACTTTTGGGCTTCAAAAGAAGCATTCTGGCATGAATAACTACATTGTTAAATTCAATTTTTAAGGAAATTTAAGGTTTATCAATGGGTTTCCTTTGTTTGGGGGTCTAGACACTACTGGTGTAATGTGTAAACCATTAGGGAGTTCACTGTCCCCTTCACTTCGCTAAATGGACACAATCAATACCTTAATGGGAATGTTTGGAAGCATCCATAGGCAGACCAATTTGGCACATTACAACACTTTTTTCCAGCTTGTGCATTAAGTTCATTAACTTTTCTAATTTGAATTACAAATTTCATTTCTCTGATCAAGATGAAGACATGGGTCTCATTTACAAGATCAGATTTTTGCTGTGTTAATGTTTTACACGGAACGATAAAGTTAATGCAGCGAAGAGACATCATGTCACCCCTATTGGTAGACAATTATAGATAAGGTTCCAAATTCCAATAATCCTGATGGGAGGCACACAGGAACTTCCATAGAAGAACGACAAAAATATTAAGCAGAGAGGCCAAAAGGCTAATCAACCCTCTCTGAAGCATATTCACGCTTGTCACAACAAGAGCACACTCTAAAAGACCAAAATGTGTTATTTAATTTAATTTCCTTTGATGTAATGGACAAACACAGTGCCATTCTCCTTTGCATTGATCATTAAATTGCTAATTAAAACCTTTCAGAAAGGTTTAAAGTTTAAATGAAACACTTCTCAAATTTTATGGTACTGTACTTAGGAGAGTTAATAAAGCTTTGGAAGGGAATTTTATCTTACCAAAACTTCCTTCTAACTTCATCAGTTCAGATAAAATACAGGGTTCTGTACCAAGGCACAGCACAGTTCTTCCAAGAAAGTTTAAACAGTCTTTTGAGAATGTTTTGAGATACTTCAGTTAAGAATCAAAATACTCAAACTTGTTTGTTTTTCACCTTGAATTCACTTATTCAAGAAATAAGCCTGGGCAAACTCTATGCACAAAATCATTTATGAATTCAGGAAATACTGAAAGAAGAATACATATTAAACTACTACTAAGACTTTGTCAGTGACTTAGAAATAATGACTTAAGTGACATCCAGGTACTGATCTTGGAGTTACTTTTTATGTTTTCCTTCAGAGGCAGCAAATACAAAATACTGTTAAATTCCACCATTCATTTCTCATTCCAGAAAGCGCGTTCCTCCTCATGACCATGACATAACAAGATGTCATTCAATTATATTAAACTAATGGCAGTTCCAACAGTTATCTCCCAAAAATTCCTCAATAATTCCCTTTCAATACTGCCTCTGAGGCTACAATTCCATAATTACTGATAGCAGCTGCATGTTCCTGCTCACAGTTGCTCCTGAACAGCACAGACACACAGGCAGATTGCTGCAAACTCCACTACAGCACACAGTATGAAGTCAATGCTGGCCATGTGGGAAGACTGACAGTATGGCACAGTGCCTGCTGCTGTCATGTACACCTACCAAAAATATTTGGAGGAATTGGAATTAGCAGCATACATTTATAACTAACCTGTGCTTTTGTGTCATGTGGCACTGGGATTTTTGAAGCAGTAAGAGGATCCTCTTACAATCGAACTTGTAGCTCTCTTCTTCTCGGTGCCTTGTACATCCAAAGGCCACACACAAAACCTGCTTCCCACACATCAGTGGAGAATCTGCTGCTGCATTCTCTGAAGTTAAGCACTGTGAATTTCAGGCAGACTATGATGAGGCCTGATACAAAGTAGATCCTTTTTCACATATGTCCATGTATATAAAAGGTCTGTCACAACCTAGCCTAGTGTCAGTAACTACCAAGTACTGTACATAGAAGTATCACAGAAGGATAATTTTTTTCAGAAAAATCACACTTGACTGCTCTCTCACACTCTTTTTCATAATCAAGGGTGCTAATTTTGAATTTAATTTTAATTTCAAAGTAGCTAGACTGGCCCCATTTAAATTCAAAGCAAGAGGTATTTAAGATCATCTCCTCTTGTGACTAATAAACTTTGGCTCCCTTAGCACAGATGCATGGAGGCAAAGGGGGGGAAGACAAATGTCAGTAGAAATTAATGTACATGGGACTGCATACTGTTCAAAATCAGAATTTCCGTAGGGATAAATGACCTTTGTTAACTGATTGTAGGGTTTTTTTGTTTGTTTTCTTTTTTAATAAATGGCATTATAAAATACAGGGCCTTATACTGCAATATAACTTCACTGTTACACTGTGTCTATTTTAAGCTGGGGGTTTAATAAGTGATGAAAATCCTCTGCTTGAGACCTCAGCTGTTTTTACTATATTTTCTGACTAGTCAGAATGGTCAACTCATATAATATTCATGGGGATTTGACTTTTAATGGGGAGTTGCATTTACAGGCTTTTGTGCAGGTTCTTCATTCCCTTGCAGACAGAAAAAAAAACCTCTGGATGCCTTTAAAACAACTAAGATGAAGGTAACATGTATAACAGAAATAAAGGGAATAGGGAAGCCAAGGATTAAAAGGATATTCAGTGCAAATTTGAGTAGTCACATACCTATAACATTACCAGAGTTTTCCTACCAAGTTAGAGCTATGTACATGTATTGAAGGAGGGCTGCCTAGGTAAGTAATTTGTTTTTCAAATGGAACAATACAAAATAGCAGACACACCCTGGCATCAAAGTTATAACTAGAAAGATGAAGAAGTAACATTTCCACTCTTCCTTTCCGAATCCTCTTTTCTTTAGTGTCTTTTTTTAGTGTATTTAGAGACACTAAAAATTATCACCTTCACTACACAAAGTCTAAATACAATCATGTAAATACTTACAGGTGTGTCATATGAAGGATTTTTTTGCACTAAAATAAATTGCTGAAAATCCTTAATAATGAAGAACTTGCATCAGATATTGTTTCCAAAAGGATTTAGAAAATATTTAAACCTCAAGAGAAGAACTATAGAAGCTAACTAGGAGTGTTTGTTGTCTTTTATACCTGGAATCCATTAAAAAATCTGCAACAAAAGCCACACAAGCAAGATATAATACAAATCACAGACTATCCTGAGTTGGAAGGGACACAGAAGGACCATCAAAGTCCAGCTCCTGGCCCTGCACAGGACAGTCCCAACAATCCTCCTGTGCCTGGGAGCACTGTCCAAATGCTTCTTGAACTCTGTCAGTCTGGTGCTGTGCCCACTTCCCTGTGAGCCTGTTCCAGTGCCCAGCCACCCTCTGGATGAAGAGCCTTTTCCTGATATCCAGCCTAACTCAGCTTCAGACCCTTCCCTTAGATCCTGTCTCTGGTCACCAGAGAGAAGAGATTGGTGCCTGCCCCTCCTGCTCCCCTCCTGAGGAAGCTGCACTGTGGCGAAGCCTCCTTTCTGTCTCTTCTTTTCTTCATGAAGATGTACATGAGACTGTTTTCAGAAAAAAGCAAGTATTTCATTATTCTGAAGGTATAGTATTTTTTTTTTTTTTTTTTTTTTTCTGTTAAACAAAGAAGACTACCACATGCTGGAAACAATACTCCTTTTGAATCGTTTGTGGCTTCTTTTTGAAATTTGCAAAAACTTTTTTGCACTATTTTTCCTAACTCCCTGTGGAAAGGCCAGAGCTTCCAGGAATAAAACCCTTTAGTAATTATCAGTTAAGTTAGAAACACTATGAAGGAAAAATTCATAGTAGCATGTAACCTAGTCAACAAGTGGGTCCCACAAACTGAAGTGCACGGTCCTTTTCACTGCCAGTTCACAGCAGTATGCACTAGCAATTTACTTGAGTTACATGGCAAAACATATTAGCATTTTTTTCTGGTCCACTTGACCCTTTAAAATAGAGTTCAGAGCCAGGACTGGACAATAACCCAGACTTTTTTTTGCAGGAAAAAGATCCAAGCTTACTCTGGAGAAAAGAGGAAAATACTGACTTTCAAATCATCCTCAAATCATCAGATACCTGTGTTGCATCAATTGAGATCAAGGGGAAGTAAATCATGGAACAGTGTAACTAATGTAACTAATAAACAATGTAAAACTTCACTCATAAGCTTAACATGTTTGATAAATGAGCAGTAATAGCACTGCTTGTCGATTGTGTGTCTGTATTTCAGCTGGTTTACATTGCTCCATTAGCAAATGAAGCATTATAAAATTATGCTGGGTTTGCATTTTCATGCCTAGAATGACAATGTGATGTGGATACAAACATCCAATTCAAAATACAGTGTTATTACTATTATTATTATTATTGTTGTTGTTACTGTTACTATTACCATTACGTGTTGTGTTTGAGGGTTTTTTTTTCTCCAATCCTACATAAATGGCTTAAAGCCTCTGGGGGCTTCATGCCCTAGACAGTCCTTTCTGAAGCCAGCCTCCTTCAAATAGACCACAAGCTACAGTGCTGAAGTAGACTTCCAGTTGCCAGGCTTCCCCAGGCCAGGGTACTCTTTAACTTGTGTAATCTGTTAACCATTCAATCATATAAGATGCTATAGTAACATTTTACATGGCCATAATTCTTTACGGAACTGAGAAATCCATACATTTCATCATCCGTTGAGAAAAAATACATACAGTGGTGATTTTAGCCCTGAGGAGAGTTCTGTTTAATTTGCACTTTTTAGCTGCTTCCAACCTGCTACTGCTGTGCAACTACATCATAAATACCTGCCAAGAGTATTCATTTCACATTTCTGAAGATTAATTCTTCTCTACACATTCATTTCTTAGAATTTCTGCCCTTGATGCCCCTTGAATGGGAATATTGGAAGATTTACTCTGGGAGAAGGAGTCTTACACAGAAATTCTCATGAATTTATGTTGATGGACTACACACTACACAGAAGCTAGAGTTGTAGTTAGGAAGACAAAGCGTCCCATATTTCACTTTCAATATACATCTACCAGTCTCTAACCAAAAAGCTACTTTCTCTGCATCCTGCTATCACCTACCCAGCAGCCCCAAACTTCCCTTGTATCATCTTTTTCTCTCAGCACAGATAAACTGCTGATGCCTTTACTTTGACCATTTTTCTCCTGAAGGCAATGCTAAAGATGCCTAATGAGGTAAAAAATGTAAGAGTATACTGGAGTTTGGTTTCTCATGCTCACAGACACATCCATTAATTCTGTTCATGAACTGATAAATCATTATCTTAAATCTAGTGACATTTTCCAGCCCACTACTCATGTTAGAAGGATGCTCCAGAGCAGAACACTGCTGGGGATTATGATCAAAACATGACAGAAAACTACCAGCAAGTTTTTAATGAAAGCAGTTACTAAATCCACACTGAAAAGAATACCACAGTTTCCTGTGTTCCTTTTACTGATGTGTAAATGAGCTCTTAGGCAGAGAAAAATGGAAAAAATCCTGATCACACCTTACCAGACATCAATGAAAAATTACTCAACCAATGAAAAATTACTTGCCCTGCTGTGACACTTTATGATTAATGTATACTCTGTGTGTGGGGATCTACATGTGTTGGTACTTACAAATGTAATATGCATGGAAATTATGATTATACAGGTATATGTGTATAATTGTTTTTAAAACTAATTAATAATAGTCTTATGTTGGTTATACTCATATTATGCTAATTGATACATCTCTAGAGAGAAAAAGAATCTTGCTGGATACTACCATCTTTGTCACAGGAATAGTTCAACCACTGTGCCTTCCAGACTATCCTGAATAGATTTTTTTTTTTTTTTGGCATTTCTCCTGTGATGTGGCTGAAGAAAATAGATGGATGTTGTAGAAGACTGTGTTATCCAGCTGATCTTTCAGTCAGATGGGTTGAAAGATTGGAATATGAAGCAACAAAACAAATAATCACAAAAATGTCTATAGCAAACTATTATCATTATGCCAATTAAATTACTATTAAACTCATATAATATTCATGGGGGGTTGATTTTTAATGGGGAGTTGCATTTACAGGCTTTTGTGTAGGTTCTTCATTCCCTTGCAGACACAGAAAAACCTCTGGATGCCTTTAAATGTACTTTAGGAGCTTTTTATCCTTTAAGACCACATAAAGGCTGTTCCCTAGAACAACTTCTGTGAGGGTTAGCTACAATGGACAAAGAGGGATTCAACAGAAGAGAAATTTATTTTTGCCTTTCCTTCCAACAGACCCTGGAGAATACATTTCACACTGAAGAATTTGTCAGAATCCCTTGAACTCAGGGAATGAAAGCAAATTTTAATAGAAAATTAAACTAGATCCCCAGTAGTGAGTACAGATTAATACTTTTTCTTATTCAAAACCTCACACAAGCTGGGGTGAGCAATTTTCACATAAACTACAATATTGGCCCTCCTTTCTTTAGGTAGATATTAAAGAGGATTTTTTTTGGAAGTAGATGATGTTTAATGAACCCAAACCACTCTATACAGAGTCTCTGGGCATTAGCCTATTAATTCAGGCACCCAAAGTCATACTGTGTGGAAATTTTGTAGTATTTCTCATTAGAAAATCTGTCCAACTCCCACAACACTGGGCAACCTCTACTTTTCAAAAGAGAGGCCCCTTATGTGTCAAGCTTTTTACTTGGCTTTCCTCATGCTTGTCTTCCCCATCCCCCCTTTTTTAACAATTTCACATCAGTTCCTAAACTGTCAAAATCCCACAACAATTAAAACTAATCCTCAGATATTTTAAGACTTAAAGCCACACACCACTCTCCCGTATTAGCAATGAAAACACACCCAATATCTTTATTTACATCCAGGTCACATTGTGCCAGCTAGAGAGACCCAAAACTTCTTGAGAACTCATGGTTTGTTAGTGCCAATACCCTTCTGAACCAGAAACATTTATTTCATTGCCACTAAATCCTGTCAAATCATGCATTTGCATGCTATAGGTGATAGCAAGTGCTATGTGAGTAAATGAGATTTTAATGACATCTGAGTTTTATTAAACCAATTTTTCTTCCTTCTTAGAATGACTGTAATTTGAGAAAAACACAGAATTTAAGAGCAAGAGAAAAGGCTGCATTAATGGCACTTTCAAGGAGTGTGAAACTTCTATAGTAGAAAGAATATAAATGCCTAGTTCTGCTTTTCCCATTCATTAACTAAATAATATCCCTATTTTCTAAGTCCTGCTTCCAAGAAATAGCCATGCAACTTGCAAAATACTAAACAAGTACTTGGATGAACCTGCCCAAAAACTCTGACACTTTGGGTAACATCAAAGTAGGCAGGAGAGGAATAAAATACTACACTGCCCCATGCATTGTTGCAAGTTATTTATTCCCATTCTGATGCTGCATGCATGAACTGCCCCTGTTTGATGAATCACTGAGGAAAATGGGATCTGACAAACTGCCCCTCTTTCAGCAGCTGTGAACTATGACAGCATCAATAGAAAAACACATCATAGGTTCTAAAATGCCACATTTTTGCCATTTACATTGAGTAAGACATGAAACTCCTTCAGGGAAGTGGCACTATGTTATCATTAAGGCCTGTTGACACTATGGAGGGTGTGCTTTGAACTCTATTCTGTCATCCCTCTTAATCTCCAACTAATCACATTCTACTCTGAAGAGAGAGAAGGGCCTTCTGCACATTGACAGTATTGCCAGTGATGAAATATTGCACCCTTTAAAATCTCATTTGCAGATTGGTTTCATTACCACCCACAACTGGCTGGGATCCATGTGGGAACACACCTGCTCTCATTAGGGCCACGTGATGTCTGCTGTTAGTGGTATTTCCATGCAAACAGGGGGACAGGGAGACGAAAGCGCTGAGAAGTGTCTTCATCCTTCTGCTGATTGGCTTTTCCACCTTCATTTGGGAGGTAACACATGCACTGTTCTAAATCTGTTGATTTAGAAGCTTCTGATGGACTTTACTGACAGTTTTGCAGCTTTGGCTTCCCTTTTCCATCATGCAGCATTTCCAATCATCATCTAATGCACGTGTTTGTCATTTTCTACTGCACATGAGTCCCTCAGGCTAAGCAGTCTTCACTGGCTGAAAAAGTGTATTCCAAACTAAGAGTGTTGAGATGTATAGAGAACAATTATTTTTTCCTATGGAGTTCTGGGGTATTTAGCATTATTCCATAATGTCAAACAGGGAGGGTTGTTTTGTGCAATTATAGAACAGCTTGAGTTGGAAGGGTCCTTAAAAATCCCCTAGTTTCAACTCCCCTGCCATGGGCAGGGACACCTTCCACTGGATCATCTATGTGTGTGTGTCAGCAAAAAAATCTCTAGTTTAAAGCTGCTTTTATGTTTTAACATGTAATTCTCTTGGCAAAATCATAAATAGCATGAATTTTAAGATTTATAGTACTTTTTCACCACCCCCCAGAATGAATATGGTTCCTTTTCTGTATTATCTCAGTAAGTGAAAGAATGTATTTATCAATTCAGATAAATAAGCTTACTGTAGTTGTTTTCAATCTATCAGCATGAAGATAAACCAAATAGAATGTTCTTAAGTCTAGACTGTAATATCTACTTAGGTTAAATTACTTTTGAAACTACTTTAAGTTAAATCAACAAACCTTTGGTATATATTTAATGCCTGTATGAATCCATATAAACCAACAGGAAAAAGGGGAAAGACAATAGAAAAGAATCACCGTTAAGAAAGTCAATTTCTTTGTTGCTTTGAGTTTAATATTGTACAAGTGTTAGTTAATCCTTAAAAAGTTTAAAACTCATTCTATAGTTGAATTAAGATTCAAATGAGTTTTACTTATAAATAATCTGCCTTTCTTTTTTTTTTTTTTGTTTGTTTTTCAGAAACTGAAATAAAAAGCTAAAAATCAGCATCACTATTGGAACTCTTGCAGATTTCCTGGAATGTTACCCAGATAGTTGCACTAAAAACCCATCAAGAACGCTACTTTTCATATTAAAACACTGAGCTGAATAGATTGAGATTAGACTGAGCCCAGAACCAAAAATGAAAAATCCACATTCTCTGCCCCTTCCAAGAAAGGGTGGAAATTACAGAAATTCTCAGTGGGTATTCAAATGTCTCCACTTTAACCAGCTCAGCCCTTGGATACAATAATGCATTTTACTGGATCCAAACATAGCCTGGCTTTCCATACAACAGCAGAAGGACTAAGAGTGAGTCAACACATTATTTATGATACAGAGATGTAGAGAACCAAGGCTCTGAAAGAGGTGTTGCTAAACAAGGATACAGCATCTGCTTCCAAAATCTGTTCTCCTGACAGTGTTCTTCACTTGTCCATAAACTCTTACAAAGCCCTGACATTAAAGTTCACATGACATTTAAACCCCAAATAACTTCTTTAGAAGTTAACTTTTCACATAGGAAACATTCCTGCTCCTCAATTAGTTCTTATCCAAGAATGATAACACTGATATAGCCAGAATCACCCTTCCACAGCAGGCAATGAACAGGAACATTGTGAGTGTAGACAGGTTATAGCACTGTCATCCTACTTCATCAGGCCTTATTACAAGGGACACTTTTAAAGCATAATTTTGTTAAGGCATTTAAGCAACAATTAATAAGTAAGAAAATAATACAGCAGATAGTTTTATGGGAACTCAGAGGAACATTTTTGTCTAACTATACGTAATTCTGACATTATTTTGTTGGTGTTGGCTTATGAAGTGTTTTTAAGAGTATTAAAAACTTACTGTTCCCACTAAAATAGATCAAAATGAGTCTACAAAACCATCGCAATATAAGATGGTGCAGTGGACTTGGATGAATGTCAGTATTATCTGTGTTTGGATTGTTTATTTGCTTCCTTAAGTAGCTAAGCCTCTGTAGCCACTTGCTATAATGAAAGAGAAGGGATGTAGTGCCTACAAGGATATTCCATACCCAGCCTAGTGTGGTAAGAAATGGGCCAAGTGTGAACTGGCAGTTTTAGATATATTCTGGTTCTGCTTCTTTTCTGGGCCTAATGCTGTCCCTGTATAGTGGATTACAGAGCACCTTTTCTTTTCCCATTCCCCTCCTTTCCATGGAAGGCACACTAGGAAAACCATACTCCTCAGCCCTCTGCATTTAAAGCCAGATGCTTTTAAGAGCTCAAAGGCCTTAGCACTCAACCTCCATTTTTAAGGAAGTTCCCCTTATTTCCCTCCTCTAAGCTGCTCTAAAAATCCTACCTCTAAGAGTGAGCATTGCATGTGTGTTAATTCTAATTACTGGTTTTGGCAGGAAATGAAGCCGTTCAGGCTTAGGGCTGTGAAATGCAACTCTCTTTCCAAGAGAAGTAAAACAGACAATCTCATTCACACTTCTGCCCTTTACAAGTCCCACAGTCTTCAATCATTTATACATCTTGCACTCACCACTTCTGTGAAATATAAACAGATGGGTTCTAAATGATTTTTCAAAGAAATAGAACTTTCATTCTCAGATGACTACCTGCAATATATTCTTTAGAATGCTGCTCCTGAGAGCTTAACAGAAAAAGAGCTCGCTATATCCCCCACATACTTTTTCTTATTCAAACTCTCCCTTAAAATCAATTGCTATCTTTAGCTCCACATTAGGGTCTCTCCAGTGTTATCTAAACAGTCCCTCCTTTCTCTAACACGTTTTTAAAAATTATATAAATGTAAACACTGTAAAATAATACCACAAATCAAATTGTTGCACATACTGTAGAATTCAATATTTTATGCAAAATACTGTATGAGCTTTTTAATGTTTTGGTAAGCATTATTTATATTTATGCTACTATCTGAACAGCACCTGTAATAGAACAAGTTAAGTGTGGGTGTTTTGAAGATAATAATTATTCTGAGATTCAAAAGAATTGAGGAATATAATAACATTAAAGGCTAGAGAGCAGAGTTTTCATTAGTGCTCTGTTTGAGCAGTACACAAGAGGTTATTATTTTTGTAGGTATAGCAGACCTGTAGGTATTACCACAACATAAACAAAGAAACTTAAGATTAACATTAAAAGGGAGATTTATTGCATATCAACACCAACAACTTTTTTGGCAGAGCACATTCCTGCAATCACTACCAACAGCAGTCTGGAGAAAAACTCTGGTATAATTATTCTGTAGGGTTTCACATGACATCTGAACATATTTTTTTGGTATCTAAGCAATTACATCCATAAACTCCTGCTGGCCCAGTCTTGATTTCCTCACCAATGGAGAGGCTGAGACTTCACTGCTGGCAGTTCCCAGAATGCTCCCATTTGCCAATGGGATGGGAAAAAGACAGGGCTGCCCTTCCACAGTACAGTCATTAGAGGGACCACTAAGGGATGATTAACAGCAAAAGTAATGGGAAGTAGAAGAAAATTCAGAGAGATGAATGAAAACGCAAAGGTGACTGGGAAGGAGAGAAGAAAGGGCCTCACAGTCATCCCTGCTGCCATTCCTTGGCATTTGAAAGACTTAACAGGGAAGATGATGAATTCATGACATTTACAGGACTCAACAAATGGTAAGCTGTGAATAAGCAGCAGGTGGATAACAGTGATGAACCAGCACTAAGCCTTTGATTAGATATAGAAATAATTTGTAATGCATTTCAGAATGTCATTCTGTCCCTGTAATACAGTTCTTCCATAAAATACTTATTATTACTTTATCTTCTTTTAATAACCTAAGTCACATTTAGCATTCCAGCACCATTTGTGTCTCCATCCCTCAGGCCATACTGGGCACTTTTTAATGCTAGGAGACTCCTCTCTGAGTGCCTTTTTGTACATTTCTGCCTAAGGACACGGTTTTATCAAGCCTTGTGTTAAATTCACTGCCAAATGCAGGTCTTACTCATCCCAGTTCTAGCTGAGTTTCTCTGCCCTGCATTCTCCAGTTCCTCAGCTCCACATCCTCCCCTGTACTGGACCACTACAAGCAGTCCTACTACACACTACAAGTGTGACCTGTTCAGAACTGGCCCAGAGAGTAACCCAGTTTAAAAGGGATCTGGACAAACTTCTAAATTTGGCTAAAAACACACACATGCACTAACCCACCACAGAGGACTGTTTTAACCTAGATTAGATCCCCCATCTGGAGGAACTCTCTGGCTATACAACTCCTTCTAACATGAGAATGGATCATTGTGGAGACCTAGCAGGGAATAAGGAAGAGACAAGTTGAGACACCTTTAGCTGTCTGTGCTTGTTTACAGACTTTGAGAAAAATGAGTTTTAAATCTCTTCAAACCAAAATATTTTAGAAGATATAAAATGTTACACATCAATAAGACTTTCAAAATTAGCACAATTGTACCAGTGTGGCTCACACCAGAGACTATGCGATTCTGAATTCCACCTTCCTCCTAACATCCATAAATCCTCCCTGTGGGAACTAATCTTGCTTGTTATTATTATTTTAATCAATATGTTAAGATTTTTGAGGCAAATTCCAGTAGTGGCTCCATAATAGGAATACACTTGGTATGAGGGCACAGAATCATGAAGCAAGACATAGATAACATTTACACAACATTAGTGCTGAACCAGTAACAACTCATTAAATTGATACCATCTGCCTCCCCCTAAACAGCGTAGAGCTCTCATCTTAGACTCTGAATACAGATCTAGTAATAATAAATGCTAAACCATAGCCTTGAGGCAGCTCATCTACAAACACTCAGAAATAATGCACTTAGTGTATCATCCTTCTGGAGAATGCTTCAAAGGTCTGGTAGAGTTTTCCACATGAAGTACAAAATATCCTCCCTTAAAGCATTCTGCAGCACGGAACCTCCTAGTATAGCACAGTGCCAAAATTACAGCAAAGGAAGGGAGAACAGATTGTGGAATAAAAAAGACACATGGCACAGTTATTCCAAGTGCTACATGGGGTCAGTGAAAGTGGCTGCAAGTTCCACAAATCTCGGGGCTAACACCTTATTAGGAGCTCTGCTGAGACCCGTGGGGTACATGCTCCATGTCCAGCTCCTCCAAGCCTTTTACACATGGAACTCGGAATCAAGGCATCAGCATTTACATCTTGATAAAGCACTAACTGCTGACAAAATTTATAAAAATAAGAGCAAATGGTGATAAATAATTATATTCATAAACAAAGTACACCTTCACCAGTCTGAAAAATCACAACAGAGGTGTATGGGTAAGTTGCAGACAGGCTTGACAGGAAAGTTACAAAGCAGGAGGGGCATGTGTTTGTAAGAAAAGGCAGAAAATGTTACTTAGCAGCGAGATTAAAGTGTGTGAACCAGCACTGTGAGCATTGAGGTGAGAAGAGAGAGGGCAAAAGCAAATTCATGGTCAAGGTAACTGTTAAAAATTATGATAAATTCTTCAAACCTGAAATGAAACACTGATAAAAGCACACTGAATTACAGCCTCTTCATCACTTTACCTGAATGTCTTATACTTACCATCATAATTTCCACACATTTCTAGCTGTGTATGTAGCATAAAATTACAGAAAATAATGTTTCCCATCGTTTCCAATAAGTTAAAATTGGAGTTACTGTGGAGAGAATAGTATGCACCCTTCCTAATAGGTTATTGCACAGATTTGTATCGGGGGGGGAAAAAAAGTCAAGACTGGTAAGAACAAAATATAAATGAAAATCTGTGTGTTAGCACCAAAATAAAAGAACAACAAAGATTTAAAAGAATAGCCTATTCATCCTAGTGAAGGATGTTATTCCCAGGAATAAGGTTGCAGGATGTGATGTCTATGTTAAGACCAAATATCTGTCCTGTTATTGTCAGTCAAGAGGAACTTTCATCCCTTGTCTCCCGTGTCTTGCACAAGTGGTGTGGATCTGACCATGAAGACAAACATCTTCAGCTGAGTACATAGCTTTGAAGTTTGAGTGCATGCAAACAATTTGCTTCAACATTTGATAGGTAAATATCACCTTCCTGTTCCATAAGATCTTGCACTGAGTTTAATGATACTGGTTTTCCTACATTATCTTAATATATTCTTTGCATTTAAAACCATATGTGAAAGTAAATGGACCTCCACAGCATCCTAAATCAGATCCCTAAAGGGATCTCTATATTAGCATGCCTCCCTTCCAAGACCCTAATTACTGTGAGACCAGACATTTCATTTGTATAAACATGATGTATTCAAACCTTATGACATGATATTAATAATGTTAAGATCCATCAAAAAAGCAGCTAGCACTGAGAGAAACCAGCAATAACAGTAAAAACCATGCCAGAAAAGACATTAGGATAAAATGCTTCAAACTATGGCTTGCAGTGAAGTTCTTGTTCTCGCTATGACTGCTGATGTTACTGACTTTGGCTATTTTTGGATATCTAAGTCCATCACATCTGACAAGCCCATTACAGCTCTGTAGCCCAAACCACGAGTCCCAGAACTGGAAAAGGCTCAGCATCCCAAACCAGTTGCTAACCAGCAAGTTCACTGCACTCCAGTAAACTCCTCAGACTTTCTGAAGCCACCAGTCATGGCAAGCATCCCATATTCTTTGTTAGAACAGTTAGGCTCTCTTTCTCTTGTTTTTGGTCGAATATTATTTATTTACAGAAGATACCCGAACAGCATTTGCTGCATTATTTTGGAGAGAGAATCCACCAAGTACAAACAGATGTAACAGTTGAAGCAGCATTATTGTCTTCTGAGGTATGCATGCCTCAAAGGCTTTAAAATTGTTGTTTTAGTCCCAGTAAAGACTAACTCACTGGAAAGTGTCATTTGGATTTTAAATATACAAAATAATCAGATAATTTTTAGTGCTTGAAATAGCCTTACTATGGGGACAGAGAAATAACCTAGATATTCCTCAACTAGACAATATGGAAAGCCAGCCAAGCAGGAATCTCCTCTGTGGTCAACACCCCTCCTCCTGAAATATTAATCTATTCCCTACTGAGTCAGGCAGACAATATCCTGGTAGGCAACATGCTAAGAACAGCAATTAAGAGTGACTTCACTTAAAACAATCAAACTCTGAAGCAGAAATACTTTTATACATACAGGGTTTATTCTGGTGTAATCTACTCCATGTATTTTATACTCCTTCTTCACTATTTAGTTTACTGAATGAAACAGGTATATGAAGCTGTGAGATTCTTCAGATATTTTTCCTGGATTCCACACCCATCAATAATTGGTGATCTTAGTGGTCTTTTCCAACCTAAGCAATTCTGTGTTTTCCAGGTACACAACTCCAGCAAACTCTGGGGTCACAGGCGTGAACCTATAGAAATTACTTTGGTCTCTTCCCGCAGAAAGGCTGCACACTGTCCATAAGGGTGTACATTAACTGTATGCACACTATAGCTCAAAAAAAGCAGTTAATATTTAGTGTTCATGTGATGCTGGGAAAAGTTAATGTCTTCATTTTACAGATTGGTTACTCAAGCACAAAAAGGGTACAGAAGCCTTGCTCAAGGTCAGGGGAATAGCTGAGGAACTGGAATTAAGGTCATTTCAAATTCAGATCTAGCCAAAGTGTGATGAGACAGACCTTTATAAAGACACTGAGAAAACCTGAACATTTGCAAGTTTAGAGAAGTTGATTTACACCCTGATGTTCTCAATGTACACACCTGCACCAAGCAGCAGAAAACAGAAAAAAAATATACCCTATATTTGTTTGCATGATTTTAATTAAAATAAATGCAGCAAATGTTCCTCTTTTGACTTAGTCTCTCTAGAAAATAGCTTATAATAGCTCAGATCACTTTTTTAAGCATTATAAATATTATTTAAAAAACAAAACAAAAACATGGGGAGGGCTAAAAAAAATCCACAGAATAAATGTATACAGACACATTGCTGTAATCAGGTTGTTGTGCCATTAGCTACCCTTGTTAAAATGTTAATGAGTAGCTTGCCATAAGCTTGCTGAATTGCAGTTTATTTCTGAACAGGTCAGCATTTTACAGTCCCTACCCCTCTGACCCTGTTTTAGAGTATTTTGTTCAATAGTTAAAACTCCCTTAATGAATGCTGCTTCTTTCATGTGAAATAAGATCACAGAGCATGCTGCACAAGGGCACATTTTTAAATTTCACCACTGGAAACAAAACAAATGTTTTTTTTTTTTTTTTTTTTTGAGTGGGTATTAAAATTAAGATGTTAAGGCTCAATTTATGCACATTATCACACAGAAAGATACCAAAAGTAGCCATATCCCAAATGCCCAATTAATTTTAAGATTTCAACCATTAACCTTTAGAGAGAATTCCCTCTATAACAGAGTTTGGAAGTATGTCTTATTTTGCAACCAAGTGTTACTAGAAAGATATTCCCATGCCCCTACTCCCACTCTCCCCACAGCATTTAAGGGTACCGAGTTCCAGATGCGGCCTTGAATGTTATTGAGGTACACAGCAAGAGGTGCATCTGAATAACAAAATTATGGTAATACAATTTCATTACAGTGGGGAAAAATAAGAATAATACTGAAATACAATTATCTGGGCAGCTCTAACTGGGAGCTACCATCACTTGGTAGCATATACTCGTAAAGCATAACTTAAAAGCAGAAAAAAAAATAGTCATGTGGTAAACTGACCAATATTTCTCAAAGTGCTTTCTTTGCAGGTAATTTCTTTTCTTAAAGGCCTATTCATGATGTTATTTATTTCTGTTATAGTGTTTCACAATGGCCTGCATCCTCACATGATCCTTGAGTGCTCCCATTCAACCTGCACATCTGCTCAGTCTGAGAAGAAACTGTAGGAGTCAAAAACATCTTCCAAAAGAGAAACACACATAAAATGAAGTGTATGCATTAACAACACACACCTCAGCCTTTTCTGGTTTTGCCAATATTGTACAGAGTAAGGAAAATTCACTAGTTTTCATGGATCCCATTCAAACAAGCCTACAGTTGTTTTTGAATTCTGTAAAAAGAAAACTGAAAAATATCAATCAGAAGTTACTTCTCATCAGCCACAAGATCTTTTAGCTTAAAAGAGGTAGCTTACCTCTTTCAGACACACGTGTACATATACAAAAGTACAGGTTTACACATAGAAACAGAATACTAACTTATTTTTTCCTTCTCTTCTATATTGCAATCTTCTAAATTTTCTTTTGTTCTCAATGCAAATGGTCATTGGTTCATCTTCTTTCACCCAGGACAGTTATGTCACATCACTTGACTAATATGCATGCATTTGCCACTAAAAGACATTTTAACTGAGAGCTGTCACATCCGTCATCTCCACTCGGGCTGGTTAAAATTTTTATCTGCCTTCTTGAATTAATTTCAGCTTGCCTGAGCCCAGCAGGGGACTTTAGAGTGGTTTAGTTAAATTCTTCGTTTTGAAAAAGCATTTTAGAGTCCTTCTATTTAGATTTCCCTCTCGCATCTAATTTTTGTTTCACATTACTGAAACAATGAGGTAATTATACATCCAGTGAAGGGGGGAGAAAAAAAAAAAGCAGACAGATGAGAGAGAGAAAAGAAATTATCCAATTTTGACATTTTCCTGGAAAAGCATTTTCCCCTTGCTTTTCTGCTTTTTTATGTGGTTCCCCTGTTATTTCACAAATTATCTGTAACCATAGTTAGAAAGTGATTAAGCTGAAAATATGCAAAATGTAAAGAAAAAAAATTGGGAGAAGAGAATACTAATTGAGAGTGAAAACAACAAAAGAACGGAACAGATAAACTAGAAATGAAATATTATGTCATCAAAATATTTTATACTGATCATGTCTGTGACAAAGCTGGATCCAACCAAGCCAGGATTCTATTCTTCCTAAAGCACTCCTTCAAAAGTATGTTTTTGAGGCAGCAAGGACATATATTAGTAGGTAAGGAGGTTCAAGCTGTGAATTGGATGAGAGAAACATTAGAGAACAAGTAATGATAGTAAAGGACCAAAATCTACTGAAAGATGTAGAAAACAACAATGACCTGTGGGAATAGATCCCCATGAGTAGTACTGGACTCTTGATAAAATATGGTGGAGATCATCAGTGCATCACTGTATGTTCTCCACATGTTCAAAAATACTAAAGATCTCACAGGAAAAGTAATCCACCACAGCACAATGGCTAACCTGGAATAAATACTTATATCAACATAAAAATGCTCATAAGATCTGTAAAATTCATAGGGCTCCCAAACACCTCATTTGCATGTTTGGCTTTTTTATGGTCTTATGATCTTGAGATAACAAGCCTGCAGATACACTGTATCTGAGCAGGTGAAATTCATGTACAAATATAGATGTGACGGTTTAAAGAAGTTTCCAAAATCAAACTGACACACAGATTTCCAGTGTCAAAGAGGAAAAATGAGCTTACCACCATTTAAAAAGCTTCAAGGAAAACCCCAAAACATAGAGGTTTGTTTGTTTGTTTTCATGATCAGTCCCTACAGAAGAGTCCAACAGAATTATTTTATTGCTTAACTTGAAACTTCTGTGTAGCTGAAGTTGAAATTTCCCTTGCAACTTTACCCCTAAAGTAGAGGAACAGATAGGACAGTGATACAGGGACTCTTCTCCAACTCTGATGCTTACTGAACTTCAACTCTGTTCAGAATAGTAAAAACTCATGGATATCTTCATAGTCAAACTATCAGCAACAGGTCCCAGAGTCTGCAGCCCTGGCAAGGGTGCCCCAGAGCACAAACCCATGGCTCTCTGAGGCGTATGTTCAGACAAGCTGCAGAGAAGGCAAAAGTTACCTCTGGAAATTTTAAACCTGCCAGGATTTAAACAGGGCACGAACTCCCAATGGCAAGTAAATGGTTTTGTATGTAGTGGTTCCACTGAGGAGTCACAATATGGGTAAATTCCCATTACTCCCACTGAATTCAAAAGGAGTTCTATAACCACGTCTTTGAGCTGAGTTATCGCATTGCTGATCCTTAGGTACACAGTCAATCTGATCTAAATAGCTGTCAAAGAAAAAAAATCTACTGAAAGGCAGATATGTTACAATACATAAGTTAATGTGAGGAGTAAAAAATATTTCTAGTAAATGCTGATTGAAAAAAACATCCAAATGTGTTTAGGCAATATTAAAAAAAAAAAAAACAAACGCATCTAAATATTTTTAAGCTTAGTGGCCCTAAAACTTACCGGGCTAACCATCTGGAAACTTTACCGCTATTATTATAAATTCTTATTTAAATGGCAGTAAAACCCACTGCTGACATGAAATTAGTCATGCAAGGGCCTGCAGATGTACATCCTTCTGCCCAAGCACTGAAACTCTGAATGCAAAGTCCAAAATGTTCATTTGTTCAGGCTGTGTGGGGCACAGAGAGACAACAGCTCCAAGACTTTGTTGTGCAACACAAGAGGTGGAGTCTTCCCAGAATTTATTACACACATTCAATTGCAAATGCTTCTCTACTTACTACAGGACTGACCATGTTTTTTCTACCATAGCTGAATGTGCAAAATAGACCTCAGGAATGTGTCTTACTCTTTATTTCCCCTTTTGTCAGATAACAACTGTATGGGACAACAGACTAGAGGTGAAACACTGGAAGAAGGTTATTAAAAACACTGGTTCATTTGCACTAGAAAAAAAAGCACAGGAACTTATCTGATGCATTAATGAATCATATAAAAATAAATCCACTGTAATATGCTAAAATACTTACTGAAATTACATTTTATAGCATGAAAATTTTACCTTATGAAAAGGTTTTACAGGAATACTTGAAGCAACAATATGACTTTAATAACAGGAGTTCATTTTGAAAATCGCATTTAAGACTCTTCTCCATAAAAAAGAACCCAACATTCCTATTGCAGAGGAACATAAAACTTTCTGACATCTTAAATTTTTGTCTGTTCTCATCAAGATATAAAGATAGGACTAAAAAGGGGAGAGAGAAAGGACTGATCAGCGTAGCACTTGCAGTTAGGTGTGTATTTGGCAGAAAATTCCACTGACAAGGCAAGTAAGATTTAAAGTAGCTCTAAATTCATATAATTTGGCAACTTGTTATTTCATTTATTCTCCTGTAATTCTGTGCATGAAAGCATCTCTTGAGTTAGAGCTGCAGTATTGCATGGGTGTCCTTGGATCCTTTGATATCCCAAACCCCACTTTCAAAGGCAACAATCACACAGGGTCCACGTTCTCAAAGGTATTCAGATGTTTATCTCCCTTCTACCTCCCTCTAAAGGACTACACATAAAAGACCCAAGCTTTGGGAATTTAAATCCAGTTGACATTAATAAAGCCTATATATCAATAGAAAATGCATCATTTGGGAACCAAAATTGTTCAGGCATTTTCTGAACAATGGCAAAGATTACTTGACATATCCATGTAGTACAAGGCTAAACATTACTTAACACAGCTAATACCCAGCTATTAGGGAGCCTTATCCCACAGCACTTAATTATTTAACTCTATATTGGGGATTATGTTCCTATTCCTTTTAAAAAAATCCCCCTACCTCAATAAAGCCACATCATGAGTAAGAACAGCCAAATCAGACATCATCTATATACAGTGCTTTGAGGCTAAGTATGATTTTCAAAGCACAGCCCAAAGTAAGAAGGAAAGAAACACGTGGAAGAACCAAAAAAGTTGGACCTGAGTGAAGGTATTTGATGTCTGTGCTTAGAGGACAATAATCAATTCTCTCTGGGCAGGTACAAAAAAGAAATCAAGAACATGGCCCTGCACCTACTTTTCCTGGATTGACCTGGAAATAAGCTTTTGCTGCACTTTACTCAAAACACTGAAAATACAAGAAATATACAGTAGCACATGGAATCTATTTCTTTATGCTTCCGCTCCCACACACTCGTATTGGAGATTCAGTATGAGAAATGCCTAACAAAAAATTAAAAAGCCTTTGATGAACAAGGTTAAATGCAGCTCCTACGCATAGTAGGGAAAAATCAGAGGACCTTCCTCTGTAACAATTGTAAACATATGCCAACAAGACCCAGCAGACGGGATAGATTAGTTTTATTAGCTGATATCAGGGTGGATTCTGTCATCCTTACTCATGCTGAATAGCACTTTTATCAGCTTTTATTCTAAGTAAGGCTCTGTTCAAGAAAAGATTCCCCCATCTCCCACAAAGGATGCAATCTTTTTGCATCAAGGATGAAAGCCAAAATTAAAATAAATAGAAGAATCAGATGCCTTTCACGTGCCATGATCAACTGTCCACATCTGTTAAAACTCCCAACCTGGTAACACAGTAGTGGACTCTGCCAACACCTTCTCTGCCTCCACAGCATCACTGCGCCTTGGCTCCTCCAAGCACATGAAAGGCGCCTGGCGGTGACTTCCCTCCCTCCCTCCTTCCCTCCCCCTTTTCCTTGCCTCTCTGTCAGCTCTTTGGATTCGAACATGCCCAGCTCATGCATAAGCAAACAGGTGCAAGGCACGGCTGTGCCAGAGCCCGAGCAAGCACGAGGTACACATGTAGCTCGCTGATTGTGGCATGCTGCTGATAGAAGGCGACAAGGCCAGACAATAGGTGGGGTCAGTAGGTGGCTCTTTGATTTCCCTGGCTCTCCACAGAAAAGCAGCCTGGGAGTTTGCCTGTGGGGGACGAACGGTGCCTTTCCATGGAAAACATCAAAGCACTGGGGCTACAAAACCAGGAAGCGTCTGGAAGGCGGACTTTGGTTCTTATCAGGAAAATTGCTAATGCAAATCAAGATGTATTCACCCACCAGCCTTGTCTGCTTGGGAGGAGATAATTAACTGTGAAAACTTGGTAATAAAACAAATAGCTCTGTGTGTATTAGAAGTTTCACATATAAAATGAGATACTCCAGTAACCAAAATGTAAAAAAGGACTCTTTTCCATCAGAAGGACATTCCAGCTACAATCTTACCTCATCAACACGTGCTGTTACTCCTTTTAGATTCTTTTTGTTTTGTTTTTTTGGAGTTTTTTTCATCCCACTAGATTTGGAGTTAAGACATTACAAACAGCTTCAACAAACACTCAAGATTCTGCTGTCTCAGAAGTATTGATTGTGTTTCAGTGCTGTTGGTCAGTGAGCCAACATTAGCTTCATCTCAAAGCACATGCCCACTTTCAGAGAATTTTTTTAGTAAGATGACAAGTTCATTAAGATTTAAAGCCAAACAACAAAGCAACCAAGCAAGACAGTTGGTTTGGCAAGGTAACAAGGAAAACTGGATGAAACACCTAAACTAAATAAATAGAGAAACTGGACCAAGACCACCAGCTGAAATTCCACAACACCAATGTAAAACAGAAAGAAGAACTACTTTTTTTTTTTTTTTTCTTTTTTTGCACACCTGCTTGTTTTTGATCTAACCTTTCAATTAGTCACATAGTCAGAAAGGAACAGCCACTTTTAACTCACTGCTCTGAATCATTATGAAGTAGTTACCCAAGTTTACATGGTACCATAGCACATATTCAAGTTATATTCTAAAATATTGGTTTAAGAAGAACAGCAGAGGTGCAGAGTTGAACTATCTGGGTAGAGAAGGACATCCCTCGACTACTGCCCTCCATTATTTCAAACTGTTCAACCTCAGAAACTGTGAAAACCTGGATCACTTAAGTAAAATGTTCAAAACTTTAAAATACAAAATGAACATCTTAACCTTACACACATACCGGTATTTAGCACAATGCAAAAGCACCCAGATCCTCCAGATCTCAAATCCTCCACGTACCCCATAAGGTGACATTGAATTTAGCAGCAGCAAAGCATTTGTGAAAATCAAGTAGATAGGACCTTAAATTTAAGTGCTGAACTTTATTTAACCTTAAGTAAAAGTATTTGACAATTCTGCTTTCAGAAAGTATAACACTTTTTCACAAGTTGAACAGTTCTTACCTCACCTGTAACACCAGCCTTGAATTACCTGCCACATGGCCTGAAATGGCATGGGGACACCATTAAAATACACACCTAGTGGGGCTGCTGCTGGTTCTAGGAATGTTTTCAGCCCTGTGTCTCTCATAAGCAGTTTGTCTCAATTGACTTCTGAAGTGCAAGCAGCCAAATTTGGACTGATCAATGGACATTTGTGCTGGGAAGTTTTGCTAACAGTGGGAACGCTTCCTCTTTTCAACCTTTCTCTAAAATGCTTGTACGAGACTAACTAAAATATGGCCTTTCACCTGAAAAACTTTTCTGCCAAACTTCAGCTGTCAAATTATTAAAGGAAATTATATTTAATTTTCTATCTCCTTTTAGGTATCGCCAAGAAGCAGACTATTAATATTTAAATTACAACTATGGCCTGTAAACTCTGACAGTTTTCTTATTATGACCTATTTTCTAAACGTTTCAAGACAGATTAGTGTAAAACAAAACAAACTATCAGGAGGTAGAGACAGCTCATTTTATCAGCATGCTCCAATAAACCAAGGCATTAATAAATAATTACATCCCTCTCTCACAAGTATTACCAGTACCGGGGGATTTGATTTAAATATGTTTGTCATAAGATTAAGTGTCAAAATACAAAATCAGTTTTTATTTCCCATATGGCCAAATTTGCAAACTTAAATAAAACTACAAATCCCTGTTTACAACTCCAGTAACCTCTATGATACTCTGTTACCCAGAACTCTATTTACATTCACCATACCTTTCTCCCTTCACCTCCATTCTACTTCAAAGGCTAAAGCTAATGACCATTGGAATTCTCCACTTCGGAGGCTGAATAGCAATGGCTTACACAAAGCCTTAAAAACATATTATTCATAGATATGTTTACTGCAGTGACAAATACTCCTCCCTTCAGTTTGGTGATCTCAGATTTCATATAGCAGAGCAAGAATTTCACCCACATTAAAAAGTGACTTGAAACTCAGTATTTTTGTCACAATGCAAAAACTGTACTAAGAATAGTAACAACAGCCCTTTATCTGTATATGTATAAAACAGGAAAAGTCAAGATACAAATTGATATGTTGATTTTTTATCATCAAGTGTTCTTCACAAATACAGTGTGGAAAAAATTATTGTAGATATTAAAAAAGTATAAATATTTATATATATAGGCTAAATTTCATCCAGAAATAAAAATTGTCTCAATACAAGAAGCACCTGGTGACTCTTTTGGATAATTGGCAAGGCAACCAAACTATGAAATTTTTACTGAAGTGAACTTTGAATATGTTTTTACAACTCTTTTTCCAGTTTTCATTTCCAGTGCATTCCTACATTATCTGAAGTGTGTAAGCACACATGTAGAACAAGTTTTGTAGCTCAACTTCACAGTTATCCTACTTTCAAAGGAAATAGAAAAGATGTGTGCAGAGTGAAGTTGATGAATTTTAGTTTCAATTTGTAAGGTATTTAATCCCACACTGGATGAAGACGATCACTTTTACAAAAGTAGTTCAATTAGAGCAGAAAGTCAGCAGAAGCAGAAAGCAGAAGCGAGTTATTACCAAGTAGTTAAATGAGGACAACAAATACAGGACTCCCCTGCCACACGAGGGGACAATCACTGAGATGTGTCATGCTCAGCAGGCTCTCCTTGGTGTCTCCTGAAACTTTCCCTGCTGTATTATTTCATAGCATGCTTAATCAGTAAACACTGAATATGGGGAAAATATGGCACCATTGGTGTTACTCATGGGATTTTACCCAAGGATGCAGCAGAAATGAGCAATCACTCAGCAAGCCTGCTTGGCTTGCCTCTAATTTATCATGGCTTACATCTCATGCCTGCCAGCAGAGCTGAATTCATATGTTATTGTCCCAAACCTGTCACTTTCTGGACTGCTTTTTAATCTTCCTCCTAGAATTACATTCAGAAAGGTCACTGCTATCCAATTAGAACCTTATCAAAGATGCACATGCAGGCTGGATTCACGCTTATCGAGAATGGGTCATAAATCCAGAAACTGCACATCACACAGTACCATTTCCACAATGAATAACTCACATGGAAAAAAAGTGTCAAAAAATACCTGTATATTGCCAGGCAAGTGTCTGACTATTCCTCCATACTCTAGAGCAGGTGAATGAGTGTAAGGGTTATTTATAATTGCAGAGATGATGGAAATCAAAGACCATCAAATCCAGTAACAGTGTGAATTTTATACAAAACCTGATATTGTGTATGTTTCTACACACGCAGACTACCCTGCTGTTTTCCCTTAAGCCTCTAAATGTGTGTTTTCAAGATGATTTGTGAGGATTGCTATCATTAATATATCAATACCTATTGCCTTTTCTTCTATCCCAATGTCTTTGGAACTTATGAAGAATCACATGTGTAGTCTTTTAATCAATTAATTTAATCAAGCTCAGAACTTGAAAGAGGAATTTGCTTTCAGTCTTCTGATTCAGGAACATCAATCCATAAATACAACCCATAAACACATCCATACATTTCTACTACTGACCTTTGTAAAATAAGTTTTTTCCATATGTCATGGATAACTTGAGAAATAATGCAGTGTATGATCCAGTTGAAAAAGGAATTATTCAGTAAATACAGCCTAGAAACATTAAGAATGAAAGGCATTAAATAAAAACCACATTTTTACATTGCTTGTGCTTCCAAGATTTCACTCACTTCTCTATTTTGACAAAGTGCATTTTCAGTGTTGTCCATTCCAGAAGCAGGAAAGCAGTACATCTTGGTCACTAAAAGCTCCACTTGTTAAATAATCACCTGGAAACACCAAACATTTTCAGTCCCTCACACTTTTTTACAGGGATTATACTGATTTACAAACAGGATCAAAGCAGTTCTCTCAAGAGGATAAGCAGATAAAAGAACTGAGTAGGTTTAAGCACTCCTATAAAAACCATTCACTCTTTCAACTTCATTGGTCAAGATCTGGGAGAGGTGCAAGTAGTGGAAGAGGAATATGGAATAAAGTCTCAAGTCCTACTGCATTACCCACTTCCAGAATATCTCTAACAGAGCTTCAATATCTAACCATAACAGAAAACTTAAATTTACAATCCCTCCATCTTATCTTTTTTTTTTTTTTTTTTCCATTCATCATTTTATTCTTCCTCTCCTTCCTTTGATTGAGGTGGGATTTTTTTTCTTTTTTTGAAATTACTATGCACCTGTTGAGGGTTCCAGGTGCTCAGATCAATGTATCACACAAAGTAAAGTGCACATTAACCTAGTGACTCGGGAGATGAGCTTCCAAAACAACGTGGGAGATACACTGATAGACCTCCTTTTCCAATACAGCAACATCCACTGTATTCCAAAATCAGAAACAGCCATAATTGACTTTTCACACCTATTCTGATTAATCCTATTTATGCACTAGAAACATTTACTGCCCACAGTTACTGAGCAAGCCCATGCAGACAACAGGGATTTCTTTGCACTACGTCACATAACAGACCTGAATAAATTCCTGCATATGGATTTATTGCTAACTCAAGCTGGATCTCAACAGCTCATAAGGAAAAGTAGACATGGTATTTAACAACGCCAAAAAAAGTGTGCAAACTAGCACACTTTGGCATGAAACCCTTTGTGTCAGCCTTTTTCATAACAAATCCTGTGTGTTCTCAGGTTGGGGATTAGGCAGCAACAACACAATGGTGCTGACTTCTCCCTTGGAATGAAAACTAAGATGCAGGCTATTCTTAATGTTTGGGGGTTTTTTGGTTTTTTGGGTTTTTTTTAATAACACCTTTAATTTTTTCTACTTTTTAAAAATGAGAACTAGCCTCTAAATAAGGTATGCATTTTATTTAACACTATTCAAGCAAAAGATCTCTGTAAGGATTTGTTTTAACTGAGGCATTTGAACCCTTAGAGAATACAAAATGCACTGAAAGTACATGTTTAATAGCCTGGATATTAATGTTCATTCCTGGAACTTAAACTGTGAAATATTTCACAACATAACATATATATTGCTGACAAAAGCAATGTGCCTGAATCACTCCTCCCTTCCCAATTCTCTTCTGTTTGGTTTGGAATTCCATATGGCCACAAAGAAGTGAAGATGTGCCCTATTTTTTTATTTTATTATTAAATTTTAGCCCGTTGCTTTACTTATTCACATAAGAGGCTGTCAGAATCTGCCTTGATTGGAAAGTAATTGTATTAGTTACAACGAAAAATGATTTGACAAAGGCTGCTACCCCTATTAAACTTTGTGATAAAGTTGGAAAACTGCAAAGCTTTTTAAACTCACCAGAGCCAGAGGAATGCTTAAGAATGCTTTGCCCTGTGGTTGCACATGTAAACTACTCAGCTACAGATTTTTGTATTTACTTTATATTGGTGACTTGCTGTGCAGCAATAATTTGAACTGAAATGTAAAACCTGATTTAAAAAGAGGAAAAAAATCATAAAACTCACACTAACCAGAGCACCCAAGTGCTCAAACAATTCAACCCACAATAACCTGAGTGCTTCACATGGAAGTCAGATGGACAGTCATCTGTAAGAGTGCCAGGGTTGCAACCTGAGAGTTCAAATGTAAGTTCTCTGGGACAGAGATGGTCTTTTTGTTGTGCCTTGACATTGTTTATAACACTGGGAAGCCATTTCTCTAGGCCTCAGTGTAGTATAAATTACAGTTAATACTAATAAAATCCAGCTTTGAGGAGAGAGTAATGGATCTCCTTATTGGCAATCGTAACAGAAAGGTCACAAATTACAGGGCATGGAACAAGAATTCTCCAATCCTGCCCAGAGATGTCTCATCCAGGTCAAGGTTAGGGTGTACTGGAAGCAGTGCAGCATTTTTTTTTTTTTTTTTTCTGTCAACAAAGTCCTGCTCTTGTGATAAATTAAGGACTCAAGGCTGCAGGTCACATTTGAACCCTTCATCAGTTATAAATTCCCCTTAATAATAAGCAGAACTCTGTTAGCAAACCTAGTGATTTACAGTAATAAGGATGCTTGTACCATTTTTCCAGAATGTCTGTCAGTTTATTTTATAATAGCTAGTATTTACAGAGCACTTTACTAACATAAACTAATTAATTATGTCCTCAACTGTTTTTATTCAAAATTTTAATGATGTAGTACGTATCACAAGCTATCATCAAATGCCCACTGAGACTTCCATGCTTGACTTACAGTATCAGATGAGCTCATAGAAAGCAGCCAGCAAATCCAAAAGGATCTTTGTTTATTTGCACCACCCAGTTAAGTTCTTCCACCATTCCTTCAACTCCTCTCTGTTACTCTGTTGTGCAAATGACTAATTTCCATAGCAGCATTTTTTACACTGGACTGAAGGTACATTAGTACTCTGAAGTCATATTTCAAGAGCTTGTAACTCAAACATAGTGCTTTACTTAGGACCATCAAGTAGCAAAGAAGTGCTCAACCTTGATTCAAATCAGACTGAAGATTAAAAAAACCAAAACAACAAACCAAAAAAAACCCCAAAAAAACCACAGAACCCTCTCTAAGAGTCATGGTATTCTAGAGTTACTGCTTTTGTAATCTATACTGATTATAATTTTTGGCATTCATATGCTGGAAATTGTTTCCTGACATAAATACAGCCTTCTACAAAAGAAGCTAAATGGAGGCATTCACTACTCTTTAGCATACCCTAAAGCTCTGGAGGATTAGAGCATTCTCTCTCTCAAAACTAAGTCAGTGCCTCCTAGCTATTTCTCCTATGATGCTTACACTATTGTCCTCCCAGTGGAAATTCCAAGAGGAGAGGGAGGAATGTTAACTCTGGATACTCATTCTAGCTGGCTACTGGATTTCTGAGGAAAAGGGAAAAAATTGTCAGTGAACTGTTAGACTACAATATAAAACCACCACTCAGCATTAAGAGAGCAACTGAAGACCAATTTTATCAAAATACATTGGAACTTTCACTCTGAGATGAATCTTATATTTTAGTTAACATTTTCAGGAAAAAACAATTATTTGAGCAGAGTATTAGTAATACAATCATTTCTATATTATCAGGTGCTGTTAACTGTACATTATTACAAAAATTCTAGCAAGGAAATCGTCTGTCAGTTCTCTTTATATCAGAAACCCTCAAGTTTCAAACGAGGATGAAAAACAGAGAAATATACTAAATGCACAAAGGTTATAATTTATAAAAAGTAGGTGACAGCTGAGTTCATGCAGATTTCCTAGATGGAAAACAGTGTGGCCCACGGACATTCTGTATTCTCTAAATAGTGTTCAAAGAGATAATCAGCCAAGGACAGAACAAGAGGCCCTCTGTTACTCTAACCTTGGGCTCCCCAGGGCCTTAAGTGCATTCCAACATCTCCAAATTGCACAAGGTCCACAGGACCTGAACAAGAACATTTTATAGCTTTAAAAAGAAAGGAAGTGTGCCTAGGAAAGTTTTATTCAAGTAGGTCATTTTAGGGTCAATATAGTAATTTAAATATCAAGCCTTTTTTGTCAGCATCCATTGCTGCTAAAATAACAAAATAAATACAAACTGATAGATAAAGCCGTAAGAAGGAAGTTGCTGAAGAATTTCCTTCTGTTATAGACTGGGTAACATTGTCACAGCAGATTATTCCACCTTCTAGTCCACAACAACCAGGTTTCATATGCATTCAAGGCAGTTTCATCAAGTAGACAGCACAGGTACATTTCAGTGTCTCTCCCAGCATAAGCAGCACTGCATGCTCAAAAGCAACACCAACAGGCAACACCTTTTAAACCAAAGCTGCACCACACAGCCAAGACTGCTTTTACAAAAGAGAACTCAAACTGTCCAATAATCCACAATAAAAGCTCTAAACCTGCTGCTCAGAAGAAGGCTGATGACTGTATCCCATCTCACTATATTATGATCAACACATTCACAGAAAAGAGGTTATATACTCAGTGAAGCATCTGACCACATGATATTTGCATTAGGAAATTAGCATCCCACAAATTAAACTTGGCACGTACTAAGTGGATTTGAAACTGGTAATTGATAAATCCAGAAAAAGAGATGTCACTAGGGAATTGCCAATGAAAAAGCAAGTTCCTAGTGGAGTCATGATGGTATTGCTTCACACCCTCAAAACAATTCAATACCTGCCAGTAATCGAGAAGAAAATACAAGGTCACTACAAATCCAATTTTCAGACAACACACATTGCTGGATAATGAAGTGGCAAGCAATCTATACAAATAAACATTGCTTTGTAAACTGGGCACAGTTCAAGATTTATGGTAAGATCATATTTCAAAACAAAACAAAAAAATAAAACCACAATAACAGAATAGAATATTATATTCTAAATAAAAAGGGAAATAACCCAAGGAACTCAAACTTCTGATTTAACAAAGCAGATAAAAATTACCAAAATGATACCTGATATAAGAAAATAGCAGCAAAGATGTTTACCCAGTGAGCAACTGCCAGTGATTGGCTATTCCTATGATATTTTCCCCAATATTACTGTCCACACTTTTAAGGTACACTAAAAACCCCACAGCTTTCAAATTATTCTTATGTCCCTTTTGTGAAGTTTGAAAATCCCAACTTATAATTCGATACTCAAAAAATTCAAGGTGCTAAAACTATCTAAGGTGGTAAATATTCATGCAAGTTGCATTTTTCCAAGGCTTCTTCCTTGGGGTGACATTCCCACTCCAGGATTTCCCTATTTCATCACTAGTAAAGTTAATGGTTTGAAGGTTTGGGTGTTTTAGGGGATTCTTTTGGTGTAAATGAAGCACACTTTTCAAAGTATTCTCAAACCTGAAAAAATTTAATCACTATCTTACTTCCTTCAAAACTGCCTCTGGATCCAAAGACTGTAGATTTCAGGCACTCCAAAACCATTAGACTGCCATCTAATCAGTGCTTGAAAGCTGTACTTATGAGACAACACCTGGCGATGCGAATCCCATTTTACAGCCATTCCACACAGCCATGCAGGGAAAGTAAATGTCAACTGCATGAAACAGCTGCAGTATTTAAGACATAAGACTTCTCAGAAATACCACATGGCGTGGGCAGCAAAACTTTTCCTCTGAAGAATATTCACTTTGTATAATTTAAAGGGAAATGTGATATGAAGCCTAAGAGGAACAGAAGAACTAAAATTCATGAAGTAGTAGTTTTACCTTTGGGTCATCTCAATATTAAAGGAGATGTGATTTCCCTCACTTGAAATCTTTACAGAGGCATTTCAATATTTATTCAAAACAAAACGTAACAAATAAGTCAAAAAAAACCTCCATGTATCTTTCTAGCCACACATTATTGATTCTGCTACAGAAGTTGTGGTTTGGGTTATGCAGGATGTCAAACTACATGATTTTGAAAATGTTGACTTAATTCATTCAGATTATATAATTCAACACCAAAATGGCAATTCAATTTCCCTTGCTCAGCAAGAAGGTAATTAAATAGTTTTGAAAATAAAGCTTCTTAAGTAGATGCCCATATACAGGTTAGGCAATAGTTTTAGAAAATAATAATAATAATTTAAAAGTGTGATATGTTTTAACTTTTACTGCAGTTTTGAGAGATAAATATAAATTTAAAGTAGTTTAATCATGTGACTGGCTCATTTCTTTCCGAAGCTCACCTGCATTTCCTATGTTGTCTACAGCTTGGAGACATCAAGAAGGAAAGCTGTCCAGGCATAGGCTGCTAATCCCATGATGGGGAAAAAATTGCCAGACAGTTATAATGTCTTATTTTGCTGTTCAACTGCACTCATGATAAATTAAAACTGTATAAACAAACATTTATGTGTCTTTGTGTGACCAATCCCAAAACCGTCTTGAATGGCACTGAAACTTGGTTAATTCCCCTCTCTACTCCTATTTTCCTTCCACAAAAGTTAAAGTCATTGCAGTCAATTAAGTTTTCTACCAATAAATTGTGGAAAGCAAACAAATAGGTAACATCATCAAAACATGTTTCCACCAGTATCCTCTGAAGGAAGAAAAGTCAATATTGGTTTACTTTTGAAATATGAGAGCTATCTTTCTCCCCTCCCAGCTGCTGTCATGTTAGTTAACCTCTGAATTACGGCCAATGTGCTACCACCACACCACCACACCACCACCATGCTGCTCTCCTGGTCACAACTGCAAATGATTGTCCCATCATTTCCTGCTTTTGAGGCTGTTGGCAGAGTTGTCAAAAGTATGGAATTGCTGTGTGAGACCCTCACAACTGGCTTCTCCTCTGATCTATGGGACACCTCAATTCCACAGCTGTCACAGTGCTGACACCAGCTCCAGTTAATGACACCATGTCATCTTCCCTGACTCGTTTACCTGCCGACCTGCAAACAAATGGACACTAGAAGGGAAGATAGGGAAGTGAGCGGCAGATACCATATTCATCATAATCACTATGATACACAGTAGAAGAAAATCAATTCCTCTTAATCGAATAGAGTGACTTATTAAGGGTTATAAGTCCTGGCTGGAGAGCTGTACTGATTGGATTATGCTGGGAGAGAAATTAGCAATGAGCTCTTGAACTCTCTTTCCTTTTGTCTTCTGGCTTAGAGCTCCTATTAAATGATTATCCTTATGAGAATCTTAGTAAGCAAGTCATGCTCTGATCAGGGAGAGCAGCAGGAAAAAGGGGACTGAAAAGGTTCCTGAAGTGTTGACAGACAGTGATGTGAACAAACAAAATATGCCCATCACAGCATTTCTGACTCTTGATTGAAAGAGCACAGCAATGGTACCTGAGACAAACACTTGAGACTTCCCAGAACAACCCTCTTCAATTCAGTACTGCCTCAGCCACTTGACAGATTGATAAGGAATTGCTTCGATTGTGACGTACTGCAACTGCAAATTAAAACTGTCTCAAAATCCAGTTTTTTTCTTCATTTAGGAATTTTTTTCCATATTGTACAATTGGTGAATCAAACATAAATCTATACAGTAAATGCTACTTAAGAGATTAGGAGGCAAAGTAAAGGTAGAATAGAGATAGAAAATAAACATTTAAGATGATAACTGGCAAAACAGAGTTTCTCTTACCCATTAAAATAGCAGACAGTTATCCTGTATTTGGAGTCAACTGCTGGCTTTTAAATGTTAGAAGAGTAAGATCTAACAAACCCTAATAGGAAACCTGGGACTAGGGAGCTTGTGTGTTTAAACTGGAGAAAAATATGTTGTCCTAGTTCTGGGCAGGACAGAGCTCCTTTGCTTGTGCAGCAGTCGGGTGCAGTGGTGCCCATCTGATAGCCCCAGCTGCTGGGAGGCTGAGCCCACTGCTTTGCTTGAGCCCAGGAATTCTGGGCTGCCATGGGCTGGGCTGAGTGAGCATGGCCACGTCAGAATGTTATTCAATACCATCTTACCTCACACCAGGGACTGGGCAAAGGGACTCTCACTTGCCAAAAGAAAGTTTTTCTGCCATTGTTTTTTACCATTGGGATTGGAGTGTGTTTTGCATTTGTATCACCCTCTCTTTGTCTGCTTTAGTTAGTATTATTTTTTGCTGTTCTTTGTTTTCTTATCTCATTGCTGTTTCCAGTATATTGTTCTTATCTTAACCCTTCACTTTTACCTTTGTGTCTCCAATTCTCAACTCCATCCCCAGAGCAGGAACGGGTGGGGGAAACAAGTGAGCAACATCGGGTTTGGGAGAAACTCAGCTGAGGCACTGAACTGGGGAATACTATTCCTAAATCATGACACATGAAATGATTCTTCTTTTGGCTTTTCAAAGCGAGAATCCCTGGAATTAATGGAAGTTGTGTGCCAGCACCTTCCAGGATCATCTTGACTGTTACAGATGGAGTGAAGGTGCACCAGCAGTAGGTCAGAACACTCACAATGCATTCCTACAGCAAAATTCTAGGGAAGTAAATGATAGAGAGTCCATGCACATCAGCTAATGATCTGCTTCAGTAACCTTAAAGCTCTTTCAACAGCCCTCCTTTTAAAAGAGTTCAGCTATTTATTCCACATTATTGTAATTCTGTGCTTTACTACAAATTACAAAGAGGAAAAGGCTTGGGAAATATAAAATTTCATTATTGCAGTCCTTAAAACAGTCTGTCTGAAGTGTTAAGTTTTGTGCAGTGGTCATATTCCAAGAGAATAAAAGTTAACTGAAAAGAGATGACAAACTCCCATACCACAACAGTTTGTGCCTAACATTAGTATTCCTAGATAGTAGAAAACCAGTTCTGATATTTTCCACAGAGCTGTACTGGCAGCTTTAATAACTATGATTTTGCTACTTATGATTAAAGAAATATTCTTAAATAAGGATTCACAGGATAAAAATAGAAGTTCTACCAGTTCCCAAAATGTCCTTATGTTTGTCCCCTAGGAACCCCAGAAACAGCAGTAATATCAATGTGATGAATTATATTTATCATGCATCTTTGACTACCTAAACTGCTCTCTGCATGCTTATCCATCACTTTGGGAATTATTCAACCATTCCAGGCCCTGAGCTTCAAATGACCACCATGAGGAAGAAGTAAAAATTGCTGGGAATAGCTTGTTCACCAGGGATGGAACACAAGTAACACTGAGGAAATCTTCAGGGTATGTAGCTGCTTAGGAGCTCAGAGCCGTTCCCCCCCCATAACCCTGTAAACAGCGATGTTTGATAGTAAAGGAAAGGGAACTTCATGATGCTGAGTATCTGGATACTTGAATCTGCCCCAAAAGCCTTTCTCAGGAAGGACTTGGCAAGAGGTATTCAGAGGATCTTGGCTCATAAAAAGATCACGTTTACCAAGGGGCAAAGTTTCTGCCTTGTTTCCTTCCTTTGCTTTCCCCACACAGCACTTACAAGAAACCATCCTGAAGGCAGAGCCAAACTTGGCTCTTCAAATGGAGTGATCACAACTCAGTCACAGGATAGGAAACAGAAACTCCTCTTATCTTGGAAAAAAAGAGTAGACAGTCTTAAGATGACAATAATACTTACCTGAAATATAAGAGATACATATGTACCACATGCACACATACACAGATTTACAAATATTTATCAATACAGACAAACACTTCACAATTGTTCCTCTTTGGTATTTCCTACTCTTTTAATACACTTACTAGTCAAAACAAACAGAAAATTAAACAATATTGTAACTTGTCAAAGAATTACCTGTTCTAAATATTTAATAATCCATTCATGGATCATATTTACAGTTCACTCTGTTTTAGACGTTACAGTAAATTAGTGTTACCTCCTATTACATTACAAAAAAAGCTTGTTAAATTATTGCCAGCAAGTGTACCATTCTGTAAGGAGTAACTGTACTTTTTCTGTAAGGTTGGAGCCATAAGAACCATTTAACTCTCAATACAAAGCCAGTTCTGTCAATATACTTCTCTTTGACAGCTGTAATGACTGTATCTATTTTGATTATGACTTCAAATCTAACATAAATTGACAAATTACAGAAAAAGTTCTGTATTAATCAGAAGGGCCAAGACCAACACTCGCCAGTAAGCCTGAACTTGGATCATTTTATTGCTTTGTTGTGCCAAAGTCTTCAAGTGCACTGAAGTTAGGATCAAGAACTGATTTGCAAAACACATTATTATAATATTATTCCAAAACTTGATTATTTCATTTCTGATTATACAAAACTGTATCCTTGTCACCAATTAATCCTGTTTATGATAAACAGGTCAAACAAATTGAGTACAAAACTGGGTTAGTTTTCACTTGTAGAACAATTTGAAGGGTGTAATTATAAGAATATATATATTAAAGGAAGTATGAAAACAATGTCCATTTTTTTAGATTTCAAATCTAGGAATGTTGACCAGACTAGCAACTAGCTTCCTTCTTTTTGTAGCATCTACGAAACTATTATTTGGCTCCAGTAAATCTAAGTTCCCCCTCAACTAAAATTACACAGGTATACATGAATAAAGGCCCTGCTTTTACATTTTTCAAGGGTATAGAAAAGGTCCATATAACAAGGATTTCCATAGAGCTTACTCATCAAATCCAAAAGAATAAACTCCTTAATAGCATTTCTGTTATTACTGAATTAAGACCATTTTTCCCAACATGACATATTAAATATAAGATGAAAGAAAAAAAAATATATTGAAAAGAGTGTTTCAATTGAATTTCTTCTAAATCCATCTGCAAAATCGAGTTACAAATTAAAACTTAGGTAAAGAAAGACCTGCCAGTCATTTTGGCACTTTCTTTGGGTCAACTTATCTGAAGCAGCTGCAAAACTACATTTAAGGGTCATATATTATCTTTCAAATTAGCTTCCAAATGCATCTCAGAGAATGGGCCATGACAATGGTTTAAAGCTTTATTCTCCTCTGCAGTTACAAGTCATCACAATGCTGACTCTAATCAGGTTACTCTGCATCTGTCTGTCACAAATAACCTAGTAACAACTAAATGGATTGCCATAAATCTTTCAATTAGAATTTATAACTTTATTAGCACAATATTTTTGAACTGATTGCATTACTTTGAAGAGCAGCTTTCATTTATTTTGTCATTTGGGGGTCAAATGTGTACAATGGCTGGAAGCTGAATAGACAATAGGAAGCCTTACTTCAACTTCACGGTGGTCTCCAGAATTTCCCTTCTCCAGACACCACAGCCAATTTTTTTAAAGGAACACTTTGTTTGCTGTGCTGAGGTTGAACCACTTGGCCAAATGTGACCAGGTTTCTTCAAGACACACAAGGGTCACACAGCCAGTTTTACAGCCCTGATAAGGCTTCATAAAAGTAATTTGCAATTGGGAAAGTTGTCAAAGGATTGTATGTTTTTTTTCATTTTGTTTAGAGCTGTTGAAATCCATGCCAAGGATCATATCTCTACACAGGGGATGAGGAACAAGTGATACTCAGTGATCCTAACAAATGTGGCTTGATACATCTGTATCTTGAGGTAGGGGGGGAAAGAGCAAAAGGCATCAGTTTCCTAAAACAATTTAAATATTTCTATCACTGTTATATCAGTAATCTGATTTTTTTTTTGCTAAACTATAACAATTCCAAACAGCATACATTATGGTTAAGAAAATTAAATAACCTAACCAGCTGATGTAGATTAATATAAATATACTTCAGCATTTTGATTACACTGCTATACAAACACACTTATGTTAAATACACAGGGGCACATATACTTACATCCCCAAAAATCAAGGTACAGTTTAATTAGATTTTTAAGGCATTAACTTCTATAAATTTTAGACATAATAGACAAAATTTGAAGTTTGGAGAAAAACCTAACTTTAAAATTCAGTAATGAAACTATATTAGGGTAACTGAAGTTAAAGGCACTTTCCCACCTAAAGACTGAAAATGATCAGGGTTTTCATTGGAAAAGGGAACCTTCATAAGATGAAGGCTCAGAAATAGCCACACATTCCTTTGTGTTTTGATCATTATTTAAATGGGAGTTTGCTGAATTCTACAAGGCTTCTACCATGCATTGGTTTCTCTGGCAAGATCGAAGGATAATTTATCAGCTTTTACTGGCTGCTTGGGTGAAACTGTGAGCACAGACACAAATAAGAGGTCATTCACTGCTGTTTATACTTCAAGATGTAGGTGAAAGGTATAAAACAGGTGAAAAGTCCATGTACAGCGACCCTGTCTAGCAGATCATACTTAGATGCTACAGAAAAAAAAACAATTTAAGAAGCCCACTTGCTAGAAAGATGCGGAGTCATCAGTTTTAATTTTATTTTTTCCTTGCAAACACAAAATTTTGTACAAAAAGGGAAAGAAATTTTGCTGATTAAATTATCATAGAAAGGGACAGGTTTATTACAAAGGTGCCCCTGCCACACCCAAATTAAGAACAGATCTAAATTGTAACATAAGTATGAATCTGCACTGATTTGGTTCTGCTAACTTGGACTATTCAAATGGGGGCTTGCAGCCCAAGATTTGACATCCAAACATGCTCAGGCACCCCAGAAAATGAGTCAAGACTTGATATTTCTATGAGCAATCTGGATCTGGCATGACAGGAATCATGAGTGCCTCTCACACATGCATGGCAATCAAAAGCCACTACGAGCCAGAAACAGAAGATCAGAAGCACCAATCACCCTCCTTCCTGCTTCCATGCACCTCCAACCTTAACTAACCTTTCACCCAAAAGAAAATTAGTTCAAGATAGCCCAGGAATCATGAAGTAGCCAATTTCAAAGATGTTATGGAAAGAAGTCTCACGTGGTAGAAATCACACTGCATTCGTTTTCAAACAGACCATAAGGAGCCAAAGTAACTTCTAGTTTATCCTTACACACCTTTCTCTGTTATGAAGTTTAGGAAAGAGACTTCAAAAATGTTAACAGTTAAAAAAAGTAAAAAAAAATCTTACCCACTAACAAAAATGTATACCAGCAAGGTAATTATCTTCTACACTAGAACACTTTTAAATCTCTAAAGAAAACAGGCAAATGCACTTAACGTAATATAATAAATTCTCATGTATTGTCTAAAAACTACAATTTTTTGTAGTAAAACTACTTTTCTGTTCAAAAGCATCTCCACAGGGATTCTTAAGGAAACAGAGCAGTTAAATTTCCTAAAAACTAGGTAAAATAAATAGAATAGGCCAGTTTATTCATCAAACTGCTCATAGTTTACATTTAAGGAGACATGGCTTGATTCTCCATGCCTCATTCCTCTTCAGGTTTGAATACACTCAAAGTCCCACCATTTCTGAATGCAGACTTTCCTGTGGCTCCTGGTTGGCCACCACCACATTTGTCTGTGTTCTCTATACAGAATACAGGCAGTGCAAGCTTAGCCCAGCCTCTGAGCCGTTAAAAGGGAGCAGAGTTAGGATAAAGGAAACACAGGCCACCTGTGTTCAACTTTAAACCTGTCAGACATGGTTTGTGACATCATTTCACTGGACCATTGTGCTGTCAGGATAAGAGATCACAAGAATTTCTTTTGAATCTACTTTAAGGCTTGCAGTGTTAATAAAACGCAGTATACTGAACAAAAACAAGAGCTAGACCATGAAGTTTTCACGCTCTTGGCATAAATTTGAGGTGTCTTTGTTTTTTCAGCTCTGAATCTAACAATGCAAGCACTACATCTGTTTTTAGAAAGCTTTCTGAATTTTCTTCTCAGTATTTAGTTAGGAAAATACATTAATGCACCTAGATATTAGAGCAATGAGCATCATCTACCCCAATAAATAGCTATTATAGATAAATCTCTTTTGAAAAACAGCTTTCGTTCTTAAGCTCACCTAAGGCCACCTAAAAACTTGCTCAAGACAAATTCTACAGACTTATAAACATTTAAAAACTATTTCTAAATACAAAGAGCATATTCAGTTTTAAAAAAATCAGACAAAACTTATGTACCTGATTTCCCTCCTGTTTAAATCCCCCTTTTTTATTTAAAACTACAAGTTATCACTTATGACTGTATGTTTTAAAAAGCTTATTTTTAACTCAAGACCACACTGCTGTAAAAGCAAGAAGTACTTAGTGTACCTAAAACCTCATTAGATTGATCTGTATTATCCTTAACCACTGAAATGGAAAGCTAAGAATATTAATATGGCAGCTTTGACATCACAACAATTGATGCAAATTCTAGGGTCTAACTTGATAATTCCTGCATGCTTCCCCTGGTGAAAGAGCAGAACTATTGTCATATTCTGAGCATATGTGCAGTTTAACCTTACTTCGTTCTTGTAATAGGGAATTGTGACAAAGAGCTGGAATTCATTTTCTAAAATAACACATTTTATGTGTCAATAAAAAGAAACAAGAGAAGTCACAAGAATTAATGAAGTTGATTATAAGTCAGAGATCTCAAAAGGATATTATCAACTCTAAAGCAAGTCAAATGTCAAACGTGGGTTAAAAGTCATTTCAAGTACTGCATATATTCTTCCACACTTTGGGAAAATCCTCTCTAGATTATTATCTTCTTATCCTTTTCCCCCTCTCAATTTATGCAAAACACTTATCGAAAGAAAAAAAAAATCAAGAAGGCAATCAAAGCCAAGGTACTTTTGCAGTAAGGAAATAAGCAGCCATAGCACGTGAAATCTCTCAGAGCTAAAAGAACAACTTGTGTATAAAGCTGTGCCTGTGGACAAACACTGATCAGATTCAGTGGGCAAACACAGCTCCCGTATCAACAGGAGCACAGTGTCCCACAGGTACCTACTGTGGGAGCATTATTGGGGCACTTCACAGCAGCAGCACACCGAGCTCACTGACTCTTCTGGGATAAAGAGGTGTTGCCCAACAGTTGGTAAAATAAGGGTGGTAACACCTAAAATCTGTAGCAGAGGGAAGAACTGTAACCACAGCACTTTCTTTTCCATTCTAATCAAAACCTGGAAGGAATATTAGCTAAAAGGAGAAAATAAAAATGTGTACTAGTCAATACTTTATACAATGTACACTGCAAATGGAATTTAAAAAAAAGTTTCTACAGTTTGTTTATACACAGTTTTAACTCAGATTTATTTTCATTATGACAATATTTTTAAACCCATGAAAAAAACTTTAGATCTTGAAACAAAATCCATTCATTGGTTAACTGATACAAGCACTGAATATAAGGTTTGAGTCTGACTTTTGTTTCAGTACTAGTAATAAAACTGTAGTTTAATTCTCTGGAAAAAAAAAAATCAATCAATTTACCTCCTCTCAAAGCATCTTTTCCCCTTGGCTGAACATGACATTAAAGGTTTCAAATGTCATACTTGTAGACTATTTGGAACTAAAACATGTCTCTACGGAACTGCTATATTAAATGGATCCTAAAGTTGTTTATGGTTCAAAAGAATGATAGGAATTAGGTACTTGAAAAACCTAAAAAGTAAAAAAGGGAAAGAAAGCTCTTAAGCTTTCCAGAAATAAAACTCACTAGACTAAGAACTGTAAGAATTAAGGATTACAACTCCCTGAACCTTAAACATTAAACCCACTACAGAAGCAAAACATTAACAATTTACTTCCATCAAGACATTTATTATGAGCTGGTATAATGCCAACATAGAAGCTTTATTGGACTTTAATTGATGAAAGCAACACTTCCTTCAAAACTCTCTCATCACATTTCACAATGTCCAATAGATTACAGGTTAAAAGTCATATTTGCTCAAATCTGCATACAGTGAGCTCCCATTCTTGTTTCAGACTTCAAAAATCATTGCATATTTTCTGTCTTATAAGTGTCCTGTAGCACTAAAGCCAAAGCTTCTTTCCTTCTGAAAAGCACTTTTATTTCTTGAAATACTCCATGGAAAGACAAGTATCAGTGCATTACAGCTTGGGACTTACTAAGCTTGCCACTGGCACTAGAACACTCTTCAGTAGTTTTTTTTTTAATAAGTGTGTTTATCACCAAAAGAGATGAGGTCCTTCTAATTCCTGTGACATCTGTTCTATCAATCCTGAGCAAAACACTGCCAGTACCTAGACCCATGATCACACAGGTAGCCGAGCATGTTACTGCTCAGGCAAATGTGTTATGAATTCTCAGATGATGAACTATGGTAAGGCTGGATGTCAGAGGTGATGAAACTGATAATCCATCAGTAATTTTCTAACCACCCCAACATCTCTGACCCATTGAACTAAATAAATGTATTTAATCACTGACTAGTCAACTGATCAGAAGGTGCCACAGGGTGAAATGAGTGTCTTGACAAAGAGAAGACAGGCACTACCTAAACCACTGTCACAACAAGCCTATCTTATCTCTTCTACTTACACACAGACACAGATTCAACCTCAAACCATACTATAGAATAAAATTTTTGTTTACAACAAAATACAAAACTGACCTCACAAGATTATTTTAAAGAAAATAATTCTAGCAACATGTTCCAGACGCTTTTCTTGTAAACAGATTAGGTTAAAACTACAGGAAAAAAACAAAAAAAAAAACAAAAAACACAACAAAACAAACAAAAAACACACACCTCCAATCAGTTCTGATGAATCAGCCCAAATAACACAAGCAAAGGATAGAGCTTCCATAAAAGGTTTTTCAGCACCTTTTTGGATAATGTTGATGTTTTTCCTGGTCTTAAATATTAAGAGCCAGACACAGGTAAAGGAGAAAAGGGTTTTTACCTTGGTATTTAATAAGGATCCTTTTGGTGCACCCCTTTGCCAAGGTGGAATGCACTGAAATGCACACACTGCACACACACGATAGAGCACATACACAATTTATAGACTTTGCAAATTACCATATCTATCAAAGATTCCCCTGTGAGAGGCTTGAATGATTAGTGTGATATCCCCCCATCCCCAGGAATCCCCCCCGGATGGGCCTTAGTTTACAGGATGTGTTCTAGAAAAGACCTTGGTTTCTCAGGATAGCATAGGGCTTTCTGGCCTCCAACTGTGAGGCCTCCAGGATGTTTGGTCTCCTGGTTTAACAGAATACTAGGGCTATGCTAAGCTATCAGACTTAAGGAATTACAAGTATGCATGCTAAAAACACTGAGGATACATAAAAGATATATAAAAGGCATATAAAAGGTTATATAAAGGAAAAGGCAAAAAATCATCATGGCGTCAATGTATTCTACATCTGGTCTGACCGCCGGCTTTGTGACTAAGAAGAATGGCAGGACAAATCTCATATCCTTCACAGAAGTCTTAAGCAAACTTTTCTTGGCATGCAAAAACCTGACTGCATAGGAAATGGTACTTTCCCCAGGTGTTTCTATGGCAAAACAACATGCCTGCCCAGTACTGGGTTATTAATGTCTCATTCTCCTGATGTTCTGTGTTGGCAGCCATGACAGAAAGCTTTGAACTTGTTTATTCACACTTGTTTAATCCTGTCTCCACACAGCACATCGCAGCCTGTGGGGCTTGGAAGATGGATGAGTGAAACCAAGGCCACAAGGGGGTCAGGGTCAGGGTTGTCGCTGAATCTCAATAACTCCATCATTCACTGTAGCCAGCACTTCAGAGGTCACCTCAACCGAGGAGTTTGGGATAGATGTGGAAAAACAGCTGGCATAAGGATACACATATTCCCTGCAGTGGATGCCACACATGGAAACAAGTGTAAATCCTTACTTTCAACTGTGCCTTGAGCTGGTTTTAGCTGACTTGGTTATAAAAAGAAAAAAAAAGGAAAAAAAAGTTTCTTTAAAAATAGCTGGTATGTATCAAGCAGCAGCAGGAAGGCAAAAGAGAACAAAAAAAATCAGAACATAAATATGCCAGTTTAATATTTCTCCTGTAACTAAGGGAAAGGAACAAAAAGAGCACGATGTTGCAGGCTGGCTCTAGTACACAGTGACAGTGGAGGGCAATAGATTTCATCCCACTTGTATTGTACACACCGTGTGCCTGACAAAGAAGCTTCTCTGAAGCACAGACAGCACAGATGACACTCCTGCTCTGTCCCTTACGTAGGAATTTTAATGTGCATCAATGAAAATTTCTAATTCTTAAAACCTTTATGTTTAGAATATATATTTTTCATATACATACATATTTCATGCATATAATTATATATCTAAAACATATAATAGTTAAATGGCTGTATACTGCTCGGGTCTTAAACAGTACTGACAATATTCAGTATAATTTCAGAGTTTTTATTCCCATAACTTTAGCAAATAATTATGGTTTTAATAACTGTATTGCACAGTGTATCCTGATTGTTCACCTGTTTTGTATGACACTGGCAGAAACTTGATCACATGCTGATACAAAACTGTTCCTATCTTATAGCTCTTAACTTGTGCTTTCTACATCCACCTCATAGTAAACCACTCTGCAAAAATGAAGTTATTTCCAAGAGAGATGGAAATTAGTATTATTAGCTTTCTTTAAGCAAATGGAACTGGAATTAAAAGCATAAATTTGATTCCACCAAGTTCTCATATGTTCAGAATGCAGGTGCATAATGAGAAAAGTGACATATAAACTTAGATCTACACATATCCACAGTGTATTTATGATAGCCAGTCAAAATATTTTGATGAACAGGAAAATTAGCAGGTGAGTTGTATAAAGAATAGTCAAAGACAAGCTTTTATTCCAGCAAGAACAAAAAAGAAGTCCTTAAAACCTGACCAAGCTATTTGAGAAGAAAATCCAGATAAAATTAAAGACAAAACCAGGGCTCTGTCTCAATCTCCCCAATAAACATAAAAGCTTCAGTGTAGACATCATTTAGACTAATGACACTGGCAGGGAATGAAGTTATTCTACAACAATTTGCACATCCAATTTTTATGACATTCTTTTTTTTTCCTTGGAGGTAGGGCAGTGCAATGGTAGTGATTGGGGATTTGATTTCCTCTTTCTTTTTTTTTTTTTTTTTTTTTTTTTTCAGATGGTTAGTTTGCTTTTTGAAACATTTTTGTAAGGTATCAATTGCTTAAAGACAAAGGACACTCTTTTTTTTGATTGCTGCAATGTCTTTCCCTATGGCCCATTTTCTCAAAAGTTCATTTCTATTGAGTGCTCCCAAGGGAGAGAGGGTGGGGGAAAGGGGTCGTATTTCCACAATTTTCCCTAAGACTGATACAATCAAAGTTTATACAACACATTTAAAAATCCATTAAGAAGTCCAAAACTTGCAGTAACTAATACATTCAGAATCAGATGCTGCTCAAATGGAGACACAATAAAAACATGAAGAAAGTCACCTGTCTTTTTATAGTAGGCAGAGGAAGGCAAATTAAGAATGTCCCTCATATTTTTAAGGTATCATACTACCAATCAAACTATTTGGCTTCTGCCTGTGGTTCTGCAATCAACATGACCCATGGCTTCAAACAGATGCCTCTGAATCTCAAAACATGACTGATACTCAGTATTGTCACCACTGACTTTCAGACATGCATCTGTAGGAGAGGAATTTGAGGTCTGAAGCAGGTAACTAAGTTGCTTCTATGGAACAAGAAGCATTGTGTATATGCTAAGGGAGGGACTAGGGAAGGGCTATAAGGAGCAAATCTTCAGCATCCAGAGTGGCTTCAATTACTTTGCCCTGCTCAGAGTCCAGACTGCAGGCTACTTAACTCCTCTTCCAACAAACTGAATAAACAACGTTCAATCAAGCCAAGAATTAGACTACTTGAGGAAAATGTGACTTCTACTTACTAATTACAAGTTTGAAACATAAAAGAAATAAATGAAAACGAGAAGACAGAGTTAGAAATAAAGTAGGTGGAACACAAAAGCAAATACTTTCCAAAAACTATTTCACATTATTTTTTTTGCCATTTACTCTCCATTTTGGTAAATGAAAAAGCCATCCTGACAAGCCTTGAAAAGTTTTAACGTTCCAGTTGCTTCAGTAATCCCAAATTTACACCGAGCTTTCTTATGGGCTTTGTTATCAATTTTAAAACATTCTAAATACTATACTTCGAGAAAAAAGCAAGGTGCACAAAAACAAAGGAAACTTGACTCTGTGCAAGCGTATTTTTCATAAAGACAGTCTTTCAGTAAAGATAACAAACAGCTCAATGGTTAAGGTGACAGTGTTTCACCCAGATGCTTTCAGCTATTGCAGGTTTTCCACTAGCTGTGCCTTTTTTGCATTGTAACCAAGAAAAACAATTGTACTTGTCCAGAATCCATGAGAAGAATGAGCCACTTTAAGTGTTTAAACTTCTAACACACAAGCTTAAACACTTCATTTGTTCTCTAAATCAGTGATTTTTACTATCAAAGACAGACCATTGCACTAGATGGACCAACTGGTGAGACCCAGTGGGTCATTATGCCACTGCTTCCCATATGAAATTAAAGTCATGATACATCAACTACCTCATCAGTGCTGCTCTGGAGAAAACACGGGAATTCTTACATCCTAAACACACCCAAAGCTCCATTTGGCATTCATCATTACTAAAATACAAAATGATAGTCCTATTATCTGGCAGCTTTGTGGGATTATAACAGTCAGCAGATGGGGAACTTTTGTATACATTATGACCTGAAATACAATTCCAAGATTAGCCAGTGTAATTTCTTTTGCAATATTGTTGCTCAATTTATCCCCTTAAACTGAAGAGATTTTTCCTCAGGTTCTCATGTATGGTTTGTTTTGAGATCATAACAGAAAGAAACTATTTCCTTCCCACAAGTAATGTTTATATGGCTCAGCCTTGCTGAGTTGGTAATGTCTTCATAGCCTGACAGAAACTTGTTTCCTTCTCATTTATTTCCTCAAATGATTTTGCACACAAAGTGAGCAACAGGCAGGTTTGAGTCCAATCAGTAGAAGAAAAGTCCTCCAGCAAGATGCAGTTGGTTTAAGAAACTGCCAATTTTGAACACCAAGGCCAACATCTACCTTGGGCAATGAACCCAGCAGGACCCAACAGGAGGATCATTAGATGAGAAGAATGGGATGATGCTGAAAATTAGTATAGGACACACTAATTCAAGTGGAATAATAGAAAGTGCAAGGCCATATTCTTTCAAACCCATCACAGGGAAGTTCATGGCAAAGTAGCACCCATATGTTGCAAATTACAGAGGAGGAGAAAAATCTGTGTCTGATTAGTATAGAATGACTGTGAGTTACCAAATGCTTATAAGAAGTTAAACATGATCACAGGACTGATAGATCAGGGGACAGTGAAGATCATTATTAAAATTAGTTCATCATGTGCAGCATTCAAGTCTTGAAATATTACATGCAATCTACCCACTCATGTCTCAGAAAACACATGCAGACTAGAACAGGTGATGAATAACTACTAGGATCAAGCAAATATTTTCCAAGAGAGCACATAAGCTTTTCTTGTTTAACTTAGCAATAGTGGAGATGAGAAATGGTCTGTAAATACAAAGGAGAGAGAACAACTACAGAAAAATCAGATCATAGAATCATAGAATAGTTTGAGTAGAAATGAACCTTTTAAATGTCATCTAGTCCAACCAGCCAGCAATAAGCAGAGACTTCTCCAACTACACCAGGCTGCTCAGAGCTCCATCCAGCCTGACCTTTAATGTTTCCAGGGATGGGACAGCCATCACCTCTCTGAGCAGCCTGTTCCAGTGTTTTACCACCTCCACAGTAAAAAACTTCTTCCTTATATCTACTCTTGATCTACCCTCCTGCAGTTTAAAACCATTGCCCTTTGTCCTAATGGAACAGGCCCTGCTAAAAAGTCTTTCCCCCTCTTGCTTCTAAGTCCTTCTCAAGCACTGAAAGGCCACTAGACAATCTTCCCAGAGCATTCTCTTCCCCAGGCAGAACAACCCTTATTTTCTCAACCTTTCCTCATGGCAGAAGTGCTCCAAAATCCCAAGAACCAGCATAAATCAAACAAGTTTATATTTACACTGGAAGCATGAAAATTATTTTTCCCACCATTAGAACACAAATTCCAAGACAGGCTTTCAACAAGAAAGGGAAAAGAGCGAGCTTGAGGATGAAGGGGAAGGCAATCAAACTGCTTTTCAGAGCGCAGCTTGAAATGTTTCTGAACGGAATTACAAAGTACAGCTGGGTAGAATACAGGAACTCAGCGATCCAGGACTCCCAGTTCTTTACAACTCCACATCCCTTTGTACAGTGGCAAACAGATCTGTGAGACAGCAGAAAGTGACTGTGTACGCCTCCCTCCTCTATCACAATGAAGCCATTTCCCAAGGATCAGTACACATTTGCATCACTGCCACTTGAAACGTTCAAGCAAGAGGAGTGGAACAAAACCACCAATTCATTTCCCACATAAATTCCACATATTAGAAACTTACATGAAGTATAAAATCTATGGGAAGATTTGAAGTATCATCGAGGCCATGATTAAATTTTAGTCCCCTAAGAGCAGGAGTAAGGGAAGTACATGTCTGAACAAAGACAGAAAAAAAACAAAACAAAACAAACAAGTAAGAAGGTTAAGGGTTTGGAGTCCTCAAGCAAATAGAGTGATTATCAGAATAAACATATATATACATATATATAGAGAGAGATGTGTATATGTAAAAATCCACCAATCTCATCCTACTAATTACTGTTAACTACCATAGTAATGAACCTTCTTAAAATTGAGATCATGAAAAATTTGCAAAGGCATTGCCTGAACATTGCTTAAAATGAGTACTTTTTAAAGCCTGATACTGCAGAATACTTCAACATGAATGAAGCATATGCCAATAACTGATATTTCAATTAACATTCAAATATTGCTTACTGGCTCCTGAGGAAAGAGAACAGAGTTGTAAAAATGCAATGTTACCTTGTTCTCCTTCATTTCCCAATATGAACTAAAAATCATACAAATGTCAACCAAAAAATAAAAAAAAAATCAGTACATGATGATGCACCCACTAATAGCTCAATCAAGAGGTGATTTCTTTCAAGATTTCTGTGAAGTCATCAGTTGTCCCTCAGCTGTCAACATTTTATCAGGTAGAGCATTCAGAGTGGTGTAAACAGCACATTTGGTTTTAAAAAAATCAAAGGCAAGCGCAAGAAAGAAGCCGATAAAAATCGAGTGAGGAATGTGCAAGAAATTATTAGAAGCAAAACCAGATCAGCTGCAAATATATCCTAAAAATGTAACACAAAGCTCTCATTTTGGTGGGGCAAAAGGGTAGATCCTGGGCAGAAGAATTCAATGGATAAATAAGATATCCTACAAAAAGTTTCTCTAATAATTTCTGGCTGTCAGAACTATTTCTACTGCAGGGATGCCAGGAATGATACTGGACTGTGTGAACACAAAGTGCATGAGAGCACATTGCAGAGACTCATTAACCTGTTCTCAACTATTAATTCACATAGAGGAAACACCCTCCAGCTGTTAAGGAAATTCTTCACTAGGCACACATAACCAACTGAGTTTAAGCACTCACAACAAACACTCTTCTGGCACCTGAGCCTGTTTGTTTTGTGTGAATATATATATCCACCTTTCTTGAGTGTTCATTGTGAATTTCTACCCAAAAAAAAAAAAAAAAAAAAAAATATGATTGTGAGAAGATCACAGTATGAAAAGGAGAACAAAAAAAACGCCTCGAGAAACCTACAGGAATTGTATAGCTTGATATTATTAGTAACAGAATTTTAAGTATCTTTGAATTTACTTAAAATGTAAGGAGTCCTTAGCTCTTTTAGCCTTGGAAACATTTAAATCTGCGTGTCCAAGTGGAAGACATTTAAATGAAGACATAACAATATGATAGTTGTCCAAATCCTACTGGATGAGATGGTGAGAAGTACTGATTCTGCCCACACAGAAGGCATCAAACGCTGAAGCACAAAGAGTTCGTGAGAAATGTGCTAGCAACAGAAGATACAATTGAGGTTATACTCATGAAGAGCACCTCTCATAAAAATTCTAGTTCATTCTGGCTATTGGTACAAAAACCACACTCTCTCAAACATGTATGTTTCTTGTTTCAGGTAAATTCATAAGAAATAAAAACACTCAAGTAAAAGCTGGATTAATAAAGTAAATAACCAGAAATATGTTTTTGGCTCAAATGGAAACTGCAATGAGAGATCAAGTCAGGTTTTGGTTTATGTGATGTGTCTTTACTCATTTATATTCAGTAACCTCTTTAATTTCTAATTGTGACTGAATTACTGACCTATAAGGAAATGCCATTATATGTAATGTTTTCAAACAATGGTGTTCCCACTGGCTTCATCCTAATCCTCAGAAATTTCTGTCTGCAAGCTTCAAGAGTACAGAGAAGGTTTAAGGTATTTACATCATCTTATGAAACCTGTTTTTTCCCAGATTATCTAATCAGATACAATTTTATTTGTTCTATTCTACAAGGGGAATTTAATTTTCATTAAGCATGCTGTGATAATAGCCATGATTTGTTAAATTTCTTCATAGAGGAAAAGCATGATGAGAAAAAGCCTTATGATTTTCAGTGTCATAGACCAGATCACCACCTCCAGCATTCCAATTTCTACAATAATTATTCTGTATTGATGAGAGCAGAAAAGTGCCAACTCAGACAGAAAGCCTTTCACACTCTTTTTAGAAGGATGACAGTGAGAGAGATATAAGTACAGACATGCTCTCCACATGTGAAAGTAACCTCAAAGCAAATCAGACTTTGAAATTATCAGTAACAAAATTAATGATGATGTTACTATCATACGTTAAACAGAAACTAGATGGAAAAATCACCCACCCATTTTACAGTCACATACACTGTGCTCTTCTTTCACTCTGAATACCTCAAATGAAATTATTAACTCCATTATTATAAACATATTGCAGCCTTTTGCACATGCTCCAGCAAATAGCCATTAGCATTATGATGCAGAGGTGATTGCATAGCATATATTTTATATCTCTTAGCCTTTATTCACTGAACATTTCAATATATCTGGTTTATTTGTAAAATTACTGTCTCCCATGTTTAAGATCTGGCTTTGACTTGCTTTGCAGAACACCTATGACTTCACAGTAAACTCAGTGTAGTACTATAACCTCTTGTTACAGATAAAAACATAATTCAGTTTTGAATCTAACACAAACAGGATCATTATGTTTAGAGAGTGTTCCAAAGCCTGCTATCCAAGCAATCTGTGGCATATAAATAATGCAAGACCTCTTCTTTCTCCAAATGACTTCAGTTCAAGCAGAGACTCAGAAAGATGGAAGTCCAAATTTATACTGCCATTACAAAATTCAATCTATTTCTGGTTCTCCAATTGAATTATGACTCAGAGGCTTCCACTGTTTTCTGCACCAACCCACATGCTTCCCAGTCTTTGCCAACCCATGCAGAAAAGAATCCTATTTCCGAATATTCCTGAGCTTTATTATTATTATATTAAAATGGCAGCAAATCCCAACTATTCTGAAAAGCTTCATGTTTTCTTTTAAAGAAAAGTAAGGTAGAAAACGGGTCTTATTCCCCTCCCCCCCTGACCTCTGAACCACAACCTCCTTGCCACTAAAGCGTTCAACACCTCATTTAATCTCTCCTCGCTGCATTGCCACAGCACTGCAAAAGGAAAAGGGAAAAAAAATAATCTGGGGACTTCATCAATTTTTCATGAATTTTCATTTAGGCCAAAGCCCCCTGTAACAGTGGTCGATAGATCAAGCTGCTGTCACATATTTAACACCTGGGGCTACAGCTGCTCTCCCTGGGGGCCGCCGCAGACTCCGGCTGCATCAGAGGCAGCCCCAGCCAGCACAGGCACCCTCCCGCTCCATCCCCTGCTCACTTGCGGCGCCCCGGTGCTCCCAGCCGAAAATTCCCAGCTACAGTCACTGCTGCAAATGTGTTTCCTGGTATTCCCGCTGGAAAACCCCACCACGAAGCTTCGATCGCTTCAACTGGTGCATTGGGGAAAAAAAAAATGTGCTTTTATTTTAAGACTTCTGGCATTTGAATACGACAGCAGTTTGGTGAAAGATCAAACTATTGCAAGTCTACTTCCCTTTCTAAATTCTCCCCAGAAAATCTGAGCATCAACATATGTCTAATAATGCTAACCCTTGTTCAATTTCCATTAAAAATTCTAATGGACAAAATCAAAAGAAAAATGTTTTACTCTTTTGAATACAATTATTTGTAGAGGTATTAAGACTAGAACATCTATTTTTAATGATTTAATCATAAAGCAAAAATACTACTTGAGAATTACCATGTACAATTTGGAAGACTGGTTTGGGTGGTAGCATTAGCATTATTTTTTTCCTTCTGAGGAAGCTCCTACTGAAAAATTAATCTGCATGAAGCACATCATGAATTAATGTATTAAAAGAACGAGACTGAATAAGTCATATCAATCCTAAACTGTGCTTTCATGTAACAACTTTTTCTTCTTAAATGTCTTCGGAATGAAGATATTCTAAATTAAAGGCAAAAATATTTAAAAGCATCTTCAGTATATTAATGATGCTTTTTTAGTAACTTTCTACAACTCATAGTTCTTCAGTTTTACTGGCATGGACAAATTTTTTCTGAGGATATAAATCAGCAGAAAAATACCTGCCTAGACTGTATGCATGTGCTCTGAACAGGCATGGATTTAAAAGCCTACCTTGTGTGCCTTGGAGGGGCTGGTACCTAAATTCATCGTGTTTGGGAAAGGTGCAAACATACTCAACCAAAAAGAGCTTAGGGATTTCAGCAACTTGAAAAAGTTCACTCCAAAAAAAATCAAGGGGCAAAATGACTGTTAAAGATGGCCCACACCATGGTTTGAACCACTCTGTGTCCCAGCAGAATTTAACTTCAGTCTTTACACATAACTATGGATACATCAGAAGACTTTCAATCCCACTGCTTTTGTGGCAGGCGCCCATGGAGGGGGTAAAAAAAAAAAAAAAAAGTAATAGAAGAAAATTAATCACAATTAACACTTTCTCATATTAATGCACAAGCACGAACACATCTAACAGATGTACAAACCCAATAAATATTTCTTCACAAATCATTCAAAAGCTACAAGAGCACATTATTAGCAACTGCCAATTTAATAAGAAAAGTAAAACAATTACAGATTCTTACTCTGACACAGCACACTCAAGCATCTTAAACCTGTGCAAACCAGAAGTATGTCTCTAATGGCATGATTTGAGGCCACCTAGAGTCAAATAATAATCCAGAACCCTGCAGTCAGCAAAGGACAACAATCCTTTTTTTCTGGTGATGAAAACACTTTGGCTTGGCGGGGAAAGCGGAGTTTTCAACACCATGGCAGAGAGCACAAGTTAGACCAGATCACATGAGGCCCCACGGACAGGGCTGCAGGATCCAGGCAACTCAACAGTTTTCCAGCAGGAGTTGAGGACAGGTGAATGGGGACTCACTGCTGACAACAGCCTGTCACCAACAATTAATTTCCTGAGCATGGAAACGGGCTGCTACAGACGTGCCCACCCTCTTCAGCTCAGAAATGCTAACACTAGAAAAGCAAGGCTCTAACTGTTCCCTGAAAGTCAACTGAAAACCTGATTTATGAACAAAATTTATCTCAAACCCAAGCCAAAACTGTAGTTTTGCTATCATCTTCCAAAGGATGCCTCTGATACACACCAAGAAGTGCCATGTACTTTTAAAAATCACAGCAAAATCTCTAAAATTAAGTAAACAAGCAAGGGATGTATTATTTACATTTTTCTTCTTTGATGAAGACCTTTCTGTAATCACAGCTGTGCTACTGCTCAAGGAAAGATAAATCACTGTTGAAGTGAAATAGGAGAGCCTGCTTTAGGCTGCTAAACCCTTTAATTGGGGGATTCAGATAGTTAAATTTCAAAGCTATGAAAACAGTAGAAGCACAATGTTATCACAAAAACTTCAGCCATGTTTTCAGATCTCAGTTTCACATTCATGTTCCTCCTGCCCTAAAATACCTGACAAAGGAGCACAACTTTATTATTTTAAAGTTTTCTACTATCTCCCATATGATTCATGCCTGACCTGCCACCAGAGGTTAAACAAACTCCAGAGACTGGAGTTGTTATAACAAGAGTCTCTCAGTAGCCATTGAAGTAGGGACCAGTGAAAACTTACAAGATAGAGTGCAAATTTAAATTTCAAAAAAAATCAGTCACTTCAATTTCATGACTCAAGGTACAACGGGAACAATCCTTTGAACTTCAACAAGAGATCCTGAATCTCAACGGGATTGCAATAAAGATTTCAAGTATTTACATCTCTCTCTTAGGCCTTCTCAACAGACAGTTAAAACACATGTACAAAGAGTCAAGTAATCCAGTAAATTTATCTAGTAATACTCACCCAGATTTTAGCCTTCCTTAAACTGGTTTTTCCTCAATTCCCGAATACCTACCAAAACTGAAAAACTTTCTATCGTGCATTTACTGGCACACTTACTTGTGCTTTGATAGTGTGCCAAAGCAGTTTTCTTTTTTTGTTTGACACAGTTTTGAATCTAGGTTACAACAGGTGAAATGTAGTGAACAAGTCTGTTCTACTTGGCTCATTCCACCATTTAAATATTTCAAAATAGGCATTTTCTGCAATTTCTAAGAAAACAGAAACCTCAAGATCACACTGTATTAGCTATGAAAATCTGAAGACTGCAGGAGGAACACAGATTTCTCTTCTGTGCTTCTCTCCTTTAAACATACCATCTACTGTGGCCTTAAATCCATTCTTTATCAACAAAGCAATACAAGTTTGTTCTAAAGCCCTACTTCAAATACATTTCAGTGAAACTATAATCAGATGAAAAGCTGTGGGTGAAAAACTCATGCTCAGCAAGACAAGAGCACTCATAAATCTACTAAAACACAATTCTATGTGAAGATGCACATTCTGAATAAAAAAAGATCAGTGCTGATTCAACCCATATAACTAAGAAGCAAAAAAACATTTGCAACTGATTATATTTAATGCCTCATGAGCTTGTTTGCTGTGAAAATAATGAGTATATCTGCTAAGTCTACTGGAAGCAGACTACTCATGCCAGGTGGGCTATGAAAGAGCCCTGTTGACTTCTCTGTTAAGACAAAGAGAATCGATAAAGACCAAGACTGCTCTGGATGATATGAGAAATGGCCAACAATTTCATTGGCCATTCACATAATGAATGAGGCCTGGGTCAAATTTATGATAGAGGAGCATATATTGAGGTTTCCAGCAGTACAGAACATGAGTCACCAAGATGCTGTCTGCTTCTGTTGAGGTAACAGATGATGAGATAAAGAGAAACAGACAGTGCACCTTAGATTAAACGATAGGTATTTTTCCACATTAGTTCCAGTATAACCAACTCTAGACATAATTTAAAAATTAGATTATTCTTCAGTGGAAGATTATCCTTTGTCCATGTTTGTGCCAATCATGATTATACTCCGGCTAGAACCTCATTTCAGTATAAATCACCTATTCTGTACGGTCACTGCTACTGAACAAACACACATGAAAATGCCTTGACTAAGAGCAACAGCTAATGACAAAACGCTGTACTTATCCCCATTTGTTACCTCCCAGGATGCTGCCTGTGTGCACACGCTGGGTGACAGCATAAAAGCCACTATAACTGTACAGTTTCACAGAACACTAACCAAATAAAACTACTCACATGCCACTTCCAGAGACGCATTGCGACTCACAGCTTCTCCAAGGTAGTTCCTTGCTACGCAAACGTAGCTTCCCTCGTCGGGTTTACTCCTGCGCCCGTGCACGATGCGCAGGAAGAACAAAGATCCGCTGGGCAGCAGCATGCGGTGGGAGCGCGGATCATCCTTGTCCGTCTCCACCCGCTCGCCATCCTTGTACCACTCGATGGTGGGCGTCGGCCGTCCCTCAGCTTTGCAGTTCAGAGTGGTTGGCTCTCCTTTAGACACGATCACATCTGAAGGATGCTCAACAATCCGTGGAGGGAAGTCCTCTTGGCGGAGACGGGATCCTAAAGAAAAGGAGAGAGGGAAGAAAGAACTATTTATTTGTGCTTTAGGCCTCACAAAGAGTTCTTACAAGTTATTCTTTTAATGTCACAAAAACTTAAAAACAACCAAACAAAAAGCCTGCACACATCTGAAATTTCTTTGTCTGATATCAGACACTGTATCAGACACTCCCCTACGTAAAAATCTGAGATGGACTACAGATATAACCCTCTATAGCATCATCAAACCCATACCAGATGCAAACTGCACTTAGAGGGAGCATCCCTTACACATACACGCATGACAATCTATTTTTATTTTTTCCTGTTAATCTTCTTATTTACATTTACTTCTAGATCACTATGTGCTTCCAGGTTCCCCTTATAGCTACTTCTTTCTCATCCTTTCATCTGCCAGATTCAATGGGAGGACATCCCAAACCACTGTATCTTACCACCCCCCTTTAGTTAATAGTTCTTTGCAGTTTTATTTGTATGCTTTGTTTCCCTGGTACAGAAAGAGAAAAAAAAAAGCCAAAGGCAAATCTCAAATGCCAATTCACCCTAGAAATTTTCAGTTTCAGGATTGCATGTATGTACACACATACATATAAATACAATATAGGCAGACAATCATAGAATGCCCTGAGTTGGAAGGGACCTTAAAGATCATCTCATTCCAACCCCCTACCATGGGCAGGGACACCTTCCACTAGACCAAGTTGCTTAGAGTCCCATCCAACCTGGCTCTGAACACTTCAGCATTAATGGCACAGACACTCTTCACTCCTGCATAGCTAATTAGACCACATGAGCCAGGCAAAATATTTCTGCAACACTCACAGCAGCTTGTGCCTCTTCATTGGGTCTCAAAAATAAATTTTTCTAGCATGGATCCTGAAAATCCTTTCAGTGGAACTGCCATGCTGCTACAATTGATCTGCACTTCATAAATACAAGGTAAACCAGCTTCTTCTGCAGGTTATGAAACATTTGTCTCAATTCTCTGATCAGTAGTTTTGCTGAGTCGTAGAAAAGAATTTAACATCAATGTCTTAATTATATTCTAGACCCTACATACGCTAAAATATTTTCAATGCCTCATTTATTGCAAAAGTTATGAGGAAAGGCATAAGGATCCATTCAACAGACTGAATCCCCATTTGGACTTCTGTTTTACTAACACTCAGGTCATTAAACTAAGGCTTGCCAGAGTAGTTAAGTGTTACACTGCTGTTGCACAAATTGGCTCTTTCAGTGGCTTCCAGATTCTATTACCAGAACAGCAAAGAAATCCATAATCTGCAATGCCTGTACATGAAAAAAAACACAATCTATAGCCAAGCACAGATGAACCTATGGCACATTTGGAAGATATAATTTTATTCTTTCTACTGAAAAAAAAAAAAAAAAAAAAAAAAAAGAAATATTTAAATTCTTACAGGAGAATCTGCAGTTAAAAAATAACCCTACTCACAACCCCATATACAACATTCAAAAAAACTGAAATCACCATTAAAGGAAAAGATAAGCATCTGACAGTACATGGGACTAAAAAGTCAACTTCATACACTGATTAGAAACATTTAATTTACAGTACTCCAGACACAATTCTACCAACTCAATTCATGGCATATCCCCACAAAGATAACAAAACCCCACTAGTTGTGTTAAGAAATTTCTATTAACAGTATCAGGAAGAAAAGCTGATTTTTTTCTGAGATACAAGAGAGACTTAAGTCAGAGAACACATAACTATTTATCAAAATTCATTTGCAACACAGGGTGACAAAATTAGTAGCAAGAAATGCAAATTGCAAATCTAAAATATTACTTTTCTTGTACACAAAGGTTTGTTGATAGTGTTCAGAACTCCTAGAAGTATATCCTATACAGACTTACAGGCCATGTTCAAAGCTGTGCAAAAGGCTTTCTCCAATAAAGAGTTCAACCTTGTACTTTATACAACCCAATTAAAAACCCTCCTCAGGTCACAATAAGGCTGATTCTTCCTCTTCAGTACTGATGTTTATCATAAAACTGGTGCTTACTCTATCCTAATTAAACAATTGTGCACAAGAGAGGGTTGACATTGGAGCAGCAGGGACGATGCCAAAGTGCAAGGAGAAAGGCTCAGGAGGTGTATGAAAGGAGGATCAGACCACATGTTCCTGGCTCAGTTTGCCTTCAGCTCTCCAAGGCTGCAAGGAATTCCCCTCATCATGCACTTAGAGGAGAGGGGAAGAAAAACACACACAAGATTGATCACAGAGCACACCAAACTCCCTCTGTCCAAAGTGAACTGGGCACCAAAAGGTATTCCCAAAGGTTGTGCTGATTTAGAAATAACAAAGGAAACCAAAAGCTTTGACCCCATTGCCTGTCTCTAGGCACTGAGGGTCAGAAAGTGACGGACAGAAGTGGTGTTTGATTAGTTTTGATTCTTTCACCAGGGTCCCCCCTGATACTCTTATGAGTACAACCTCATTTAGAATGAGCAGAAATTCTGTTAACCCCTTGAGCTGTCTGGGAAGAAGATACCTTTATTGCAGAGCAAGATGCAACCATGACCTTCTTGAGCAGACAGCTGTGGTGTTTCCTGGGCTACCCATACAGCTTCCATCTCCATTCCTCCCTCCAGGATTTCCATTTTGTGCATGCATAGAGCATGTGAGCAACCCCTGAATTTAAGAGTCCTTAAGTCTTTATTGTGATAAACTGCAGTAACTTCACTTGACCTATTACATGCCAGTGGGCAAAACCAAAATTCCTTCTATATTAGAATTGTTAGAGTGACTCCAGAGGAGGGTTCCAATGCCTCATCACCTTCCCAGTTAAGAATTGCTTCCTAATAGCTAATCTAAACATACTCTCAGTTTAAATCATATCCCCTTGTCCAGTCACTCCAAACCTGTATATAATGTTCCTCTCAATCTTTCCTGTGGGCTCCCTTCAGTTACTGGAAGGCTGCAATCAGATCACCCCAAAGCCTTCTCTTTTCCAGCCTGAACAACCCCAACTCTCTCAGCCTTTCCTCATGGCAGAGCTGCTCCATCCCTCTGATCCCCTTGGTACTTCCTCTGGGCT